>VZRH01001875.1:59072-69639 GCA_013397555.1 Urocynchramus pylzowi | reverse complement strand
AGAGGACACTGCTCAGTGATCCTAAGTGGAGAGCAAGGAGCTCCTCCCTGTTCTGTTTGCTTCAGATTCTAAATATAAACCACGTCTGTCTGTCTCAGGCTTGGGAGCGAGGGGAATGCCATGTGTGAATTCACAACCAGTGATGGCATCCGTGCAGTGACTTTGTCAAGTTGTCAGTGTCTTTGCAGCATGTTGTGCATATTAAATGACTGGCAGGTCTCATGGCTGTCTGTCCCTGAGCCTCTCTAGAAGTAGTTTATAGCCATGCAAGTAGTGACAGTATTTGTTCTTATCACAAATATTATTGAAAAAAAGAACAAAGGTTTTCCAGTCTAAAAGACCTCTCACAGGTGTACCTATTATGTTTTTTTTTGTGTGTTTTTTTTTTTTTTTTTTTTTTTTTTAACCCATTAATCTGCCTTTTTCTCAACCCATGACTTTTCTAGCTTTTACTCTTCCAATTCTCTCCCCCATCCCACTGGTGGGGGCATCAGTGAGTGGCTGTGTGTTGCTCAGTTGCTGGTTGAGGTTACACCCCAACAAGGCTCCAAGGCAGTGTTGTGAAACAGTATTTCTGCTCTTTCAGAAAAGGGTATGGATTATTTCACACATTTTTATCTGACATTCCTCTTTACTGGCACAACAGCCTTACTGTCATTTGGGGGTTCTCATTCATTGTGAATTTCTAGGCTACAAAATCACTTCTGGGCTGGATAGCAGTCACACCTGAAAACTGAACAAATGGCTGCTGGAGTTGCACTCATGTCTGATCCTTCTGCATGGCAGCAGGAACAGACTTGCACAATCACCAGCACTATCTACAGTACTCTGGTTTCTTCACAGTGTACTGCTTGTTGTAAACAACTTGGTTACTGGAGCTGTTAACAAGTCTGAAGCGACTTGTAGCAGCTACAAAACAAAGTTACTGAAAAAAGAACTAATATGACTTTTGAGAAACCTTTTTTAATTAAAATTTAATATTTTAAATGACAATTCCTAAAGGATGTAACATTCTTGATGCTTAAATGCCCTTATGCTAACCTGTTTATGGACAAATTTCATAATGCATATGAGATTCATTACTGAGAAGGGACAGATGAAAGTTATTCCAGAGAAAAAGCAGCTTTAAAGCAGAATACCTATAATAAATCAAGCCATGCAGTGGTGGCCCACTGAAGTTTAAGTCACTTAACCAAGGACAATCAGTGAGATAACAGCTAAATGAAGAAGGAAATATGATGTTTTATATATCATAAATGTAAATAGAGATAAATTGCCTTCTAATCTAAAATTGCCAAGAAGTTTATAGTGCTCAGAGTGAGATAGACAACCAAATAATTCAGTAATCAGATAAATAACTTTGACTGCCTAGGGAACCTCTCTCATTACATTTCTGTCCTGCTTCCTCCTCACCCTTCATAGTGGCACCATTAAGTGGAGTTACTCCTGATTTACTCCAATAAGCAATGTAAAGAAATGTAACTTTTGGTTCAAAATTCACCTGGTTTAGGGACTGTCAACCAAGGTGATCCAGCTGATCTTAACTGATGGGAAGCAACTGAAGCAAAAGGAATTTCACAAGTTGAGGGAGTTGATCCTCAGCCTCTACTTGACCCTAGAGAGGTAACACCTGGAGTACTGTGTCCAATTCTGGTCTACATAGTAAAAGAAAGACAGGGAGCTACTGAAGAGGAGACAATAAAGATGATTAAGGATCTGGACCATCTACCTCATGAGGAGAGACTGCAGAAGCTGCCTCTGTTTCTCAGTCTGGAGAAGACTGAGAAGGGATCTCATCAATACATGCAAGTATCTCAAAGGGAGGTGCCAGACTTTCTTTAGTGTTTCCCAGTGACAGGACGGGGAGCAATGGTCATAAAGTAAAACACAAGAAGTTTCACCTCAACATGAGGAAGGACTTCTTTACACTGAGGATGTCAGACCTCTGGAACTGCTGCCCAGGGAGATTGTGGAATCTCCCTCTCTGGAGATATACAAAACTCACCTGGACATGTTCCTGTGTATCCTGGTCTAGGTGACCCTGCCTTGCCAGGGGGCTTGGACTGGATGATCTCCAAAGGTCCCTTCTAACTTTAACTATTCTGTGATTCCGTGATTCCAAATCCTTAGATCCCAAATTATATTCTGTAGGCTATACGCCAGTTATATCCTGCAAGGTTTGGCAACGGGGACATTCTTTGCAAGCTGTAGCACAACAGCTCCATATTCAACACTTTATTCACAAGATAGGGACAATAAAATTGCTCATATCTGAAACAGAACAGAAAATCAGATACTATCATTCAGAATCAAATGAAGATATGTCCTGAAATACAAAGGCTCACATTTGGATTTTTTTCTCTGTGTGCTCTGCTGCCACCAAGGAGTTTACAATATTTTATAACTAGCTCTTAAAGAAGGAAAATAAAAGCATTATCAGGAAGTGGATATGATTGCAAAGTCATTTTTACAGGCTTTGGGAGCTACATTTTGAAAAACAATAGTAATAATAATAATAGTAATGATAATAATAGTATGATTTTTTTAGTCCTGGGAAGGTAAGGTTGCTGGATTTAGACTGTGAATGGTTTGCATATTTATAAATGCTTGTAAGAGTGAGGAATGATTATTGCTGCACATTGATAAAGAAGTGCCTTCTTCCTCAACAGGACTAATAGCATCTGCAGTGCTGAGACTCATAAAGCATTACTGTTGGCTTTTAAGATGATTCATAGGCCAATTTTAACACAGAAAGGTATCTTAGCATAGCATTGGGAGTCAGCAGTTCCTCCCTTCTGATCTGGGCTCTGATACAAAATTTTCTTTATAGCCTTGAGCTGTTCACTTAATCTTTCTGCCTCATACTCCACATCTGTGAAATATGTAGTTACCATATTCACCTAACAGTAAAGAAAGGTCATTGTTTCTCTTCTCCAAAAATATTTTCCTTAGGCCATACCTCACCTCAAAGTGACATGAGGACTGAAAGTTATCCTGTGGACATTGAGCCTTTGAGACTGGGTTAAAAGCTTGTCTATGCTTGATGCCACAAAATTTCTGTCCACAGAAATATCTACTGGCAAGCTCAGAACCTGAATCCTGGATACACAGGCTATCTGACCACAGCACAGGCCTGAGGATAGATAATGTGGATGCTTAGTGACCTTCTGCTTGAAGGTGGAAGGAAAAGTCCACCTAAAATACAGTACAGATGGAGCTCTTGCAGTTGCAAAGATAACTTTGTTGCCTGTGTTCCAAATATCTACTGTAGGATTTTATTAAAAAAAAAAAAAATAAAAAAAAAAAAAAAAAAAAAAAAAGAAGTAGCCAATTCTCCCTTTGAACCACAAAGGGATCTCTTTATATGCTTTTATTGTGAAGCCATGAGTACCACTGTGGTTTTAGTCCTGCAGAAAACTCTGCAACCCACTAATTCAAACAATGTCCAGTTTGCTTTATATCCACAGCCCAGAAATATATTGTACAAAAAAAAGTCTTTCTTTTGTTTCAAAACAGTAGCGATAGTAAAATGATAGCTCCACAGACCAAAAGAGCATTCTACCAAAAAGATGTTTTTCTTTTAAAATAGAAGCAGTATTAAAAGGATATATTCATGAAAAGTCTAGGAACTTTTCTCAGTGTTTTTTAACCCTTAAATAGTCCATTCTATTATTTGAAAATCTACTGTTCTCATTTACTGTAGAAGTTATATTATGGTACCACAGAATATTAGCTCTAGACTCCTCTTGTGGGATGTTAAGCAACACCACTGGGAATCTGGAAATGGGAAAGATATATTAAAAAAAATTATCTAAACCAACAAACAGTGAGGACTGGGGATGTTTCCCTAAGCAGCTGGGAAATCCTATACAGGACTATCCATGCTATCTCTCAAACATGGTATCTCACTTACATCAGGAAAAAAAAAAGAATTGCCAGAAAGTCACATCCTTCTGTCCCTCTGCACTGATTAATGATACCAAACTAACCAAAAGTTTTAGACCACTGTAAAAGGAGAAGTGCAGCTGTGATCTCTCCTCCCAAATTAACACCACAATTTAATCTTGCTGCAGTGTTTCAGATTTTTTTCTAATTAAATGAGTGATGTGTTATAATGTCACTACTACTCAGCAGAAGAGCTGCTAATGAGAACTTGATTCTTATACTCTACAAATGTGTTGCATGATAAAAGAAAACTGCTCTCAAACTCTGTGTATACAAGAATCTGTTGAGGAAGTTGAGGAGCAAAGGAGAGGGCCTGTGACCATCAGACTTTCTGTAACCATCCAGTCAGTAAAAGCAACATAAAACCTTTGTTTATATTGATGAACTTCTAATAAGTACTCTTCGTGGAAGGGCAGATTACAAGCTTTTCTAGTAGATTTAAATTAGTTTCTCCAGGGTTTATATCTTGATAGAAAAAACATGTGGTACTTTAAACATGCTTTATTTTGTTCTAATTTCATTCAAAATCTATTCTAAAAATAATTTCTGGGATTCTCCTTCATTCTATTCCTTGAGTAAAGTTTACTTCTAGTGGTTGACGATCCAGTATTTCTAATGTATACTGTTGCCATCTAGTGTCAAAAACCCAACAGTGTATTCAATATCCTCTTTCCCATTTTTTAGAAGAATAAGCACATATTTGTATGTCTCCACTAATCTTTAAATTAGTTTGTTTTTCTTTTCTCCTTATCAACCATTTGTGATAAACTCCTACCATGTCTACTGCATACCTTTTCCAAGGTCAGCTAGCAGGAATCCATGCTTTAACTTCAATTCTGTTGGGCTGCCTAGGCATGGTACAGTACTCAGGAACTATGATGGGAAATTAAATTCTTCCCCAAAAGCTGCAAGGAATATAGAATGTCCTGCAAGGAATATAGAATGTCCTGCAGATGAAAGGTGATCCCAGAGGAAATTAATCTCATCTAACTAGACATATTTACAATATACACATTTACCTTTAAAGTTCCCTCTGCAGTCATTGGTACTTTCAGGGAGGAACTCATCTCATCCTAAAGCAGGAGATTAAAACAGGTCAAATGACTGATGTGCTTTAAAATTTCCTACTTCTCTGTGCTCCCAAACTGTATAGCCAGCATCAGGTAGCAAACTCAGGTGAACACATCTAAACTAGAGATGGCTAAAGGTGGATGAGATGAATCTTACTTCATCTCACTCTCATAAGGTCTGGAAAGAATTTACTAACTTTCCAAATCTGGACTTGAGCCTGTCTTTTAAATAGCCCTGTTTGAATATTCCTCACAAGTTGTAATGAGATTTTCAAGTTATGTGCTTGCTGTCACTGATGGCAGCTAGTATCCTTTAAATCTCTTCTAATCATTTTAAGAGAGGTCGACAGAACACTGGAGAAAGCAGGACAATTTGATTACACAATTGATTAAAGTGAAGATACAGCAAAGCTGCCAAGACAGTCTCTTTAGACCTGGAAACACAAAGCACAGTCCAACCCAACAATTCATCATAATGGCAAGTAACTGAAGAATGGGGATCCAGTTGTGGTATTTTCCTGTAATATTTAGAAAGACAGCAGGATGTTTTTTGGTTTTAGTTTTGTTTTAAGGCAACAGTTTTAATAGAATTGAACCTACATTAAAAGAGAAATTTTGGCTTGTCCTAGTCCATTGGAGTCTTGCCACTGATTTCATTGAGATCAGGACTGCATTCTCAGTATTGCTGCTGCCTACTCTATCAAGCAGCTAAGACCTAAGGAGCACAGCAACTTGTGAAGGAGTATATGAGGTGAAAGCTTAAGTCTAAAAAGAGTCTTGGAAAGAGTAAGATTCAAGAAATGTGCAACTTTTTCCTCTCTTTTCTGTCAAGTGTTCCTGTGTGACTATTAAATGTACACTCCCAGAGCTCATAATTCCTGTGACTCTCCCCACATGTGTTTAAATTTCTGCTAAGGCAATTAGCTCTGCTTCCATATGGCACAGCAGTGGCACTCGGTTGCTGTGATTAACTCTAAGCATTGGCTGGGAAGGTAAATGAAAAGGCATGCTTTCTGCTGAAGCAATTTGCCAGTGAAGTACTGCAAGCCATATGTTTCTCTATCTTCTTCCAAATATTTGTGCTGATGTTGCTAGAAGGCGATGTCATCCAAGGAAAAGGAGATGCATGATAGATTGTGCTGTGATTGATTACTGAGAGCATACAGCACTTGCCTAATGCATTTTTAGCCTCCAAATTCAGTGTTTTACAACCACTAATGCTGCTGCCACTAGAATTCATCAGATTATTCCTCCCACCAGCAGCACTGCTGCTTTGTGGGTCCATTACTTTCTTGGTAGTGTTGGAAGCTGTGAAGGTTTTGCTCTCTATCTCCTGATGGACATTATGCTCAAAGCGTGTACGTGCTACATGAAATTGTAAAAAAAAATAATAAATAAATCAGTGGTCAGCACTGCATTAAATTAAATGTATGACCTCAAGTAAGGCTAAATAATTGCAAATTGGTTTTACTTCAGTAATTTTTCTGATATTAAAACAAAATTAATTCTACAGACTGGCACAGACTTATCTGAAAAACAACAGCATCTTGGGTCCAGTCTTCTTCTGACAAATTCTGGCTGAAGTTACTGAGCCCAGTGCACCTCACAGATGCAACTTCTGCAGCACAATTTTACTACTGCCATAGGATTTATACTCCCAAAACCAGGCAGCTTCCATAACAAGCATGAAAGTGACTACCAAAGGAATAAGCATTCAAAGTGGTAGTTACATCCAGATGAAACTTCATCTGTCACTATAGTAACTCAACCTAGTCAAGCTTTAAGGGCTAAAAAATGACTTTTCCCTGATCCTCTTATCTCTACTATGCCAAAACCATTTTGTACAGATCCCAATTCTGCAGCTGAAAGATCTAGCATCAAAGTTATAAATTACTCTCATTTTTTATTTAATTAAATGAATAAAATGTAACCATGCTATAAAATAGAGACACAAAAATAGTACATGCCATGAATTTACGTTTTAGAACTGTCAGCAAATTCAATCAGGAAACTATCTCCTCAATATAAATGAACGGAGGAAAGCGATTTAATTTAGCAACAACAAATTGTAATATCTTTCAGACAGGTAAATCAGAATTATGTCCTAGCTTTAATAATCTATAGGCAGCTGCTCTGTCCTCCCAAAGTTGAAGAACTAATGTAAGGGTATAGCATAACATCAGCAATTATTAGTACAATCATAAATATGTTCTTTTAAGCATATTGATTCAAATGAAATAGATGCTACAGAACAGAACTCTACAGGATGCAATCCTGCTGCCATAGAAAAAACTCCTTTCAGCATCAGCACTTCTCACAACTGGTGACATCACAGAACTGGACATTTATAAAAATCATAAAATACAAAGGAAGAGACCGGGCCGTCTTTAAACAAATTAGCTGCATCTTTAAACACACTGGCTACACCTTTACTATACTTTGCAGGGTGGTCTAAATTTCAGTTTATCCCAAAGACCTACTGCTAGTAATGAGGAGTGTCTGCCAACCTCCCCCATTTCATTGGTACCCATCAGGTACCAATTTGTTTTCTCAAAGAGCCTACAGGATGATCTAGATGTTAAACACCAACAGAAGAGCTGAGAATGGCCATAAGTGTGAGGAGACAACACCAGTCCATGGTACCCTTTGTGTCAGCTCAGAACTGTGAAGAACAGAAGCCTCCACAGAAGCCACAAAGTAACTGAAGGAGATGGGCCCCCAGCCCACAGCTCCCTGTGGGAGCACAAGTCCTCTGGTTCTTGCCAAGGGACAGCGTGGGACTTCTACTCTCTGAGACCTACAAAGTCAAAGTAGAAAGAAAGAAGCAGAAGAAATAGAAGGGGAAAAGAGAGACACAATGAAATATGGTTCCTGTTCTGTTCTCTGGGTTTTAAAGACATTTAGTCATCCTTTTGGTATGGACAGGCAATCATTGCTGCAGTGAATATTATGTTCTTTTAACCAGGGTCCTTGCAGGAGAAAAACATCTAAGTGATTCTTGAATCTAGCTCATGGGATAACTGTACACTTAGTTATGTAATGTCAGCCTAAATACAATTTCCAATGCTATCAGCAAGACTATTCCCATTGTTTATTAGTATTTGGTAGCATAAATTTCCACCTTGAAAGGCACATTGATAACTTCCTGCTGTTCCTCTAGTCTAATACATGTGTTAATGAGGCAGTTTTATCTTATTAGGTTGCAAAAATTATTTAATTATTTGCATATTGTTTGTGTTCAAATAATATATGAATTAAATCTATGTTAATAGATATTAAATCTATTAAATCTTCCAGGCCTATAAGCTTCTGAAAATGCCTGTTTAGTTTAATGGCAATCCTATCTTTTTTATAAAATGCACCAGGAAGAAAAAAATTCCTATCCACAAGATCTTTGACTGTTTTGTAAAAGTTCCTATCTACATCCATAGATTTTGTGGTTGAGATATCTATAAAATCATAATTAAATTTTCAAAACAGCATATGAAGAAATATACATTCAGGATTAATAGTTCTAAATCTGTCTGAGAACTGGTTAGATGGACTGCCTCTTTGTCATGCTGTGTGTAATAGAATGGTCCCAAGAACTATGCAGACATGTATCTGTGAGTGAATCAAATGCTGCTTTTGCTTCTTCCTTTTCAGGGAATAAACAAAACACCAAGAAAACAAATCTGAAATTTGCTCAGCTTTTTTCATGACTGTTTTTTGTACTGGACTGGCACTGAATTTAACTGTAAAGTTTAGTGTTGTAGTTGTATACTATGTAGTTGCTTTTCTTCTATATAAACAAGCCTGATTCATTTCCTGTGAAATAAAGGTCAAAATCCTCCTTGACTCCGTTGGGAGTTGGGTGGCACTTCAGGCTGTCATATGAAGTGGTGCTCATATTAACACAGTAAGCAGAGATCAAATGCAAGAATTTCAACCCATAAAGCTTGCTGGACAAACTCACCACCTCCCCCCAGCCACTGCCCCCTAATGGATTCTTTAGTAGGAAATATGAATTAAGGGATTGTAATTACATGGTGAGCAAGGCTATGGATAATAATCATAAAAGTATATTGTGCTCTAATTTCACAAAAAATATTACTTTCTAAGGCCTCCTCTGTTTAGTTCTTGCAAAAGGAACTCTTTACTACCACAGATCACAGTGGATTACAAATCATGAGGACTACTAATGATGAGGCATAAAATTACTGACCATGTACTAATCTCTGATAGAGTTTTGAGTAGCTAAATTAGTTGTAAGTATACAATATAAGAAGCACATATTATACAGTAACCTCTGTAACATTCAATCATCAGGTTTCTGTCTTGTTCATTAGAATCACCTATATTTTTCCAATATAGGTGAGTTGCATTTTTCCAAGAAAAGATAAAATTATTCTGAACCCATCACTCCAATACCCTACCAACTAAAGGTTTTGACGGCTTGCTTGCTGTTTTGTCTCTGGGTCAGATTGATGGTCCATTGATGCCATTCTCATTCAGCAGTGCTGTAAATTACTCTATTGGAAACAAAGCCCATTATGTTATCTAAAACCAAAATTTATTTCTCAAATAAAGTCTAATATGCAAGCTTACATGTACACAGACAAGATTAAAAGCACTAATGTCCAGTTGCTGGAGATGGTGCATTTTAAATATGACAACAGCTCCCTCTGGCCAAAGCCATGGACAGCCTGAGCTCAAGCTGAATGTCCAAGGGCTTTGAAGATAAAACCATCCTAATTTAGAACCTCCTGAGAAAGGGGAGTGGAAATGTGAGGTTTCAAAGCTCCTACAGGACACCTGCAAGGGATGAAACCATCCAGTGCATGCAGTCATCTGACTGTCACAATTGATGGCAGACATAACACCCCTCAAAGAAAGTAGCCACTCAAGCTCAGTCTAATACACAAATGTCTACAAGGGCTCAAGGTCCCAAAGCTGCTAAAACATCACTTCTGGCCACAAAGCTGCACCATGAGGTAATAAACATAATGCAAGGTACTACTACATTTGTCATGAAAGATGAGTATGAGAGTAAAACCTGCATGCCACAGAAGTAAACACACCTGCCAGCAGAGTTTGCAATGCTCCAGAGCTCATCGTGGGGTTATCCCAAGCCCCTTATTCTACCACCTACCTCTACAGAAGTAATTGTTTTTATTTCAGCATATCCTCTTCCTCCTTGTGCCATCATCTCATTCTAGCCTTTTCCCCATGCTTGCACAGTTGAAAATTGCTCAAATGAATGACATGGGAACTGAAACTTACTAAAACCTCAATAAACTAAACGTTCAGTTCAACACGCACAAATCCACCAAAGAAAGACTTCCAGTAAGAGTGGAAGAGTTTCCAGTTCTGAAAAAAACCGTAGGTATAGGTATAGTATAAAAACAGTTGAAGTAACAAACTGGTTAGCTTTTTTTAGAAATTTTTGTGGAGTCTGCATTTCCAGTGGAAAGACACTTTGACTTTAGGGACTTTAATCACAATTTTTATTGTATAAGACTTTTCTTTTCCTTACTATGCATTTGCAGTTTGTTTCAAAAAAAAAAAAAAAA
>VZRH01001875.1:0-50861 GCA_013397555.1 Urocynchramus pylzowi | reverse complement strand
GCGTTGGGGCTGAGCGTGGGCAGTCGTGGCTTGAGGGGTTTGGGGTCGGCTCTTAAAGGCGTGTGGAGCTGGAGGAGTGTGCGGCAAGGTGTTGAAAGCCAGGGGGGGCAGCCGGGGCTGGGGGAGGCGGGACGGGCAGCGCTGAGGGGTCTGGAGGGGGTGTGTGGAGCCTGCCTGCACGAATGGGGTGCTGGGATGGGATCAGACTGTATGAGGATGGCAGCCAGCATGGCTTCACCAGGGGCAAATCCTGCCTCACAAATCTGCTGGCCTTCTACGGTGGGATTTCAGCGTTGGTGGGTGAGGTCGTATGGGGTCACACCGTGACTGATGTAATTTGCCTGACCTTACGAAAAGCATTTGACACTCCCCACGCAAATTCCTTGTCTCTAAACTGGAGCGATGTGAATTTGACAGATGGGCCGCTGGGTAGATAAGGAACTGGCTGGATGGTCATCCTCAAAGAGTTGCAGTCAACAGCTCTGTGTCCAAGTGGAGATGGGTGAAGAGTGACATTCTTGAGGGGCTGGGATTGGCACTGGGCCTGTTTAGCATCTTTGCTGGGGACATGGGCTGTGGGATTGAGTGTATCTCTACAAGCTTTTGATGGCACCAAATTGTGTAGTGCAGTCAGCAAGCTGGAGGGAAGGGGTGCCATCCAGAGGGACCTTGGCAGGACAGAAATGAGTGTGTGCAAACCTCACGAAATTCAATAAGGCTAAGTGCTAGGTCCTGCAGCTGGGTCATGGCAGTCCCAAGGACAAGTTCAGGATGGATGGAGAATGGACTGAAGGCAGCTTTGAGGAGAAGGACTCAGGGCTGTTGGTTGACAAGGAGCTCACCATGAGTCAGCAATGTGCAGTTGCAGCCCAGGAAGCCAGAGTTTTTCTGGGCTGCACCAAAAGGAGTGTGGCCAATGGGTCAAGGAAGGCAATTCTGCCCCTCTGCTCTCCTCACACGCCACCTGCAGCATTGCATCCAGCTCTGGGATTCTCACCATGGGAAGGCTGGGAATGTGTTGGAGAGAGTCCAGAGGAGGGCTGGAGCGCCTGTCCTGTGAACGCTGGCTGAGAGAACTGGGATTGTTTAGCCAGTGAAGAGAAGGCTCTGGGGAGAGACCATTGGAGCAGTCTTCCAGCCCTTTAAAGGAGGGCTAC
Source organism: Urocynchramus pylzowi (assembly GCA_013397555.1). NCBI lineage: Eukaryota > Metazoa > Chordata > Aves > Passeriformes > Fringillidae > Urocynchramus > Urocynchramus pylzowi. The sequence goes on along the minus strand of VZRH01001875.1, from coordinate 49,704 downwards.
AGGAGAGCTGGAAAAGGACTTTTTACAAGGGCCTGTAGTGACAGAATGGCATCATGTAGAAGGCAGAATGGCATCAAACTGAAAGAAGGTAGGTTTAGGTTAGGTCTTAGTGAAAAGTTCTTTACTGTGAGAGTGATGAGGCACTGGCACAGGCTGCCCAGAGCAGTGGTGGGTATCCCATCCTTTTAGCACTCAAGGCCAGATTGGATGGGGCTCTGAGCAACCTGGTTTAGTGGAAGGTGTCACCCAGATTAGAACTGGTGATCTTTAACATCCTTTCCATCCCAAACCATTCTGTGATAGAGACACCAGTATGAGGGGAGTACTAAACAACTTCCTGTGGTTCAGATTATTCCTAGGAAGCAGTAAAAGGATTGGAAAAGCAGATAGGTATGAATAAAGTTTGTTGCAACTGGGGGAATGGATGATGTAAATTTTGGGAAAGGTTCTTGTTAGGAGCAGAGGAAAGCTGAGTTATTGGTAGGAAGGGGACTTTAGTCAATCCTGAGGCCTAGGCAATGCACTTTGTTTTGCATGCTATGCAGATTTTTAAATAAAGACAGACCCAGCTGGCTCACTCAGCCTGTATTTCTTCTGGCTTTTTATCCTCTTCTAACAAATATATTGGGTGAATGCTGGTCAAGAGTGCGAATTTTTAAATAAATTCATAGTGATGTTTACTGATGGGGCCTAATATTTTTTCAAGTTGAAAAAGCATTAGAAAATAATGTTTGTGAGGACCAAAGCTCTTGCTGTTATATATTAGCATGTGTTTTGCATATGATAATGCTATCTTCCCTCTCTAGCTTGCTTGTGAAATCTCTTGTTAAACTAAGAAGCAGTATGTTTCTGTGTTGAATGGGAAGAAGAGAGCAAAAGCTGGCAAGGTTATGGTCTTCAAAGTGCAGAAAACTGCCTTGTTCAATTTCTTAATGTCTCAAAAGTGAATCCCACTTTTGAAAAATGGTAGCAGAGCACTGTTTGAGCAATATAGCTGTGATGACCTGCATCTATGTGCAGGAATTTCTGGAGACATATCACAATGGACTTTGTTGCAGTCTCCTTTTGTTCTGGTATCTGCTTAATAGGCTGGCATGGGAGATGGCCTCAAAAACAATGTAAAAAAGATTTTTGGGAATGTTAAAATTTCTTTCCCGAAACATCACTACACATTGTACCATAAACTCTGTATTTGTAAGGATTAGAAAAAACAAAAGGAGCAGCATTGATTTTGTGAGCTTTCAATCTCTTTAAAGCCATTTATTAGTCACATATGAAAATTAGTAATCTGTTTGATCATGACAGAGCAGATTAGACATAATATAATTGATATAATTTTCTTTTTTTTGTATCATTCCATTCTTGGGCTACCAGGATTTTTTTTCCTTGTTCTCCAAAGAACAAGGAAATCTACCTTGAGCTAATAAAATGCTGAAAGACAAGAAGAACGTCGTTAGAGAATAAAAAAATCTACTTAAACCACTGAATTTGTTTTTTTTAAAGGGTGCTCTACAGAGAACTTTTCTCAAGGTATTTTCTTTTTAAGGCTAAAGAGAACTGAAATAATGACAGGAAGTTTTGAAACTTTTTAAATAAATAATAGACAATCTCTTTTTGCTGCTTATAGAGAAACCATGCCATTTTTGGGCCAAGACTGGAGATCCCCTGGATGGAGATGGGTTAAAACAGAAGATGGATGGAAAAGATGTGAACCCTTTAGTCATGCACTCGAGGATGGGAGTAGTCAGCTGAATGATATCAGCCACACTGTGTGAGTTTAAAAAAAAAAGTGATTCTGCATGAATTAATAGCAGGTGGGAAGGGAAAATTGACTTAATTTCCATTCAGATTGCAACTGTTTGTGGTAGCTGATGTCATCTGTATACAACTGCAATCATGTGTTTTGTTAGTTAGGCAGACAGGAGACCCCTGTGGAGACTGTCTGTCTTTTGTCACTGCTTTGTGAGTTGCTTATTTGAGGCAGCCAGATCCCTTCTTGGCCTATATGTCTTTCAAAATAATGAAACAATAAATACTTTAAAATATCCAACAAAAACCCTGCCTCCAATGCCTGCTGAGTACTATTTAAAGGTAAAAGTGACACTTGTAAATTGCAAGTGCAACAGGCATATTGAACCTGGAAGTGAATGAAGGCTTTCTGCTGAGTGGGTGTTGGATTAGTTTGTGGCAGCCATAAAATGCCTTTGCTCCAAGTATACAATCAGTGGTAGCTTAATGCTCATTCTCTAACACAGTATCTGACTGTGTGTGCTCCTGTAGGACAGGTGAGAAAGAGATTTGGTAAATAAAGTAATGCTTGTGGCAAATGGCCACAGACTGGTGGGATATAAATCATTTTGTCAAAACAAACTTCTCCACAAAGAAGTAATTCTCAGGGGTAGGATTCTTGGTCATAAATTCCAGCATAATGTGCTCATAATGAGGAAAGGGAACATTCGGTGTTGTGTTGTTACTCCAGTAAAAGATAACTCATCTGGTTTTAGAGAGGGATTTACTGGGAAGCTAGGACTTGCTGTAGTCACACACCTGTGTTTTCTAAATTTGTAAAACAATCCTCAAGTGAGTTATCAAGCAGTGGAGCATTATTATTAAGCTTAACCTACTGTTTCCTTCATGCCTTTTTTCTTTTTGTGTTAATCTGTCACTGCTCTCATTTGGGCTTCTTTATCCACATAGTCTGGCCACTGTGGATACAAAGTTTGTCTGGAAGAATGTTCAGTAAGCCTTCAACATAAAAGTTGCCTTAAATACCTTTGAAAAAAATTTTCTCTTTTATATCTGTAATAATATACTTGGGAAAGTAAGGGAAATCTAATAAGTATTTAGCGACAGTGCAAATTGCTTCATGTAGGTTGCTTAATTAATACTGTTTGATAAGTATGAAAGGAATTATCAGTCTTTGTGAATACCATTAAGACTTCTGCTCATAATTGTGTGTATATAAATGTGTATATATATATATCTTTTCCCCAAAGAGCAAGGTGAGGTATTTTTTTTGTTCTTTTGAACAAAAATACTAGATTGATTTTTTTCTTTTTTTTTTTTTTNTCCCCAAAGAGCAAGGTGAGGTTTTTTTTTTTTTCTTTTTTTAAAAAAAAATAGATTTATTTTTTTTTTTTTTTTTTTTTTTTTTCCTTAGTCTTGGAAAACCCTAGAATTGAACTCTTCTGGAGCCAAAAACTGTGGCTTTAATTTGATTCTTAATTTTACTTCTGTCTATTCAATTAAAAATGTATGTTGTTCAAACTCAGACTAGAGAATTCAAGTTGGTACGTCTTGGCGTAGTAGCACTACTTTGGAGTAATTTCACTATGCTTTTAACTTTGGATCTGTGATTGTAACTTGAACTTTTTATATGCCAGTTAAGTTTTGCCACAAACTGCAATTAATGTCTATTTGCACAACATTATGGAACGATTTAGAGTGGAAATAACCTCTGGGCATCATCTGGTTGAAACACATACTTAAAGCAAGGCCAGCTGAGGTTGGGTTCTGCAGGGTCTTGCCCAGTTCAGCTTTGTGCTTTTCCAAGAATGGAAGTTCTTTTCTGGGTTCCTGTTCTAAGTTCTCTTACTGTCAGTGTTATTTTGTTGTTGTTGTGCTGACCTATGTTGTGTTATTTCTCCCTGCCCTCCTCATTCTAGTAAGAATTTCTCTTATCACAGGTTGTCTCTATTACCACTTGACTTACTACTGCCCATCTCCTCCAGCCTTACAGTCTCATTCCATCTTACATTATAGCCTCATATTAAAAACCAACAGCAATTAGAACTGACAGCAATTTCCCTCCAGCACCAGCTCTTAGAACTGAGCAAGGTCAGCTCTCTACCCTTGTGCACCATGTGCTCCAGTAGCTTGGTCATTCCCCACTGGAGTTGTTCCAGTATGACAATGTTTTCAATGTATTGGGGAACCCCAAACTAGACACAGTACTCCAGATGAGTACTCATGCCAAATAAAGATGGATGTTTGCTTCTTTCAGTCTGCAGGATACGCTTTTGATAGCTCAATCCAGGGTGCAGTTGGCTTAACACAACACAAGGGCACACTGCTGACCTGTTTTCAGCTACTTATCCTCAAGACTCCTGGCTCCTTTCCTACAAAACTGCTTTCTATCCAGACTGTACCCAGCATATACTCCAGTTTGGAGTTCTTCTATGTCATGGGCAGGGCTTCACATTGTGGTGCAGCAGTGTAAGATGTGTTGCTGGCTGGGTCTCTGTACCACCTTATGCTATTTGGAAATAATTATGGTGTATTGAAGATATAACTCAGTTTAGGAGGTTTGTTAACGTGATGTAGCACTAAAAAAAAGAATGAGACTTGATGAAGTGCTTCCTTGTAGAAGAAATGTATAGTAAATGGTACAAAAATACCTATTTGTCTCTCTTTAAGCTGCCCTGTGAATAGGGATGGTGGTGTATGCCAAACTGGAAGTTATAGCAGGGTTTTGTTCATTTATATCCATTGTAAGGAATAATCTTTTTCACTAAAATATTCTGTAGGAATCTCTTCTGAATGTAGTACTTTAGTTTTGTATTTAAGGGATCAGTTATAGCAGTTTCCTTTTACAAGGAAATAAATTCAAGCTGTGTAGTTGAATGAAACCCTTTCTAGTTTTGCTTCTGTTATCTTCTGTGAGTGAAAGTGCTGTCCTTTACCCATTGCAAATACTTCCTCTTCAGAAATTATGAAGATCTAACCACAAACAGATTCAGAAATAAATCTTAAAGACACATAAGTTACTTAAATTGAAGAATGTGTTCTTTCAAACTTCAATCTTTGCTTGATTAGTCATCCAATGCCTTGGTGAATCCAGCTGCTGAATTAGTAAAATTGAAAATTGGTGGTCCTAATGGTAACCATGCTTGAACAAGTATAATCACTTGTGCAGGACCAGTTTTAATTATTTGGCACAGTGCTTGAATAATTGCACTTGAATAATTGCACTTAGATATTTTTATGGCAACTAAAATAGAAAAAAAAAAAGACACTATCACTTGTGTAGGTCTCAGTTATTTGCCCAAGAATGCCTTGTGTTCAAGGTATATAGTAGCTGGAAACATGGCACGGGCTGTGTGCATTCAGGCTGTGCAGTGGGAGTGCTGGCCATGACTGCCTGCAAACTGAAGCGAGGATAGACACTTCCCGTGTGTGGCACTGTGTCCTTGGAGCTTGCTGGGGGTGGAACTGCCTTACAGAGTTGTATGCAAGTGTCTTTCATTAGCCTGCAACTTAGGAGTAAAGCTATCTTATGTGTTCTTTTTGAGGTAAAAGAAGGAGAATTAGAGTAATGAGATTTTCATGATGATTTTTACTTTTTTGTGTTAGGTTCACCTGAACTACTTGGGCTGGCAAGGTAGTCATTTCAGCCTGCAGTGTCTCTTGTCTAATTCTGTGAGATACAGTGCTCACAAGAGTGATTTTGGCACTGGATAGAAGTCCTTTGATTTGAATCTATGAATAGATAACATTACAACATATTTGTCAATGACAAAATCATTTGGTGCGTGCACTTAGGATTTTCCATGGTCAAGCTGTGAGAGTCACTTCTAAAGTAGTGTGTCTTTGTAAATAATTGACTTGAGGGCCATGTGAAAAGAAACAAGGGGATGAGTGAAAATAGTTGGAGCTCAGAAAGCCCTGTCACATTTTCAGTCATTTTAAGTGTCATACCCAAGAAGTTATTTAAATACCGCTATGAAATTACTTTTTTTGGAAAAACTGAAATTGCTGCATGATCTATCTAAGATATTATAGTTCTAAGGACGCCAGGTACTTTGCTTTTAAAAGCTTCAGAATAATTTTTTATGAAGTGCGTCATCAAGACAAGAGCGTAAGAATAGCTGTAAATTGGCAGTCTGATGTATGTATTTAAATCCTGCCAGGTGCGCTCGAATGTCACGTGCAGTGTTATAATAAAAACACTAAATTAAGGCTTCTGTTACACCATATGGCACGTGCAGCACTTGATTTGGTTTCTTGTATCTTAGGTTGGTGTTTGAGGGGGCAGGGGTTGCTTTTGGAATAGTAGAACAGCTTTATTACTTGTCAAGCAGCTCTGCAGATTTCTGGAAGGAAAGCTAGCAGTCATGGGGTAACTCTGTGTTTCTGTCCCATTCTTCTGATGGCTCTGGGACCCTCGTTTTCATTCATTGCTTTCAGACTGAAGGTTTGTCAAGAAGAGTGGTGTTGTTTACAGATGAGTAGGGAAAGACTCACTATGTGAAGTGGGACAGAACATGAGGAAATAAAGCCTCATATCAGAAGATCCTCAGAGGTAATAGTCCAATTTGTCTTTTCCCTAAAGAAACTTAGGGAACTCCAGGAATGTCACGGGCAAATTTGAATGCTAGATAAAGGTGTTTGAAATAACCATCTTCATTTTCACAATTCCTTATGTTTATTGACTCCTGAAGATGCCTTAGTTATTTGTATGGTGCTTGAGGAAGTGTATCTTACAGGGTGTCAGGAGTGGGATTCAAATCACTTCAGGTATGTTACTGGTCTCAATTACTTTCCAGGGACACTTGGATCCAGGAACAAAAGAAGGAATCTTTACATATTAACCTTCCTCTTCTAAGCAGGCCTTCAGGAATGTGGCCTCCCACCCTCTCCCCATTGCTTGCCCTGGGTCAAGGGGCATGAGAGAGTTTCTGTGCTGCTTGGAGTATGTTGCAGAGTATCAGGACCTGTCTCCCTAGTCTTGTAACTGTTGTTAGGATGATAAAACTCTGGGAGGTTTGGGCTCAATTTCTGGTTCTACAGCAATTCCTCAGATTCTGCCATAGCTTCTCACATGGTGTGGTGATGCAGCCAATATGTTAAATCATAATTAAATTAATTTTAGTGAGTTTAGAGATTTCCTATATGATAGCTTTGAGGGGAAAAAAAACCACAAAAACAAACTGATAGATTGGAATGTTACATAATCAAATAACTTGTGTTGATGTTTTGCTTTTGTCTCTTGCTGATTTCTTCCCTCTGAACTCTTTTGCTGTTTGACCAGATGTGATATTTGGCACTGTTGTATAGAATATTTAAGGTGTTGAGTCTTTATCCTCTACTTTAAAAATATTAAGGACTGATCTAATGCCATTACCTTGTATTGGGCACTATCTGAATGCAGATGTTAGGTTTAAATCCTGAAAAAAAAGCTAAGATGAAACCCAACTTTCTTTTTCTAAGTCTTCTCGACTTGTGTATCTTTAAGCTGAGCCAGCATGTACTGATTAGAACAATTCAAAAGCCAGAAATTTTTTTCAGTGTTGTTTAACAGATGGTTCAAACCTGAAAATTTTAACTCTGTAAGCTAGTAGCAATAGACTAAAATAATTTGATTTTTGTCACTTAAGGCCCAGATACTGGTTATTTTTGGAAAAAGTCCTGTCTTTCTGTTTACAGTGTTCATTTCTTGTAATCTGAAGTTCAAACTGGCAGTGATAAAAAGCAATTTAGATTAAAAATAGTAATGGATGTGAGGAGTTTCACATACAACTTTGTTGCCAAAGTGCAGTAATGTAGAAATAAGAAAGTCCCTCAGTTAAACTTCATTGCCATGTCTTATCTGTGCAAGACCATGGCCTTCATATGAAGTATCTTCCTTCTCAGTGCTAGAAAGGAGAACACCCACTCTTATCTTTGTTGCTGGTCCTTATAGTTATCTGCAAAAATTGAATGAAAATTTCATGAAGCTGTGTAGATTTCCTGTAGCACAGACAGTTTTTAAATGCACATACCTTTTAGAAATGTGAGCTTATTAAAAAAAGACTTTCAGTAATTTATATGTGTATATTTTTTTATATTCACACATTGTTTTAGATATACATTTGGTGTAGTCCTCAGTGTTGGGTTACATAGTTAACTGTCAGAAGTGCCATAGGTAGAGTTGAGTCTCTCTGGCAGTGACAGACCACTTGGCTCTTGATGCTGTACAAATCATTGGGAAAACAGTGCCATGACACCTGTAGTATGTGCAGAGTTGTGAATCAAGAGTTTCTTAAAACAAAGACTTTCTTCACCCTGAAGGTGACAGTAGTAAGAGAGATATCATTCATTGCTGGCTTTCTGCCTGTGTAAGGATGTGCAATAATTCTTACAGACTTTTTACCTGTGTGTAGTTCAGGCTTGGTCCACTCCAAATAATGGATTTTTGTACACCAGAACTTTGCAGAGTTTTACAGTTGTCTGGCTAGTACTGTCTCCTTAGTAGTCCTTCCTGAATGGCAGTAATGACTTTCAAGATACCTCTTAGGAAGGTACTTTTGTGTATTAATTATTTTGGCACAAAATTCAACCCCTCTGGGAAGAAAAGAAGGCAGCTTCCCCCCCAGATACATGTTGCTATAGACAATGAGGTAGAGGATTTTAATTAAGAGCATGATTTTTTTTTTTTCAGCTGGTAGACTTTAATGAAGAAAATTTTAAGATGTATGCATCTTAAATATTTAATTACTGCTATTCTAATTAGATGTTTTTATTTCAGTATCATAACTGGGGATGATGAGAATGAAGACGTGTACAATACTGAAGACTGTGAGTTTGCAGCCAAGAAAAGGAAAAAAGATCATTTTAGGAATAACACAGATTCTCAATGTAAGGCTGGGGTTTTTCATTTATTTTAGAAAACTAATGTAGGTTCAGAGAAATGTTAAAATAGCCATGTTACATTCACCTATAGAGTAGCCTTCCAAATTATGACTATTTCTGTATTGGCAACAAATTCTGGCGTCAAAAGTAATGTCAACTTGAAACTGTGTTATTGATCATTTATTGTGTTGGTTTTTTTGTTGTTTTTTTTTTCAAAGGCCCAAAGATAATTCATTTAAGAATAGTAATTGCTGAATATTAGGTGTCTTCTGATACTAACCACTGTTATGTTTTGTGGACTTGTTTTAAATTAAATTCTTTTAGATGCTTATGGGAGCTTCTGCTTCCCAAAGCATATGGTTTATTTTGTGTATTTCAAGTTCTAATTAGTCAACCAACTCCAGAATCAGTTCATAAATAAATATATTTTGTCATGATAATCATATCTCTTGATAAAGATTTTATCAGTACTGAATTTCTTGGAGAGAAGTCCCTTTTAAAAAATTAAGATATGAAAGCCATTTTATCAGTTCGCATTTGTAAAAGATTGCTTGTACTTTGGACTGCAAATGTGTATGAAAGCAAGTAAATTATTGAAGCAGAGAATTTGGTAGAGTAGGTAAAAAAAGTAAGTTGGTTGGCAGCTATTTGGCATTTCCAATGCTTTGATCTTGAAATGATCTGTTATTTGTATATCCCCAAAATTGTTGGAGATATGGTGCTGCAGCAAGCAGTAAGCTTCTCCAGGCTTGGCTGAGTTTCAGGTATTTCAGAAGATTCAAGGGGCTGTATGTCTCATTTGAAAATGTGCAAGACTTGTAAAAGCTGAAGGTCAGCCTGGTTGCCTTTATTAGTCTTGTATCCTTGACTTCCCTGCAGTCCTCTGCAGTTAGTTGAACTAAGTCAATGTAGAACGGGCACTTGTATGGAAGAAAATGGATTAGAGGGGTGGAGTGGTCAGGAACAAAAGCATTGTCTATATCTGCTGTACTTTCAAATGTTAAGGAGCCTGTTGTATAGAAAAAAAGGTCAGGAATTAGGTAGGACCACTGTTATGTCAGTGATTGGTCACAGCTGACAGAAGTTGTCATTCATCTGCCAATTGTATCAACTCTTGTGGTTTTAAACAAAAAACACTTATATAAGTTTTCTATTATTTTCAGGAAGTCCGTATCTTGTGACAATTTTTAGTTATCTTTTCCAGCCTTTATAAACTTCCTTCATTAAAACTGTTCTGCTATCTTATGAAGCATTTTATTGAAAATTGTATGTTTAGTTGAGTTTCTGGAAGGCATTAACTGATGTGGAAGCCTAAAATGCTTGTATTTTGATTTTATTTTAGGTTTTTATCGTGAAAAGTGGATTTATGTTCATAAAGAAAGCACCAAGGAAGTAAGTCTGCATAGTGGGGGTCAATTCCTACAATCTTTGTGGCTCTTAATTGACAGACAGTATATTGAAAAAAGTATTTTTGCCATGTGGTCTTAGAGGCTATGCTTAACTCTCTTCATTGGCAGCACTGGACACCTGCACATGGTGAGGCAAAGGCAGCTGTCAAAGTGACTTGTAGGTAGGTCTTTGTGGCAGAGATGTGGGAACTTGCAAAGATAGCCATACAATTCTTAGCTACTTATCCAAGCCCATCTATCTTTCTGCTGTCTCTTTGAACTAAAATTTAAAGTATTTGCAAAACCAGAGAAATATCTCCAAAGAAGTTGCTTGCAGGCAGCCACCTGATATTTTGGGATCTTGGTGTAAATTTGAATGTAAGTAAGTAAAACATCAGTTTCAAACTTTACAAAGAGGCTCTTTATTTTCAACCAAGTCCACATGCTTTCAGTTTGGGGTATGAACTGAGTCATTTAACTGTAAAGGGAATATGAAAGCTCTTGAAGTGACCTCTTGGAAAGTTAAAATACATCCATTGGATGTAGAGATTAAACTGTCTTGAAGTGTGAGTTTCATTCCTGTGCTGGTTGCCATGGCTATCTGGGATGTGTGGAGCTTGAACACCAGTAAGGAGGTTTTACATCCATGTAGTAATGCCAGCCAGGAGAGAGGGAAGGAGGTGAGGCTGATGACTGTAGTCATGCAGACAAAAGTAGCTTTGCATTTTAGAGCTGAGAGAGACAATACAGGGCTTTTTACTCAGGAAGGGAATGCTACTGAGGAGAGCTTACATAAAAGGACATATTGCAAGACTTGGCAGACCTTACAGACCAGTGACCCAGAGACTGCCCATCTACATCTGAAGGGTACTTTAAAGCCTTTCACCAGATTCACAGCCCTCTTCATGCATTTTCTTCTAGATGAGGTTACTTAGATTGGTCTGCAAAAGTCTTAAGCATGCTTTTTCCCTTTCTGCTATCTTAAATTAGAGTGAGAAGGTGTAGGGGGACAACAGACTGTCACCAGTCATTGTTCTGCTTTGAATGCTAAGGTTAAGCTGAGGTTTCAAAGTTCATTGAGGCCAAAATACAAATAGCCTAAAATAATGCATTGGTGTCCTTCATAACCCATATATGAAGGGATTATTTTTTTCCCCTACATGTGCAGAAGTTGGTGTATTACTGATTTGTGAGTATTTGCTTCTGTTCCTTGTCCATTCAGAGAGCAGACAAAATATTTTGGTTACTTTCTAATATTTGACCATTCATCTTTCAGGTTTATTTGGGTTTTTTCCTATAAAAAACAAACCAGGGATGGTTAGAATTAAACGCTAATCTTTCAAGTAATTCTTTGTATACATTTAAAAGCTTAGAGGAGTAGGTTGAAAAAGTAGCAAGGAATAAGAATACATAAACTGAAAAATTCAGAGCAACAATTTAATCTAAAACTTTATTTAGAGGCTCTAGTTTTTCTTACAGGTTCTAATCTTCTTGATTTTGAAATAGCGGTCTCACAACTAGGAAACATTTCTTCCCAAGCTGGATACTGTTTTTTAGGGCAAAATTACAAGATAGGGACGTCTTGATAAGAAACATGTGAACCATGTTATGGGAGAGCATTGAAATTAAAGAAAACCGAAACAAGTGCATGTGTGTGTCTGAAATGAAATTGGAGATGTTTTTGAATAATTTTGTCATGATGGTACACTGGGAAAGATAGAGCTGTAGTTTCATAGTAGTCTGCTCAGGGAAATGTCTCTTATGTTAATGTTTTAAGCATGACCTAATGATAACTGTTAAGCCAGAGAGTGGCCATAAATACTCAAATTTCAACAAAAGTTTTGTTGACTGTATGTGGTAATTCACTGCTATTAGCTAAGCAAGGTGTGCATACCATGAAGTGTGCAGTGTACTTGGGTCTGAGGTGTATCAGCTGAATGGGCAAGCAGTTCAATCCTGAATTTGGTCATTAACCAACAGGCAGTAATTATCACCACTCTGCAATGAATTCTTAACTGTCTCATCCTGCTGGGGTACATGCAGGGTAAGCGTTCACTGGGTCGCAAAAAAGAACGTTATTTGTACTTCAGAATTTGTCAACATCCCATAATTTACCAAGGAAGTCTGTCTAGGAATGAGCTTTAAATAATTATTTATCATACTCCTTCCCTGGGCTAATAAAACCATAGTGGCACACTGCTCTGCAAGACTCTTTTACCAGTCAGAGATTTTCCTAGCCTCAGTATATTTGGTCCTGGGCTCCAGTGTGGCTTTGTGGCTCAAAATGTACTGAATTTACATAATCCCATGTCATTTTGGGCTGCTTCCTTAAGGCTACCACTTTAAGTTGTTCTCAACAGCCTCTGAAACTTCCTTTTTCACATTAGGATGTAGAGAAGTACCAAGGGAAAAAGCGCTTGCTTTTGCTCTTTGTTCATAAAAATAAAAGTGCCTAAGCTTCTAGCACCTGGAAACTAAATTCTAGATGTTGAGACCATTTTTTCTTCTGATCCCAGAAGCAACTTGCTGTGTTTTCACCCTCAAGTGTGAAGCAGATAATTCTCATAATTGTAGGCTCAGACAGCTGTATAAGCAAGCTCTACGTTGTGTGTGGCAAATGAGGACTGTGATAGCCATGAGGGAGTGCCAGCATTGTGGCCATGCAAGAGTGGAATAGATTCCCAGGGAAATCAAATACCAGTGGTGCCAGATTACACATTTAGTATGAATTGAAAGGCCTTGCCTACATACCTGATAGTTACAAATAGTGTATCTTGTTTCATTTAATTTCTTGTAGGACAAATAACTCTTCAGTCCAGAGGCACTATATTTCCAGGGGTATCCATTAGCATCAGTTGCATGTTGGAATGCTTTTCTGAATATTTTGCTCAATTTTATCTTTGTTTTCTTCCATTTAAAGTGTGTTTTTCCCTTTCTCAGAGACATGGCTATTGCACCTTGGGAGAAGCCTTTAACCGCTTAGACTTTTCAAGTGCAATTCAGGACATCAGGAGGTTCAATTATGTGGTCAAAGTAAGTTCTTTATTTATATGTATGTTATAAAAATGCACTTGCTGATCTGCCTGTGTGTACAAAAGGAATATTTTTGCACTGAACAGACGATGATTTGTAATTGTATAAATATCCTGATCATACGTAATTTATCACGCAAGTAGCAGCTTCAAACTGAGTAAATTTTCTCTGGTGAAAACTTTATATGGCTGTCTGAAAGCCTATAGCTTGAGGAGGATGGTGATGGCCAGTGTACTGTGTCATTCAAAAGGGGAACATCAATGGTAGTTTCAGTTGTTGTTCATCAGTGTGGGTAATGAACTCTCTTCAAAGGTAAAATAATTTCTGTACAAGAATAGTAAAGTGTATTTTTGCAAAAATAGTAAAGCGTTATTAATCTTAAATATATGTTGCTGCATCTCAAATATGTTTCAAGTAACAATTTCCAGAAGAATACTTGATGTATAAATATTTTGCTATTTCTGTATCTTTGCAACTTCTTACTTCTTACAGTCCTGTGACTCATTGCAGTTTTTTTTTATCAAGGACAAGATATCTATGCATTTATCTTTGTTAACATTCCTTATAACTTGAGACTGCAGCCTTAATTACCTCAGTGCATCACCAGCTGCCTGCTTAGAAATGCCTGTGTTGGGGATACTGATCTCTTTCTAGCCCCAGGTTTATTTTATTATCTAACTTGAGGTAATGAATGCTTGTCCCAACTCCTAGAGTAACTCAAAATGTGAGTCATATCAGGACTAGAGTGGACTGTTCAATGCAGAGGCTGTTCACAAGTATTGTATTTCTTGGAATGCATCCTAAACTTGAAAAGACACAAATAAAAATTAAATAAACATACTAGGAGAACGCCCTTACCACTAGCCTGTGGACTATTTGTAGAGAAAACACATTCTGTCCATCCCTGTGAAGATGAGGCACTGTATTGTACTTTCAGAAAAACAAGAGATGTAGAAACAAATCGAAATGGATTTGCTTCCAGGCTAGTGGTTAGGGTACTTGCCTGGTTTGTTTCCCTTGCAGGGTTCAGGGCTTTTTGGGTATATGTGTGTTGTGGTTTAGAACATTACTTTTTAATGCTGTTTTGGGGGCATAATCAAGAGCCTTGATCCTTCCCAAGACTTTTCAGCCTTGAACAGTAGGAGGAAGAAAAACCAAAGCACTTTAAAAAGGCGACTTGGTATAAATTGTCAATCTTGGGTGTCTCAATTGAATAGCAAGCAGGTAAAAGGAATGCAGATCTACAACTTTGCATTTGTTTTAGATGCTGCAGTGCCTAAACTAGGTTGCTCAAAACAGTTGATCAAATCAAAGTGCAAAATCCAGTTTTTCTTCTGTTCACCAAGAAATATAAAAAGCTGGTTTAGTCAACTAGGCTTGAGATCATTGAGGAAGGAGCAGTACTTTAAAAATCAGAAATTTGGCTTTGCAATCCAAACCATTATTCTGCTAATAGCAGACCCTAAGAAATCTGAGTGAATATAAAATAGTATATAAACTTTCAAAATCCTTAATGTTTTAGAATTTACTTGGAATTTTTAAAATTTAGCATTGTTTTACAAATACGAAACTTTGATCATGTCTTTGCATCAGTTCCCCTGAGGTGGTGGCTGTTTGTTGATAGCAAGGTATAACTCAAAAATACTATTTTTAAAGACCAAACCCTACTCTAGTTCTTCTTTGATCCCAAACCATCAAGATGATTCTCAACTAACTAAAAATGTCATTCATTATTAAAAGTTAACATTGATGTCTGTCCAGGACTCTTTTAGGATGGGCAGTGAGGGGGAGAAGGTAGGATCAGTTAGTTTTTTGTATTTGTTGGTGCTGTAGTGTATCAATAACTTTGTAGCTGTTGAATTCTGATACCCTGAATTTGATATGGGTGGGTTTTGTCCAAATGTTTCCGAGTAAACAGATGATCCATTCAAAGTTACAATCTCTAGTAGGCAACATAAGCCATGGCTCAGCATGTATCAGTGTGTGAGATCCTTGTACTCCCTGCTACTTTGCTTTTGCTAGAATTGTCTTAATCCTTGCATATTACCTTTCACTGAAATTGGAATCTTCATTACAATCAATCAGGTGGAATTTGTTTCTTTAATTTGATCTTTAGACTAAGCAACATAACTGATTTTTTTTTTTTAATTAATCAAGAGAAATGTACCTACTTGCTTGAACTGACAGACTGCCAGAGACCTCTAGGTCTAATGTTCTCAATTATTAATCAAGCTAATAGGCTTTGAAAAAGCCAACAAAGAGATCCTGGTATCTATTTATACAGTTTTTGAGACTAGATTACTTGTATTTAAATATGTCAGGACAATTATTTCTTTCTTTCATAGCACATAATGTTTTGTCAGATCATGCAGAGGAGCCAGAAGTAACATTATTAAATCAGGGACAGAACAGGTGTATTCTTTCTTCCTCACAAGGAAAATTATTGTTGAATGAAGTGTCAAATTGGTGTTTTAGAAATGAAGATACAATATAATTTTTGGCAAGCTTAGTCTTTTTCATCCTCTGTGGCAGCACTTGGTGCTACCCTACACCGGAGCACTCTGCAGGGAATGCTGTTTTCTGCTCCATGCTTTCCCTTTCCAGTGTGTTGAGAACACTTGTGCTGAACCCATTGTTATAAAGTGCACATTGCAAAGCTCAGTGCCACACCTCTAAACATTGCAATGGTGTCTCAACATCAAAGTCTCCCATAATAAGAGACTGTTTTTTGTTGAAGAGCTAAGGGTTTTTACCAGCTACAAAACTTAACCTGAAATGTGAAAGCAAATGTGCCAGAATGGAGCAAGGGCTGCCTCTAGTAGCTATAGCTTGGTGTTCAGGTGTGGTGAGAGCTTCAGCTGTTGTGATTATTTTGCCCTAAACCATTGCCACCGTTCTTGTCACGTTTTTGCTCTCAGTGGTTTCAGAGACAGATGTGTGGACTGCTAGGAGATTCTTACTATAATACTTAAGAGAAAGTTACTGATATGGTTTTGTACACTGCTCATTATTAGATTGCTGTGGTTTATTCTACCAGGGACCTGAATGTAGGTCTAATACAGAAATTGGTTTTGCCTAGTTTAGGCAAAATAGGGTATTTCCTCTCTATGAGTTGAAAGTAGTGCATTAAATCCATCACACTTCAGTTTGACCAGTATGATACTTTCACTCAGAAGTTGTAATTCTGGTAGCTGGTATCAGTTCAGAGTGATGTTCCTGGCCACCAAATCTGTCAGGGACTTCAGGACCCAGACACATCCAAGTTCACATTTGTATTTGTGAGCCCCCAAAACAGACACTCTGTTGCTTCACTGCAGCTCCTAAAGTCTGTATGTCATATGCTTTCTCAGAGATAAGTGCCAGAGATAAGTATTTGTACAGTATTTTGAAAACATGCATCCTTCAGAAATTGTTCATGGGATGTCAGTGGGAAGGCTTAAAGCTTTCCACATGTCTTACTTTGTCTTCTGAAATCTGTTATATTTTCTCAAAATGCCACTGCAGGCTGTTGTAGGTGAGTGTATGCACTAAAAGTGCATTTAAAACCATCCTTTACTTTTGTCATTCTTCTGACTTTTAATTTTTTGTCATAGCTTTTGCAGTTAATTGCAAAATCCCAGTTAACTTCATTGAGTGGTGCAGCACAGAAGAACTACTTTAACATTTTGGACAAAATTGTGCAGAAGGGTAAGACCTAAGGATCTGTAATCCAACTGTTCAGATTGAATTGCTGTAACTAAGCTATGAACTGATTTTTTTTTTGTTAGTTTTATTACCATTTTTACATTGTAAGACATTGTAATAGCATTCTTAATTTTTTTACATTTTACATTTTAATAGCATTCTTAATTTTGTCAGGTTTCATAATTCTCATCTGATGATTGAAGTAAGTTATTTTCTCTTTGTTATTGAATAAAGTCTATTGAAACAGGTTGGTGAAATTAAGTGACATTTAGATTCTATTCAAAAAAGTATTGGTTACTGTTAAATTATACTCTTCACAAAAAGCAAAAGCTTTTAGGTTAATAAAATGTTTGGGTTTTAGTTTGTATGATGTACTGAGACTCAAAAAATGTAAGTTTTGATTATTTTAAGAAAAAGCCATTACATTATATTGATTTTTATTTTTTCTGGTAACCACACTAAATGGAGATGTTATACTGTCTGCTTTGAACTGAAGAAATTTGATTTATAACTACCTGTTTAGCATTAAGCTTATTAAAAGCATAACATGAATTTTTGCATCAAATTTTCCAGTGAAATTGTTTATTATTGATTTTGCATGTAAGGATCCAGCACCAATGAATGCCATGGTGGGAATTAGAGCAGTTATTTGTACACAAACAATAGAGTTGCAATTAATTCATCTAAAAAGAAAAAAAGTGTTGATTAGCTTGAGCTATTAGCTTGGTTAACTCTGTCAACCAAAATTGTATTTGGTTTGTTTTGTTTTCCAGTTATGGAAGACCAGTATAATCCACGATTGATCAAAGATCTTCTACAGGATCTGAGTTCTACTCTCTGTATACTGATAAGGGGAGTAGGAAAATCTGTGTTGGTAGGCAACATCAATATTTGGATTTGCCGATTAGAAACTATCCTTCTGTGGCAACAACAATTAAAAAATCTTCAGATGAACAAGGTATATTGTTAAATCATGTTAATTAATATTTGGGGGAGGGGAATTAGGTTGAATAGTGCATGGTGATTTGTAAGTGAACCAAATTTCAAATACATTTAAACAGTTTTACTTGTTTTGTTTTATGAAGAAGTAATGTGAAATTAACTCATTGGCATCAACTTAATTTTATAATGCTTCAATAGCTTTTCTCTAGTGAAAGCTGCTACAGTGTCTGTACTGCTGCTTTGTTGTAGAGATGTATAGATAGAATTGGTTTTCCCACTCAAATAAGTTTTAAAATTTTCTCTAGTTTGTCGGACATGGGGAAAAAGCCCCAATGTTTAGTTCCACAATAAATTTTCTACAACTGAAGAAATAAAAATCTAAATTACATTTTGGAGCAATTTTACAGATTCATTCATTAGCACAGCTGTTTTTGTAAAAAAAAAAAGATAATGACTTCAGCATCTGGATTCTTCTCATGTGACTGTATTCAAAGCATGTGGTATGCACTGTTCCAGGGTTTAATAGTGGAAACTTCTGATGACAAGCAGGCAGCTTTTTTAATCTGACTGGGTTACTCCTGGAAGAAATCCTGTAAGATATTGCTCACTATAAAGTCATACAAGTGTTTTATCTATTGGCTTCCAGCTATGAAATTTTGAAATTGTCTTTTCTGTGTGAGCTGGTAATCTGAATAAACCAGCTACTTTTGGACTAGAAAGGAGGAATGAGAAACCTGGTCTCAGCAGTTTCCGTGTGCCAGGCAACCACAGCACAGACACTTCTGAGACAGTGCAGTTACTGCTGCCCTTGTGTCCTTCCAGTGTGACACTTCCCTTGGAGCTGTTTTACACTGGCTGAAGTAGCCCATGAGCAATCTTGCATCTGTAGTGCTCACATACTGATTCCTCAGCAGAGGAATGCTGCTGCCCCAGCAGAGTTTGTACCAGATGACTCTATGGGAAGTCTGGTCTATAAGCAAGGTGAATGGCTGGGAAGGAAGCAGACAGAAGTGTGAGCCCATGGGTGCAGGGCTGCTGTGCTGCCACCACCTTGTGACAGGGCAGCTCTGCTCCCTGGGGCTGGCAGCTGCCTGTGATCCCTCCCTGCCAGCTGGGACACTGCCTGCTGGCACTGTGGGCTCCAGCTTTAGTTGTGTAGGAGCTGTGCTGCTGCTTACCCCAGTACAGCTCACAGAGGTCTATAGTCTTAATGAAAACATTCTCAGTGCTCTCATCTGTCATCTCTGCAGATCTTCTCATTTATAAATGAGGGGGAACTTTCTCTAGACTTCATAAATTATTCCACTCTCTTCTGCCCCTAACTTCCAAAATGCTTTCATTTTGTATCTCTGATCCTCAGTCCTGTATTCTGTATTCTATTCTGTACTCTAGGTGGCTTAAGGCAAGTTGATATGTATTTTGTTGGTTAATAAAAATTGAGAAACTATAGTGATCCAACAAGTTAGAAATAATTGGTTCATGCCTTTCTTATAGTTAAGGCTTTAACACACTATAGATGGAATTGACTAGATTATAGTTTTCAAGACTGCATAATATTATTTTGTGAGAACAGAAGTATTTCAAAAATTATTTGAAATTTAAATACTAGATTTAGGATATGTTTATTTTAACAGTAGGAAAGCTATGAATTATAAAGCTTACAGTTTGTTGCTTCTTCTGTACCCTTAGTCATTTAAATTTTCAACAGCAGTTAGAGAGTAATTGTAGGCAAGCATTAACCATAGATTTTACACAATGATTTGAAAAATTAAACTAAGACCTAAGATGTCTCTAAAATAAAGAATCTTGTTTGTACTTTATACTGTCATGTTTTTGTAGCTAAAAGTCTTCAACTCTTATTTCCAGCAAGTCAACAATGGACTTACACTTAGTGATCTCCCTCTCCATATGCTGAATAACATCTTATACAGGTTCTCTGATGGCTGGGACATTATTACTCTGGGTCAAGTGACCCCAACTTTGTACATGCTTAGTGAAGACAGACAGTTGTGGAAAAAACTCTGCCAGTACCATTTTGCAGAAAAGCAGGTAATAAACTCTGTTATTTGCATAAGTGTAGCTTTTTTGATAATCATATACTAATAATGGAGCATGAGCTTGCCCTTTTTGAGATGAAAGTGTATCATTGTGCAGTAATCGTGAGTATTCTCTGTATTTGGGGCTTGATTCCTCCTAAATGTTGCATTCAGTATGTCTGTGAGTTTAGGATAACTACTGGGCTCTTTCCATGCATTCACTTTTAAAAATAATGCAAGGAAAGAGCCCAGTAGTTATCCTAAACTCACAGACATACTGAATGCAACATTTAGGAGGAATCAAGCCCCAAATACAGAGAATACTCACGATTACTGCACAATGATTGCAAGATGGGCTTTTTAAAAAACTGCCTCGACGGTGTTGTCAAGGATACCTCTAAAGTGTTCCTCTGAAGTAGAGCTTGCTTTACCAACTAAGGTAGGCAGACATGTTTCTCAAACTTTTAAGCTACATGAAAATTCTGGAGAAGCCAACTTAAATCTTTGCTAAGAAGATAAGAACAAGTGCTTTGAAATTAATAACAGAAAGAGAAGCAGTACTTTCCTGTCACTTCCTCATAAAGAACATTAAATTAATCTAGGAATGGCTCCAGAACTGTCTTCATTTTCTGACATTAATAAATGCTGGGGAAAAAATCAGACTAGGTGAAAATAAACCTAAGAAAGTGGAAGTACCTAATCAGAGCTGGAGGAAGAACTTTTGAAACCTAGTGCATTCTGTACTGGAGGAAGCCAAAGTGCCCATTCTTAAATCTGGCAGGTTGAAGTTGCGTGGTGACTACCAGATTAAGTATTGTTGTAATAGGGAAGACAGAACTGAAGCTCAATTAACTCATGCACCATTGACCTAAATAAGACCCTTTTTTTTGTGTGACATGAAGGGTTTTAGAATTAACTGTGGAAAAAATAGACAGAAGCAAACTGAAAACCCATCTTCAGAAGCAGCCCAGAAGAATTCACGGTGAAGTTACAAGGATAACAAATTTAAGCTTATGTAGCAGTTGAGTGAATTTTGAGGGTAGATGAGGTAAGCTCTATTGAACAGTGACAAAATTGGTTAGAGAGGAACTTCTTATACTCGGGTAATGCATGGAAAAAGATCCTTAAGGGTTTTAGTGAAATTAGCTGTCCCTGTGCTCCATAAAGCACTCTTGTACACAGTGTTTCCAGTATGTTCCTGGATATTCACACTCAATTTCTTATTAAGTTCTTATTCCCATATCAAATTCTGCTTCTTCTTGTTACAAGTGTACTGGCTGAGTAGGCCACAGAATCATGTTAGGTTGGTTTTTTTCTGTCCTCTGCAGTGTGTTTGTTGAGCCATTGAAACAACCATGAAAACATAATTGATATCTGAAGAGCACTTTTGGAAAAAATGAGAGCCATTTATGAAACAAAATAAAGTGTAGCTGAAATCAGAAAGGCAGTTCTATTCTCTCCCCATTCAGGAATTGTCTTGTGAATGAAGAAAGCCTTCAGTGTATTAGCATTAGTCCACACTGAGTGGAACAGAAGTCTTTTATAATGCATACTTAATAAACCTTGTCAGTCTCTCAAGCTGGGGAGAAATAGCTGTTGTGCAGCAGCTAATCTTTACATGCAGATTAGGTCCTCAAGAAGTACATCAATCACTAATTACTGCTATCCTTCTAGAGAGATCACAACCAAATGTGAAAAATAAACATGTATATGTTTTTAAAATTAAAGAAAGAGTTTTATTTAAATCCATAATGCTTTAACAAAAAAAAAACCAAAACACTATCTGTAATACACAATCATGTTTTTAAATCTTATTCCTGAGTGGTTTGCATTTTTAAAAAGGATAAAATTAATTGCTTACAACTCTAAGTACTGTTTTGTTAAATGCTTCTTGACTATAATTAGAATAATTTTGAGACAGTAGAATTAGATCAGCTGTGTATGGCCTAGTTTTTCTTGGCAAATATGCACTCTCCTATTTTTAGTCCTTGCCTTCCATCTTTTTTGTGGCCAGATCTCTGTCAATGCTTTGCAGAGATGTATGATGTCATAATATTGACTTCAAAGAATTCTAGTTACAAAACTTTAGTTTAACTACCTTCCCCCCCACCTGCCCCTGTCCTTTGCCTGAATTGAGTACAACAATTTTAAAGGAAGATATTAATTTTATGTCTAGTTTTGTAGGCATTTGATTCCATCAGAGAAAGGTCACATTGACTGGAAGCTGATGTACTTTGCACTTCAGAAATATTACCCAATAAAGGAACAGTACGGGGACACCTTGCATTTCTGTCGACACTGTAGCATTCTGTTTTGGAAGGTAAGAGCTTTGAAACAGATAATCAGAAATAAGTTCAAACAGCTACTGGTGATCATCTGCAAGGACAAATATTAGGGTTATCAGCTTTCTCATGTAAAAGGTGATTGGATAACTAATATCTAACTTTAAAATAATATATGAAACTTCCATATAAAAATCTGTGTTAAATTCTAAAGTTGTTCTTAATCTTGCCTTCTTATTTCTTGGTATCTGATAACCTCAATACTTAGAATTACAATGAAAAGTGCCATGTGGAAAGAGTTACTCTGTCTATTTTTATTAATTTGATCTTATGGAAAGTTGTGAGGAACTAGTCTGAAGTTACTGTTTTTAATGATGGCCTGGTAATCAATACATGTCTAATGAAAAATAATTACTACATTTTTTTCTTCCAACATTGATCTAGAGCTCTGTTTTTTTATATTTTTGCTTCTGTCCCATTGGAGGAATTTTTAAAACTTCATCCAGAGTGTGTTTTACCCTGGTTTTGAGGTTTACAATGAAGCATATGTTGTCTTGCAGGATGATTTCAATTTCAGTAGGGCATTCTCTTCTTTAGCATGTGTGATTACATTATCCTGCTTTTACTCTGTGTTGCACTGTAACAGAGCCTTCTAATTAGTGAGACTTCCTTAATTTTACAGCTCTAAGATCAGACATGGGTAGTGTCAAGTGGACAGCAGGAAATGTTTGAGAAATCTTGGAAAATACTCATATTCTAATTAACATAAATTAGTTGCTCTTGTGTCATCTTTCTGTGATTTTTATGAGAAGTTGTATGTCAGTGTGAGGCTTTTTTTCTTCAAAAAACCTAGGTAAGCTACATCCTGCTAGAAATAGCATGTTCCTTAATGATGTGATTTTGAAGTTGAGTATTTCTGGTATCACAGGAGCCCTTCCAGGTAGTAATGTTTTGCAAAATTAATAATCAGAAAGTGGGTAGCCAGAAATGGCTTCTACTGTGAAAATCCTGGGCATTTTCTGAAGGATCTGTGTCAAGAATGACTAAGAACTTTCATTACAGTGGAATAAGTCTTGAGCATGTAGCTCAATATGTAGGGTAAATCCTCTCTCTGAAAGGGGAAATTTCAAAGGTAAGTGCACAGGTGCATTTAGATAGGCATTTGTGATATGAGATTCCTCTGAATTGTCTGCCTTCACTGTGTAGAGTTAATGCTTTCTACACTAAATTTCTCTCATTTTGATCTTAGTATAATTGAAAAGTATAAGTCTCTAATATTAGGAATTACTTTGACTGTGTTTGGAATTAAATGTTTAACTTTGGAGATGGTGGGACAGTAAGAGGCAGTGAGCCTGTGCAGGTTGCCATAGTATTCCAGTAGTAGGTTATAGCAGTCAAGGTGACAAGACACCTGTTCCAATCTTCTGCTGGAATAATAGGGCTCATTTTGGACTTTTAAATTCTTTGAAACACAGCACAGAAGTTCTAAAGGTACTTTGGATGGATGAGCAGTATCTTCTTGATCACCATTCCAGTGCTGCCTCATCAGAGATTTGGACAGGTCTTAAAAGTGACAGTGCAGTTATAGATTGGTTGTGTGCTCCTGCACAAAAATACTGGAGCAGGTGTTTGGGATTGGCTGTTTCAACAAGAGCACAGTCAGCAGGTTGAGGAAAGCCATTATCTCTTTTCATGCAGCACTCATTAGACCATCTGGGATGCTGCAGCTGTGAGGCTCCCAGCACAAGGGAGATACTGATAAACTGGGTGAGGTTCAGGTGAGGGTCATATAATCAGGGAGGCTGGAGGACTTGCCATGTGAGGAGTGGCTGGAGAAGACTGCTTCAGGGGGACATAAGAGCCTGCCATGAGGACAGCTGAGCAAGGGAGCAGTTTGACCATAGAGCTGATGCAGTTTCCATCCTTGGATGTGATCAGGAGCTGACTGAATGAAGCTCAGAACCTGGTCTGATCTCACAGCTTAGCCTGCTTTGAGCAGGAGGCTGGGCTAGAGACCTCCTGAGGTGCCTCTCAGCCTGATCATTCTGTGTGCCTACATTTCAGTATTCCTTCTCTAGTCTTGGCATCTAAGCTTTGTCTAGGTCTTAAAATAAATGATGATCAGGCTGAAAAAGACTGTTAAATGAATTGATTTATCATAATTGGCAGCCTTATTGGCAGGGACAAGTTAATTTTTCATCTGAAATACTTTCCCTCTTTTTACAGGACAGTGTGGGTCAAGTAGTGCTGGTCATTCAGTTATATGGGGAAGAAACAGTGCTGCTTTTTTTTTTTTTTTCAGACTCTTGTGTCTATATTCTTTCCCAAGCTTGCTAAAGAGAGGTAAGAAATAAAGCAGGGTGAGGAGCAAAGGGACAGGAGCTACTTTATTAATTCTAGATACTGTTCTAGGGGAAAATGTTCCTTAATCAGAACTTTTTTCAGGCTTTGAAAATTTATTGAAGCTTCAGTATTATACTTGATTAGAAAGATTGTTAAATTAAATATGTATATGAGTGCTTGACATACAATTATATCTGTAATGCATAGGAAGAAAAATCCAAAATAAACAAAGTAAAAAAAACAACAAAAGCACTACCACCAAATCCAAATTTTAAGAGAGAAATCACAATTACTACAGAGGAAAAGTAACAAGTGTTTGAGTCATGAAACAAATGGAAGCACTGTATTCTTGAGATAGCTGATAGTATATAAAATTTTTGTTTCTTTGTTTGATGGTATAATTCAGAAGTCGGACAACTTTTGTTTCCAAAGTCATTCAGAACAACTTCAGACAGAGCTGAACACTTCTTTATAGGGCACCTAATTTTTTCTTCCTTCATTAAAGAGCAAAGCAAAATATTGGAGTAGTTGCAGAGAAAAAGGTGCTAAAGTGATCAAGGCATGAAGAAGACTAGGAATTATTAATTTCTCATAACTCAGATGTGTTAAAGCTAACAAGGAATGTGACTGCTCTCCATAAATTGTTTTTTGGAGACAGAGAAGTGGTGAATAAGCATGAGACTACTTAGAGAAGTTATTTACACTAAGGGGTGTCCTTGATGCAAGTAAATTGTAGTTTTGGTTAAGCATGCTAAGAGTTAGGAGTTTCTAGGAACCAAAGCCTCAAGGGTCTCAAATAGCCCAAAGGCACAGGCCTAGCTAATGATGAGAAGATTTTTTAGCAATTTATGAAATTGATAATATAATTTAATTGCTGACATTACGAAAGGGCTAGTCACAGGAAATTCTTGGAGCCCTCTGTTTTGTGTTCTTTTTTGAAGAAGGCCTTGCAAAAAATGGGTCTGATGGCTGCTGAATAGAATTAGCTATTGAACTGTTGAAGAAGGGAAATGACTTTTCACTTTTTTAGGATACTATAATAATCATAGTGGGTTTTTAACAGGTCTTTAGGAGTTTTTCAGGAAGAGGCATTTGTATTCCTTTACTTGTCTAAAATCTGTAACCAAAGTAAATTTATATAGAACATGTAGGAGTCTCCTAAGTTCTTTGTTGGAAGTACAGTGACCTTTGTACTCTTCTGTGTTAGGAGGGAGTCATAATAAAATGTTCATATTGAATGTCTGTTTTCAAAATGACTTCTTGCTAAAGGATTTGTCCATGATGAAACAAAAAAACCACATAATTTCAGTAGTGCAAAAGTAATGACTAAGTATTGTGTGATGCCTCTGTGAGTGCTTTCATGTGTACTGTTTCCTCTGTTCCACTAGGCACCATTGCAATTGTGGCAGGTTCTTTTATTTTCCTGAGCTTACTTAGTAGCACTTTTCAGTTATCTCAGACATGGCCACAGAAGCTGAAATATCTTTTCCTCTTTCAGTTTCCAGGGCTTTATGAAAACAGTGTAATCACTTCGCATAACACCTGGTTTTAGTCTTCTTGCGACTTCTGCTGATTTTGGTTCTCACAAAGCTGCTTGTGATTTGCCACAAGAATAAAAGACTTTTTCTAAATGACTTATGAACCTTTGCTTAAATAAACCTTAACTCTGCTTCTTTTACTTTATGGCTCTCCTTCCTGCTTCCTTCTTCACGATTTCAAAGGACTACCACCTTGCTTTGTTACTCCAGGTATTTCTTGTGTCTCATCTGTTTTCATTGCTGACTGTTCCATAATGTCAAAGTGAATAATGTGTTCCTTTCTAATTGTCTGATGCTCTTTGTTTTGATTTTTCCTTCTGCACAACAGTTCAGCAGCAGGAATAGTTTGTTTCTTGTTCCCTTTTAGATAAAGGTAGTGATGATTTCCCATCTCAGCTTTTCATCATTTTGTCTTTTATTATTGCCATATTCCCTCTTAATGCCATTTAAACTAGGAACCATAATTCAATTTCTAATGAGCATAGGTGTCAGTGGGATCAGACAGATTTTGCTAAGAAATAGGTTTCTCAGCACTCAGTGTTATTATAAATTGTTTTCTGCATTCCCTGATGTATTTAATTCAGTACTTAAATCTGAAGAGTACCTCAGATAACTTTCATACAAAGGTACGAAAACTGATTTTATTGCACTTGGAATGCTGCAGTCATATTTACTTTTATGGAGAATTTCTCTGAAAAGAAATTCCTCTAAACAGGCTGCATGTGATTTGAGATAGTCAAGGGAAGCAATTATATTGTTGCCTTCGTAATGAAGAAATGGAGAAAATACTTTAACAGAGCTTCTTAATGTCTAGCTATGCTCGATTTTGGAGAAAACAACTACATTTGCCAATAAACACTCCTCCTGGGGAATTCTCTTCTTACTTTGAAAGAAGTCTGCTTTAGCTTTGAAACATTGAAATCAAATTATTTTAACATTTTATTAAGTGGGTTTTTTTATTATTTAGTTTATTATCCCCATGAAAATGTATTTCTCTTGAAATGAGGAATACTCACAATTACAAGAAAGTTGTGATTCTTCTTTTCAGTCCTCATTGCTTTTTTCACTGTAAAATTTATCTTGTTTTCAATAACTAATCTCTGAGATTTTTATTGCACCTGTAATTCCCGACTGGGTAGAACTTTCAAAAGTGCTTTTGTAATGATGTGCAGAGAAAGCAGCATGTTAAAAACTCAGTTTAAAATATTCAGGAGTACAAATAAGAAAGAGGGTAAACCCTATCTTGTTTCCCAGAATTATAATTCTGATGGTGTTTTTTCCTGGAAACTAGGAAAGTAATGACATGACATTGACATGGCAATGGGTAGAGAAGATAATAGTCCATTAGGAACTACCTTTGAGTGTTTTCTGCTGTGATGCAGCTCTTCCTTGCAGATGTCTTCCCCAGATGAAGGTGTTAAGTTTAACACTTCTGATTTTGGTCTTGGTCATCTGTTCTTTCTCATATGCAGATTTTCCCAATAGGCAGCTCTACCTGGGTCTCTTTTTTTATGTGTGTTTGTCTTTCCCACTGTGTCATGAATTTAGCAACTGTTTCTCAGGTGATGTTAAAGCAACTATTAAAAAGAGTGGGAGGATGAGGAGGTGATAGCACCTGGTGTATTCTTGTAGTCCTCCATAGACTTAATGGAAAAACACAGATCATTAATCTATTGAGTAACAATTTTCACTGGAAAAGCTGAGCAGTATTTAGAATTTATTTCATCTGGTGCACTTTGGTGCACTTTGGTGCTGCAAAGACTTTGGGTGGTAATGTGGCAGTGAGGAAAAAAAAAACCCACTTAGAGATTCTGTCCTTCTCTTAACTGAATTACATGTAATTTCACTTCCTATGGAAACAAAAGCCACGAAGACCATGGAAATCTGGGATCTCTTTGATATGTATATATGCAGATTTCTTGCCTCACATGGTGCATTCACCAACATTGGTGGAAAAGGGACAGAAACTCCTTAAAGCCTGGTGAGGACACTTCTGAGCTTTACAACAACACTGACAAGTTTTGTATCTTCTCCACTGAACTGTCTGGGAACTTCTTCTCATTACACCTCTGCACTTCCTTCATTTAGGGGTTTTAATAAGATGCAAAACACAACTTTTTGTTCAAAGAAGAATTTGAATCTTAAATAATCAGACAGGCCTTCTGAGGTCAAATTTCTGTAGGAGGAAAGAAAGCACTGCAGGCTTAGTGAATTTGTAATGACAAAGCCTTTCCAACCTGTCTTACTTATCTATTCCTACCTTGCCTAGGTGCCAACTTCTTTTTTAAGGCAGTGCTTTCATTTCACTTGGGGAAAAGGTAGGTGTGAAAGACAAAAAAGATTAGGGGGAAAATGTAGTAAGGTAGAAAAGCTTTTAAGACTGGGAATTCAAACACACTGTTCAGATTTTTTGAGGAGCTATCTGCTGCCCATCATTTTCAAATCAAGGGACTTATTTTCCCCCAAAGCAATAGATGACTTCAGATAGATGATACTTGATTAAACAGATGATATTTGATGAAATAGATAATTTAGGTTCAATAAAGCTGATGCCTTTTTGCCTTTTTGTTATGCTTATTGAAAAAAAATGAATAAAGATGATGATACTTTTTCAAGGACTCCAGCTCAGGTTCTGGTAGAAGGAGAAAATTGTTTTGGGTTTGGTTTTTTTTGTTGTTGTTTTTTGTTGGGGTTTTTTTTTCCCTAAACTGGGGGTGAAAGAAGACTGAATATGGAAAGAGAACTTACTTAATTTTCTCCTTCATTTTTCAGGATACAGGACACCCCTGCACAGCCAGTGATCCAAACACCTGTCTCATGCCAGTATCTCCTCAGCATTTTATTGATCTCTTCAAGTTTTGAGATGTTCAGTAGCTGTTCTCCTGTGTTTGTGGCCATTTTTGTGAAGAGTCAGGCAGGATATGTTATGCTTTTTGTGCAATATATTTAAGTGTAATGTTTTATTGTAGTTTAAAAAAATATATGGGGGAGATTATCAGAGAGGTTTGTTTGGCATATTGCTTTTGTGCAGAATAGCAAGGAGGAAAGGAGAAATATTAAGAAAATTTCGTTGTCAGGAAATCTCCAGTGGACTTTTTTTCAAGTCCAAGAAAGACCACTTTAATCTCAACTTCCAATCTGTGCTTTTTGACGCCTTAATAGTTGGTTAAAATTATGTAGGGGAGTTTTGAAAATTTCATGGAAGAATTAAACTACTCTTGCAGGGACCAAAGGAGGGATTTTTTTGTTAATCCTTCTTTCTATAAGCCATGGTTTTCAAAACACCTCCATATAATTTGCACTATTATAAAGAATAGGCCAATGTTCTCTTAGACTCTTACTACATCATTACAAAGGTGGCATTCATTATTAGGAGCTAGTGAGTAAAATATAACTCTGGTTATATCTGCTGTTGAACCTATATGAATGAAGGAATCAACCAATTTTTGTACATACATTATGCAAAAATATTTATTTTTCTTAAGGACTTTATTAAACATTTAGCCTGTCTTAGCACATCTTGCAGAACTCTGTGAGACCAATCTGGAGCTACTGGAAATCTTTCTGATGGTAGCTACAGCCTTCATTTATACTGTTTGGAATGCCTACAAGTGTAACTGCATTAATTTCATCTTCTAAGAAGAAGACATTATTGAAATTTAATGAGGGGGGAGACTGTGGCAGAAATGCTATGCTACCAACTGAGGTTCTAACCTGACAAGCAA
Organism: Urocynchramus pylzowi; assembly: GCA_013397555.1. Taxonomy (NCBI): domain Eukaryota; kingdom Metazoa; phylum Chordata; class Aves; order Passeriformes; family Fringillidae; genus Urocynchramus; species Urocynchramus pylzowi. Next base: position 20,123 of record VZRH01001875.1, on the reverse strand, counting down.
TGGGAAACACTGAAAGTCACTCTGAGCTGGAGCACCTTCTGCCAAGTTAATCAGATGATAAATTCTCCAGGAAGCCATTTTTTTCTATCCTGTAGAACAAACTAAATTGCTTGGCTTAAGCAGGTAAAGGAAAAATTATGGAAGTTTTGGATTTTTCAATGAAATTTAACAATATGTAATGTACAGAAAAAATAAATCATGTACCATATTCTGCACTTGCTTGTTCTGAAACCAGTTTTGTACAGTGTGATAAGTCATGTTTTTATCTGTTATTCCTAGAAGCCTCTGGTGCATAGAGGTGAATCAATTTGAATATTGTATAATCTTTCTGTAACCTGTTGTCTATAGTAATTGGTAATGGAATGAGAAGCATACAAGCAGTCCTAGTGCTATTGCTTTACAGTAGTTTGTTGTATTAGCCCTCTTTGTAAAAGCAGAGCTGGGCTGCTAATAGGCTGCACAAGAAGAGGAGAATATTTATGTCCTCAAGAAATAGTTTTATGTTAACTTAAATCTTTGTCATTGAACTGAATTGCTGATTTTTGCGGATTTTTCAATACAGGGTTTTGTGGATTTTTTTTTTTCTTTCTTTCAATGCAGGTGTTGGCTGTGGTGATACTAATGGTCAGGTGTGGATCCAAGGACCTCCATTCTTATTCCTGTTCATTTAGAGCATTGCTGCAAGCCTTGATTTCCCAGCCAAGCCCTGCTGCAGCCACTGGATTTGTTAAGGACCCAGCAGCCCTTCTTTAACAGCAATTTGTACCCCATTTTTTAATTCATGTAATAGCTCAGATGCTTTCCTGTCTCTGTGACCTCAGTAACCCTGCCAGTGGCTGGTGGTGGCTGACATCCACTACTCACTCCTTTATGATGGTTACAGTTTTGCTACCCTGCATAAAGCTTCCTGTAAATATATGGATGCTTTCTCTGAGAGCTTGAGTGAAAGGTTTTAAAGCCACCATTTGGTTTGATGCTGCTGTGAGCTCTTCCCCCTCGTGCTGAAGGCCTCTGCTGAGGGACTGTGCAGAACCACCTCTCCTGCAGACAGGGCAAAGCTCTTACACTGTGACCTGAGAGCTGCCCAGCACTGAAAAGACAAGTAAGGTGACAGCTGGGGAAAGGTGTTAAGAGAGCTGAGGATACCTCTCTCCTAGCCACTGAATTGAGGAGGGAGACATGACTTTAAGGTCTTATAAGCCATTTTAAGACAGGTTTGGAAAAAATCACTATCTGTAATAATTTTGATGTCCAACTTGGTGTCCATCAGGACCCCAAGGCCCCAAAGCCAGTACAGTGGCTTTGTGAACATTTCTTCTGGATAAGAGATGTGCCCAAATGTGCTGAGAAGCATTTCAATTCAAGACTCTATTTAAGAAATCTTAAACACTGACTGTGGAATCACATTGTCATGAGCAGTGATACAAGCTTTTAACACTGGCAGAACTGAGTTTTGGAAACAGGTCCACAAACTTGTTAAATATTTAGTGAATACATGGCTTAGAGTTAAGGCAAATAAGAGCTTGGTGAGGAGTGACTGTGTGATGTGAAGTCATCAGATGCATAAGAAGATAACTTTCAATTGTGTTACTTAAGCAAAAAAAGCTAAGGCAGTAATTTTGGTAATAGGGTTGGTGGGGAGGGGGGGGGGTTGTGTTGGTCTGTTGAGTGTTTTATTTAAATCACATAAAGAATGAGGAAAGGATTTTACCTTTAGGATAACAATCTTTAAAACCTCAACTGAAGCACAGAACATATTTTGACAGCCTGAATTCATCTCCTTTTCCTTTACTCCAGCACTCTTGTGTAACCTAAAGCACTGTAACCATGAGAAGGGTTATGCCTTAACATGAAACCTCTGCTCTTTGGCTTCATGTGTGCTGCTGTTCTAGGAGGAAAGGCAGGTACTCTCCCCTACAGCAGAAAGGGTGCCTTGAAATGTGTTCTAAATCTCTAAAGCAGAGGTTTCTTTTGCTCCACAGCTTTTGTCCCCAAACCTGGATCTCCTTATAGACAGATTTTACAGTGTTTAGACAGATTTTGCAGTGGCAATGGTAGGAAATCATGTTTTAACTGTGGGCCCTCCATGATCACTTCCCCATCCTGGGTGCTTTGGTTTTTAGTGAATTCTGGTCCTGTGAATAGCAGTTCAAAGGCAATCACAACATTCAGTGCCATAGTCCACAAGGAACTTGGAATTACAGATTTGATAAACAAGGTCTCCCTTTCAACTCCCCAGTCACTGCCTCCCAAACCTCTCTCTGAGATACTCCTGGCCTTTTATATTACATTCTCTCCCAACAGTTTTGTTCACCTATTTCTGGGAAAAGACATTCTGCCATGGACCTTCTCCAAGAGCACTGTGTGAGCCTTTCTCCTTGGATGTCAGACAGGAGGCTCTTAGCTGGAAAAAAACAGAGGAGTGGGACCTTGATTTTTCTTTCCCCCTGTTCCCCATGCCTGAGAACTGCATTAAGTTGCTTTAGGAGAAGGAAGAAGCTGAACTTCAGGAAAACACCAAGCTCAAACCAAGAGTTCTCAACTAGGAATAGCATTAAAAGACTGGTGGCCTTTTTGCAGTCTAGAAGGCAGAAGCAATGAGGGCTAACAGGAAGGAGAGGGTAGGATGGGGAGCTGTAGCACAAGGTTTTAGATTTCATGGTGCACAAATTAGCATATTTACAGCTCCATCCTTGGCAGAGAACTTAGAGGAAGGCTAGACCCTTAATCTCCAACTAAAGTTACTTGAATTGGCAGATAGATAGGTACCTGCATTAAATAAATCAATATCAAATGTTTGGAGGCAGTTGTTAAATTAGAGTTCAGAATATTGAAAAATTATCTAATTATGCTATTTGCTTGCAGTGTTTTTATACTTTCATCTGCAAGGTTCAGGTCCAAACCCTCAAAGACACGGGAACATAATTCCCAGCAAAAATTCCAACAAAGTTCAGTAGGATGAGGGTTACCTTTAATGCTTAAAATGTCTCTTGAAGGACATGACAGGTAAGTGGATCAGAACATAAAAGGTGAGAGTAAGGTTGGGTTTCATTCTTTCAATTCCCATGGACCATCCTCTGTGCCACACACAGACCTGTCCCTTTACCTGTCACACATGCTGGTAATGCTTGTTTCCTGCAGGTTTATGTGTACATTTTTCTACAGATACGAATAAAACACCTTCAGTTTTATATCTTTTGCACTTTATAATCATTGTGCCTTCAGCTGAAAGTTTTTCTAACCATTTTCAAGGTTTACACCAACAGCTGCCACTTCATTCTAAAATTTACTTACTTGATTTTTATATGCTCTTCCCACTTGGATGCTATTTTCTTGTAGTATTTATAGCAAAACAATAATGGAAGAATAATTTGTTTGCTAAAGTCAGTTATCATTCCCATAATGCTCAGATATAGAACAAAGTTCTGCATGCTGAGAGCACCTCTTCCCAGTGTTTTGGTCCCCATTATTCTCTTAGGCACAGCCATTATTTTTAGCTCTAATCCTACTGGAAACTTTTAAAGCTGCAAACCTGCACTCCCCTCCTGAACTCAATGTTATCCCTTTAGAACTTGGTGAATTTATAAAAGCAATATTTTGGCAGCATTTTCACTAGAACCAGATATGCTTGATCATAATGCAGCAGCTCCTGCAGTTGCATGTCCTAGCCTGCACCTCTGCTATTTCTCCTTACACAGCTCCACAGTGCACAGCCTGCTCCTGTGCCCTGTGTGCCCTTCCCCTGCTCTTGCTCTGAAGCCTGACCATGTTTAAGCAGCCCCTGGGCAGAAGTGAGCCCACCACTGACCAGGAGGCTGGTTGTTGCTCCAGGGCCTAGTTCAGCCCCCTCACTTCAGTAGGTTGATCCTACCACCACTTCAGCTCTTGCTGCAAGCTGCCCATAGGCCTTTGCTGATCCTGTGGTTCTTCTGCTGCCTGCACTCAACTTCTACATTTCTCATCAACTAAGTCCAATTTATAGGCATACTAGCATGGAATAGATCTGGAGAAGTGTTTGCTGCAAGTGTTGAAGAGCACCAAGGCTACAAACAAACAGAACTTGCTGTTTGTACCTGTGCACAGGGAATGTTTTTCTCAGTTGCTCATCAAAAGCCAAAAGTCCTGGTCTTGAATAGGAAAACCATGAAAAAACACTAGGAAAAAGGACTAGATGTGTGTTAGTTCTGATTCTCTAAGACCAAAACCCTGGCTTAATAATAAATATTGGTACTAACAGCTGTAGGAACATTCCCAGATGTTCTGGACTTCTTTCTTCTCTTTATAGTGTGCTTCATTCTTCAATGCCAGAACATCAGCTCCTTCCCTAGTCTTGCAGACCCTCCCCCTGTGCCCAGGGCATCCAGTCCTCACTGCAGAGCTCAGGAGCTCAGATCTTGCTCTGTGGCCTCAGCTGCCGCTCACCCTGGCCATGATGGTCTGGTCAGGTCACACCTGCCCTCGGGCAGGGAGCACTGAGGCAGCCATGCTGTGCAGATGGGCCACTGCACTTCAGGGTTATTTTATAAAATGAAAAAAGAGCATGTATCTTTTTAATTAAGTGTCTAAAATAACCCTATATGCAGATTTACTCTATCTGTAGCATGACTTCTGGGAATCTTGTGCTTCATCCCATCAAACAATGGTTTACTTCCTAATGGGAAGTGATGCTTGACTTGTTTTCCTTTTTTTGTCCTGTCAAATGTTGGTCGCCAAATTTCTGTCCAAATGTTCAGAAGATAAACTGTTTACAGGCACTACCTAAACGAAGGCATTTCAGCCTAAAAGGGGGTGTTGGTCATGAGAGAAAAACCAAAGAGTGGGTCTTCATGTGACCAAGTTGTCTTGGCATGTGTGACACCCCTCCTAAAAAGCTAACAGACTTCAAATACAAAAAAAACCAAATCAAAGAAAAATTAATATTCATCATCTTGCATATTAGAAAGCTTTAGCAGAAAAAAAAAAAATATGCCAAGTACAGTACTTGTCAGGATACATTGCTCTCCCCTCCTTTCTCCAGCACAAACAAACACCACAGTGTTTCCTCCACCCCTCAAATACCAGAGGAATTTAGCAGTGTAACCTTGGAGAGAATCCCAGACTTCTGGACAAACATGATGGTCAAGACCACAGCATTTGGGGGTTTCAGGGAAAAAGGTACACGATAAAAAAGGCCAAAAGACATTGCTAATTTATAGGAATATTTCTGTATCAAATCTGATACATTTTACTGTACAATCTCAAATAATGAAACCAGCCAATTCTCTGAAAAATTACTTAAACTCAACTGTTCAGTCTCCTCAGTACAAGGGACTGGAGCAACTAGAAAGCAAAATATCACATGATTATCTTCAGAAGTGGACAAACCAATCTCAGAAAACACAGCTGTGCACTTTTCTATGCGAAGAATAATCATTTTTCTTTACCAATAGCAAACTCACAGTTCAAAATGTGTCGTAAAGCTTCTAGTAGTGTTATTTGGGTCTCAAGAGCATAAAAACTTAAATGCCAGCCAAGGTTTTATCAGATTGTTATGGCCTTGAAAAGAATATTCTCACTTTCCTGCATCTTTTAGTAATTGCTAGACACAGAATAGAAAAAATTTCTTCCCCAGTGCAGAGTAGGTATTTCTTTTTTCATTACCAGTGATAACAGTTGGCAGATACCATGTGAAAAACCATCATCTCCCTATACTTTGTTTACTATTATATATTTCATATAAATTTCTATTACTTATATTCCTATTTTTTTATTGTTTTCATACTCTTCATTTCTTTGTAACTACAGAAGCAGCATTACTTTCTGCTATGATGCTGATGGCACTTAAATGTAATTCTCTCCTTTTCATTTCTAAACTGGCTTTTTTGCCTATATGTTTGATTCCCTGTCTTGTATGATACAAATCAGTCATGCTACAAGAAATTTTTGAGACTGTCAGTATCTAATGATACACACCTTTGCCAACTGTCGCTGGTGATAAGCCTTCCATGAAATTACTCTTCCTCTTCAGTGTACTGGTTTTATTTCCCAGATACATCAGAAACAAAGTAGCAGGTACTCAGAGGAAAGAATCAAACAAACCTCTCCAAATTAGCACGAAAGGTTTGGATATGCAAGAAACAGCTAAATAACATGCACATCCATGTGTTCAGATTGCTCAAAACATACAGTTTTGTCATCCAAGATTCCCATACAATAACAAGCATTTTGATAAGTTTCGGAAATTGAGACAGATGCCAGGCTGAATTCACCTGGCTGTAGGAACATCTATGCTCAAAATTCGACAGGGTTCTTGTCTGCTCAGGGTCTGGAAATGCAGGTCCTTCCTCTTCCTTCCACCTGCCTAGCTGTGCATCTGACCCTCCTGTGTCTAGTCAGAGGCATCTCAATACAGCCTTTTTTCTCCTCACTAACAGTATAACTATTATGAATGAAATTATCTGGTTAAGTTACTTCAGATATTATGGCAAGAAACATCTAGCCCAAATGTTCCCTGCTTAGTCTGTGTAGACCACCCCAATGCCAGCAGACTGGAGTGGGAGAATGGGAGACTGACAATGAACTCCCTTCTGCAGCTGCTCCACTGGAAGCAGTGGCTGCTCCTCACGTGTCACAGGCCAGGCCATGCAGGTGTCACCTTGTTAGGGGCCAGTGTGTGCAAAAGCATTTCAGGTCCTCCACTCTACATGTAGCTGGGAAATCTTCAGGGAAAGAATGCTGCTCTGCCCAAGCTTTCACAACAGCCAATAAGTTAAAAAAACGCCAACAAAACCCACAATATTTTAAACCCAAAAATACCAAAATATGCTTATTTTGTTGAAACCAATGAATTCTCGCCACTGTAAAAGCAGTGTGTGATGCTTTAAATCTAGGATGCTGCAAGTTCTGAGATAGCATGATCCACAGAGTTTGGGCAAACATTGCTATCACTTCCTTGGCCATGCTCTACTCTGGTGGAAGTAACGTCACAGAATCACAGAATCAGGTGAGTTGGAAGGGACCCACAAGGATCACTGAGTCCAACTCCTGTCCCTGCACAGCACCACCCCCAAGAGTCACACCATGTGTCCAAGGGCATTGTCCAAACACATCTTGAGCTCTGTCAGGCTGGTGCTGTGACCACTTCCCTGGGGAGCCTGTTCCAGTGTCCAGCCACCCTCTGGGGGAAGAACCTTTTTCTAATATCCAACCTAAACCTCCCCTGACACCCGAGGCCATCCCCTCGGGTCCTGTCACAGGTCACCACAGAGAAGAGATCAGGGTCTGCCCCTCCTCCTCCCCTCACAAGAAGCTGTAACTGCAGTGAGGTCTCCCCTCAGTCTCCTCCAGGCTGAACAGACCAAGTGCCCTCAGCTGCTCCTCGTATGGCTTCCCCTGAAGGTCCTTCCCCATCTTTGTGGCCCTCCTTTGGACACTGTCTGATTGATTAATTATCTTTCTTATATTGTGGTGGCCAAACCTGCCCAAGTAATTATAAACATATTCACATATCAGATTCAAATGGGAAAAAAAAAGTCAAAGAATAAGGCATTTCAGTTCAAACTAAATCTTTATTCATATGGAAAATACTACTTTTCTTTTTGCAAATGATGCTAATAAATAAAAATACTCAGAAAGGACTTTGCTCAGAGCTAAGTGACTAGTAACAGCCACACAAAGCTTTTAATTCCCGTTAAAACCACGCCAACAATCATGCAGATTGGCTACGAGAAAGCAATATAAACTATATTTTATTTTGTGCAATCTTATCATACCATCTTAATGCTACCTTCTTCTAAAACATTTCACATAGATTGAAATGCAATTTCAAAACAAATATTAAGGGACATGTTCTACACTTATTCCACATATGGAGCTGTGTATAGCTTAAGCTCATAACATCTAATGTAGTTAAGCATCTAACAAAGGTAAAAGATGAAAGGACCCCATTCTGAAAATTCAGACACATTTATAAACATGAGAGAAGGAAAGCTCACACCAGTGAGTTCTCAACAGACAAATACATTATTAAAGCATAACAATAAATTATATTAAATTTAATAATGTTGATCCTTAAAATGGTTATTTCTGAGCAAATGTCATTTAAAAGCACACCAAAACTTTCATCACTAGGAGTGAAACTGGAATTTTACATATCTCAATTTCCCATTTCTGTTTTATAATAGGCTTCATATTTGTGAGCATATTCTTTATCATACATCTTAAAACAAATTGAAAAAGGTTGCAGTTAAGCTGTGCATCAAACACATCATCAAGGTGAGAAACAGGCACTTGACAGTATAATGTGCAAGGCAAAACCCTTACTGGTCACAGTATAAATAGTTTCTTCAGGAGTGAAATTAAAAGTTCTCAGTCCATCTTTGAGAATATTAAGGGCTGCTAACAGATCTTTTTCTGTTCTTTCAGATCAGCACCAACAACCAAATTGAATACTAGCTCATGCCTTAGAGGGTATTCCATAAACTATAAAATGCAGCATACTTTACCAAGAATACTAATTCTTTCCTATAATTAACCTCAGCATACATACTTGCCCAAGGCAGAAACAGAGTTTACTCACAGACTAAACAATGCAATATAAATGCTAACCTTTTCTCCCCTATTCATAATTTTTAATATCTAATGCAAATTTTACAAGTATATTTGCCAGTTGTAAGAGTCTGTTTTGTAGCACAACACATCACCGTTCTTTTTGGTAAACTTAAGAATAATGTCTTTTAGCATCCTATCAATATTAGGAAAAAAATACCAACCTATTAAAACCACTTTGCTACAGTTTCCTTCCTGGCACATCTCAGCAGGAAATCTCCAAAAAATAGCTATGCAGAAACTGCAAGCCAGAAAACTACATATGAATTGGAGGAGAAAGAGAGAGCTAAGGGAGGAGTAATGTGGCAGTAACAGAAACAAGCTTAGAAAAAAATTGCATGCATCCCTTTTCATCAGCACAAGCTTCTTGCAAAAATATGTTTGCAAGACATCTGTTATACAAAGCTACACTTCCTTGTAAAAATGCTGATTTTCTCTGACATGCTAGCTTCATCTTCCGACTGCACTGGCCATATTGCTAGACAGTGCAGTTTCAGTTCTGTTACACCAGTTTAACAATCAGGAGAGAAAAGGCCTACTGTTCATTTCTTATGAAACTTTTGGTTTGATTTTTATTCATGAATGTTAAAGTAGTCTTTGTGTGGGTCATATAAACAAAACAGAAACTGACTTTGGATCTGACATCAGCTGCACCACTGGTGAGAGACAATATGCTAAAAAGAGGCACTTTTATTAGTCATATATACATTTCAAATCTCAAGTTTAACATTTCACCTTCTTTTATCAAAAAATTAAAGTATCAGTAGCTAATAAGATGGAACTTTTCAACAAAAATGCTTCAGAAGTTGTGTGCATGCACATACTTGCAATGGCTCAGTTACTCAGCTACCCTGAAAATGCTGGAGTATAATTCAATCATTGCTTATGCAGTGGGAAGGAAGGAAAAACACAGTCAAAACCAAAAAAGTTGTTTGTAGAACAAAGATCGGCTATTGCAAAAAAATGAAAACATACGCCCTTTCATAAAAAGCAACTTATTCCTATATCCAGATTCAATATTCCTCCAGAATACTGAGATCATCTTATACTTTACTCAATGCTGTTTTCCAAATTTTCAATCATTTCTATTTTTGACATAACATGCATCTTAAAAACCGAGAACCTTAGTTTTGTCAAAAGAAGTTCAATACTGAAAAAAAGCAAACAATCAAACAAAGCCAAAATAAAACAAAAAACAACAACCAAAAAAACCACAGGGAAAAAAAAATCCAAAACACAAAAAAGACCCCAACTCTGGAAGACCCACTTGACCCAACTGTTGGTGACAATCCTGAATGGAGGGGATTGCATCAGAATAGTATTTTCCCATGTCACACAGAGTACAGCACAATGTGACTCTAAGCATCTTGTATGCACAAGCTGAAGCATAAGCTGAGGCTGAAGATTTGGAAAACAGTACTAAGTACAAGCACTCTCCCTGCAAGCCAGAGATTGGTCTTCTTAGTTAAAGAGGGACAGCATCAAAACTAAAATTTTGAATGGCCCTCAAATACCAGAAAAGAAGCAGGACCTCAAGCTAGTGGCAGTTCCTTCATAAGGCGGTCAAATTTACAACCAGTGTATACATTCACTAAGGAATTACATTTTTTTTTGGTAAAACCAACAATCTGACACACTGCAGAGTCTGAATGTGAAATATAGGCACAAAATAGATTCTCTACTTTTGTTCAGTGTGGAAAACATAGCTATTAACAATGTAATAAGAAAATTTACTATCAGGTGAGCAAAAATTTGTAACAATCTGAATAAAACAAAGTACTGTATAAAGGTGCAATATTGAGCAGATTTGATTTTGGTTTAAACATGTGAGTAAATCATGGAACTGTTCTCTTCTTACATATAAAGTATTTCACCAGTACCACCAGTATCATTCCAGTTCTTCCCAGTTGTCAGTAAGGTTACCTTTGCTTTGACGTCGAATACTAACCAGCTTTCCAGCTGATTTGATACTCCACCTGGAACTGTTTCCTGAGCTGGCCAGGTTTGTGTATTTTGTGGAGCCTTTGGTTTCATCTTCCCAGCCTGACCAGGCTGTATAGTCACTTAAAGGAGTTGCTGCATCACTGGTAGAGTCAGCAGTGGTAATCTGGGGTGGTTCCCATCCCTCAATCTCATCTGGTTTCCTAGATGGAACATTCTGCTTTATCACCAAACTGTCCCAAAAACCTGGCTTCTTTTCAGACTTCATCTCTTCCTTTAATTTTAGGTTTGTTCTAGAAAATAACAATGATGTCATGATTAATTCCTTAGTTTAAGAATGTATGCAGTAGCTATAAATAAACATTCAATTAAATTATGCTTTACAGTAAGCAGTGCTAATCATTGTCAGCCTGTGGCAGCTCATCCATTTCTGTCAGCTTCAGGAAAAACATCCTCACATACACATAAACCTAAACACAGCAGAATCTCAGTGATAAATCAGAAGAGGACTGAGTATGGTCATTTTCTATTACAGGAGAACTGACACACCACCGTCCCCACCCCACTCCTGTGGGGTGAACTCCACAGAGCTGCCTTTGGAAATGTGAAAAGTATTTTAGGATGCATTTGAACAATTTAGGACTTTGACCCAATAAAAAACCAAACAAAAACAAATTTTAAAAAACTTAGGACTATGATAGTAGAAGGAATATGAAAATGTTCTAACACCAGCTGTAACACTCACTATGTTACTCAGTTTCATATACCTGCTACCACCTTACCTTAAACCTTATACCTTAAAATAGTTGATGTACACAGCATCAGAACTTTAAAGATACTAGTTTTTTCATTAATATTTTCATATATTTAATATTTTGTGATAACATCTATTTTGTATTTCTGGTAAGAACTCTCAAAATGCTCCTCCCAAACTCAAAACATAACTGGAACTTCTCTCTCAGAGATTTGAAAGGCTACTCATATTATTACTTTTCTTATTCCCTTATGAATCTTCAACCTGAATAATTTTGCAGCATGAAATATTTAAATTACAGAATGTCAAATATTTATGCATAACTTATATGCAGGTTTATGTATATAATCAGATAATGGGCCACAAGGAAAGGTTGAACACCAGGGTTGAAAGACACAACCTTTAGGGATCACCAAGCTAAAAAGCAAACTGAAAATATTATCTGCAGTAGCATATCAATTCCTTAGCCACAACTACACCCACCATTGAATCTTTTTTAAACACTTATATTAAAAAAGCTTTGTTCCATTAATGAAAGCCTAGCTCTATCATATTTAAACAGAAGCAACTCAACCAATACCTTTAAAAATCACTTTTCCTTTACTGAATTTTGAATTTATGATGCCTCAGGATTTTCATCTTGCTAAAATCAGCCACAGACTCCAAACACTTTTCTTGTATTTTGTAAACAGTACACTTAAAAGTTGCATATGTCTTTAAAATTAAAGTAAAAATCATGGTATATAATTAAAGAAAAATATCCTGAACTTGAAAAACAGGCAGTTCTCATAGTAATACCAAAATAGCTTTCTACACTGGTGGTAATTCTGTAAAAACCCTTCCGCTCTCTTCACACAATATAAGAAGCATTACATGATTCTTATATTCAGTATCAATTGCAAAGCATTGCTACAGAAGCCTAGCATCTTAATAACACCCATAAGATTGCACAGGGTTAGTAGATGGAAACTTTTGGGAAGTTTTATGGAAGAGGCTCAAATGGAAATAAAATATATAGATTTATATTCTAAATTGTTTATTTATATGCATACACCCTATATGCATATATGTGGTGTTGCATCCTGAAACACATTCATTTCAAAGTAAACTGGAGACACAGCCTGCTACAGCAAGTCTTATCAAAGCTAATGTCTGGCTGGAAGAGACCTACTGCTATGTGGTATATCTGGGTTGTAACAAGGCAGTGAGGCAGCACAAGTAGGTGAAGCCTACAGATACTTGTAACAGGGGGATGGTCTGTCCTGGAAGCCTGTTCTGTCCAGGGAGCTGCCCTCACCACACCAGCACACAACTGTGCCAAAACACAGCTCAGTGCCAACAGGGAAGACTTGCAAATCCTAGTACAGCTACTCCACTCAACCTTTCTAGAGTAGTGAGACTTCAAAAGAGAGAGTAAGGCATGTAAAAAAGGGAATTTGTAATCTCAACCATAATTAATCCCTAAGAGGAAAGTGAAAGTGTGAGAATGACCCTTTTACTCACAAGCCTTTACTACTTTTCCACAGAAAAAAAAAAAAAAAATATTGTGCAGCTTAATTCCTTTTTCTTCCTCATAAACCCAAAAATGTTTAAAACATCATCTGTCCTTTCCTAATACAGCATGCCTCATTCATTGTAAGCTTAATGTATACATAGCTTTGCCTATAAAACTTCCTGTGTCGATTTGACTTCCAGCAGTTGGACACTGCTATTTCTCAGCATCCAGCTCCATTGCTTTGCACAGCTACTTTCTGTGTTTTAATAGTGTATTTTAACAGCAGACAGACCAAATGGCTTTACTCACCCTTTGGATTTTGGAGACTTGCATCCTGCTAGCAATTGCTGTTCATCATCTTTATTGAACATAGACGTCACTTCCTTCCAGCCCCGGAAACCCGCACCTTGAACCTGCAGAGAGAAGTGAATCCTCCTCACTGGGGGTGACAGGCTGACAAGCACAGAGTGGGGCTCCCTTGCTGCCACTGGGGCTGGCAGGCAGCACTGGCTGTGTCCCCTGCCCGTGGTGCTGCTGGCAGTGAGCGGCTCCATGGAGCTGCAGAGGAAGGCCATGCTGGGGAAAAGAGCCACTCTGGTAACTGCAGCAAGAGCTCTCCCTTGCTGAGCAAACAACACAAATCCTCGGGGGTTTTGTGATGCCATCCAGTACAGCTCGGCTCCATTTTAATGTATCACAGTAAGAACGGCCTCTAGGCAGCTTTAAAGACAGTCTAAAGGGCTTCAGTAGACAAGAAACAAACTGTCATGTCTAGAAAGAGTCAACAGACAGGACATCCACATACATTATGAAACTCTTTAGATTTAACCTGCTTTACACATACTGTCCCTCTCTGTAACCACCAAACTACAACTTCCTGCCCGGCAAGCAAGAAGGGCCAGAGCACTGGCTCCCCAGTGCAATGTATGACATGGCACTGGTGCACTACAGTGTGTTCTCTAAATCTGCTGTGACCATTAAGCATACAGCATAAATTACTTTTTAAACATTATCAAAGGTTTGATTCTCCCTCCCTCAAGGCAAAACAAGTAGGTATAGGTTATTTTTGCTTTGACAGCATGCTCACAAAAACACACATGTATGCTGAGCATAGAATATGAAAGTTGCTGCTCTTCTTCACAGGATCCAGTAAGAACAGCAGTGGCAGTCTGTCAGTGTTACTCAAATATATTAAAAAATATGATACATTATGAAGTATAATAATCAAAACAATATCACACCTGTCAAGAAAAGCAGGAGCTTTTGGCAAGGGCCTGCAGTAATAAGACAAGGGGGAACGGCCTTAAGATGAAGGAGGGTCGGTTTAGATTAATAGGAAATTCTTTATTTTGAGGGTGGTGAGTCACTGGAACAGGTTGCCCAGAGAAGTTGTGGATGCCTCATCCCTGTAATTGTTCAAGGCCAGGTTGGATGGGACTTTGAGCAATCATGTCTAGTGGAAGGTGTCCATGCCCATGGCAAGAGGGTTGGAATTAGATGATCTTTAAGTTCTCACCCAACCCAAACCACTCCATGACTCTATCATCTGTTATCTTACTAAAATTCTATTATTTCAGGCCTTTTTGAGAAGGAACCTTTGCTACCAAAGGCAGAAACACAGCTACAAAATGCACTTAAAAATTCTTTTTCCCTTTAAACTGGATGATGCAATTCATAGATAAGCTGTCTTATTTCAAAAATGATGTTCATCAAGTCATTTCCACCTAATAAATTTGCTGATTATGCAAAAATAGAACCACCTTGTTACTAGTTTACAGATAGCAATTTAAGACATAGAAGAGGCTTAATTTAAATTGTCTGTGCCTTTAAAGAACAACATTTCATTGATGAAATGCTTGGAGAGAAGCATTTATACACACACATTCAATGTAACAAAAAGATATACCTGTACATGCACCTCTTTTAATCTAAAACATCATACATACTTTGCCAATGCAATCCCAACCTTTGCTGCACCGTCTGGATACCCAAGCAATCCTCCAACCAAAACAAAAAAAAACAAAACAGAAAAACAAAAAAAAAAAAACCAAAACAAAACAAAAAACAAAACAAAACAAAGCCATACTTTTTAACTTTAGATTTTTTTTTAAAACTTCATTTCATTTGTCCAGTTCTGATCCACAGATATCTTTAAGAACAATAATGAGAACATTTCTATTCATTGACAAGTAGATAGCATGTGCAGGTCTTCAGATAAACTTTTACAAGCTCTGCACTCCTTCTACCTGTATGTAAATCCCTATCTATGCACACATTGTACCATTCCTTCCATATTTTTATGCCCATGGCATTTGGTAGGTATATACAAGGCTAATAACCAGATTGTAACTGATTTATTCCTCTCTCAACTAGTCCTTAGGAGAAATGTACACTAAACATTTAAGATACACTTCCACTACTTACTTATTTGGGGTTTCCAAAGGAAACACTGTCAGGACAATCTGCATAAGAACACCAATGTCCAAGTAAACCATATTTTGCCAATACGTGTTATAACTCACTGCACAAATCCTACTACAAATTAAACAGACTAGGGTGAAAGAAACCAGGAAATGCAAGAGTAAAACCAGAACCTCTGCCTAGCATGCCTAAGCCTCCTCTTCTGCACCTGCCTGCACTGGCACCGATCTCCTGAAGCACCTTTCCACGGCACCGACCTGGAGCTCACTCTTGATTGTCTTCTCAGCGGCAGCACACTCTGCATTGAAACCTTAGCGGAGGAGGTGGTCAAATACACATTTCACACTTCCAGAAGCTTTTTTGTAACTACTGAACTGTTTTTAAGGCAACAATCTTGGTTTTTGACTATTGCTGTCATACAGCTGACACATAATAACGAAATTCCTCAGCACACCCTACTGCATTTCCATGTTTCTTTTCAGAGTTCTTTATTAAACACTTTTAACCAACTGAGGAGTGCAGCTGGAACAGTTACAACTGTATCAGCTGGTAGGTACAGCTCAGGAAGGAGATCTTGAAGTCACCATTCCCTCGAACCACCAGTTTGACATGCAGCAGCTATACAGCCAAAAAGGGCTGGGAACCATCACAAGAAAAATTAGACAAATTCAGAAAGGAGATCCATATATGAATACCCCCTATTTAAAGGGGTGCACCCTCTAATACAAGACAATGACTCCTGATGTTAGGGGAAGAGGCCCTAGACACCAGCCATGTTATGCTCTCCCTGAACACCATCTCTTTTTGCCACAGTCACAGACTGCCAGAATCTAAATCAGTTGGGAATCACTTAAAACCTCACAGAGCACCTGGAGAAAGACCCATACCCCAGAAAAATCAGCTTCCTTGCAATGGATGTCAAAAAATGGTCAGCAAGTAAAGATAACACTTCAGTAAACTGACTCCTCACCACACTGGAGACTTGTTTTATGTAAAACTATTAAAGTTATGCAAAGTATGAAAACGCAGTACTGATATGGTCTTAAAGCATCAATCTACTGGCAGAAACTCTGTATTTCACTTTTATGATGTAACTCTCCACATAAAAGTACTACTCCTAAAATTTCCAAGGAGGTTTATAAATGTAACTGACCTGATTATATTCTTAAATCTTTAAACTACTTTCCCTGTGTCATTGAAAACATAAATAATTCAAAATCCAGAATTCACAGAAATTCCATCCTTTACAGCTGGAAAGGACTTCTGGAGACGATCTAGTCCAACCCCACTGCTCAAAGCAGGGTCACCCTCAGCAGACTGCCAAGGATCATGGACAGCCAGGTTTTGAGTATCTCCACAGCTGGAGAACCCACAACCTCCCCAGAAACCTGTTTCTTGGCTTGAACATCCTCATGGTGAAAACATTTCTTCTTATTTTAAACTATATTTCTTCTATTTTAGTTTGTGCCCATTGCCTCTTCACTGAGGCACCCTGAGAACAGTCAGGCTCCATCTCCTTCACACCCTCTCTGCTGCTGGTGTACAAGCAGAGACCTTTCTTGTTGCTCACCAGATTTCACTCTAGGTGGGTTTAATCCTTCCTAACCCCATCCCTGCATACTCAAAGAGTCTATTTGTGCTCCCCTCAGGTCACTTGACCCTGCTTCCACCTCTAGAATGCCTCCCTCTAATGCTGGAGGTTTTTCAGGAATATCACATTCATGCCTCCTCCCACCTTTGCTTCTTTCTCTGCCTGTTGGGTTGGGCTTGAGCTTGGAGTAAGTGACCTTTGAAAATCAAAGTTGACTGATAGAACCAGGTGTACACTCTAAACCACATTAAAAAAAAAAATCAGTGAAATGTTCATGGGACAGCTAAAAAAAAGGGGATCTCTATTAAGGAAGAGAGCACTATTACTGACTACGACTGTAACATCAGACGTTAGAATTAGAGGACCATGTTGGATGCTGCAGTCTACTATTCTTCAAAAATGCCAAAGAGAAACAAAGCAGGAACTTGTCAAGAAGCCACTTCAGTATTCTCTGAAGTAGAAATACAGGCTGATGTCATAGCAGTTTGACTATGACAGCAATTAATATATTTTTTCCTGTATTTCCACTTTAGGCTGGGAAAACCTGTGCAGCAATGTCCTGTGAAATCACCTAAAATAATCAGTAAAAAGTGAAATTAAACATACACATTAATGCGTCAACTGGCAAACTATTGAAAAGCCATCATGGTTTGTTCCAACTGGTATCTTAAGAGCTCAAGCCCAGAGCACAGATTCTTTTCCTTTAATTCCTTCTAGCTTATGAAGTATTTTTTTTCCACCATGAGAAAGCTGCCATTTAATTAGTGTATCTTCTGAAAGTGGGAGTACAAGCAGTCCCTCCTAGAACATCATGCAAAGGATGTGGTCTGTATCCCTGGTCAAGCTGTTGGCTGTTTCCTGCTCGCTCCTCTCCCCTCTGCTGTGCCAGTGCTTCAGCATCGGCGCCCATCTGTCAGACAGATCCCAGAGAGGGGATCACAGGGTGGCAGATCTGGTTTATCAGATACTGCTGCTGGAAAGGGACAGCCCAGGCCACTGCCTGCCCACTGATACTGCCTTCCTTATGCTATGGTTTTGTACCTGTGTGATGCTGTGGAAAACTGCTTCAACTACTTAGGCCAGCAGAAATCTAACTCCCTCATTTCTCGCAAGCTTTTAGGTTAGTGCTAAAAATCAATTCATTAAAGATAAAGCACATGGAATTTAAGGCCAACAGCACCTTTTTTTTTTTTGTTGTAGCAGCAACTATTATAACATCTGAAGCACCCTCTGAAAATTGTAGTCATCCATCAGCTTTCTTCCATAATCAGAGCTTTGTACATACATCATGGCTCCCTCCAAACCCCTAAGCTCCACTCTAGTCTCAACCTTCACAGAAAGACTTCAGCTGTTACCTGTATTGATTCAAGTGAATTAACTGTATACAAATTGTATACATGGACTGCAATTTTTCTTTCTTTAGATAAAACCTGGAACAAATGTCTACTGATAGTTAACTTTATAAAATGCCCCAGAATGGGTCAGGACCCCTTAAACTGGAGGTCTCCTACAAAATTGATAGGTATTATTACCAAAAATTACTTTAAGGACACCATTTTTCACCACATCAACAAACTCTGATGTTTACATTACTATCTTCCCATAATAGGTAAACAGGCAAAGACAATAGGTATTGATAGGGAAACAGGCAAATGAACAATCAAAGAGTCTACTGGGAAACAGTAAGGCATCACTATGAAGACTTTTCAGTTAATTTTTACTGTCAAAGATAAACAGTTGATAATTAGAGCTCTGCTAGAGGGCAAGAAGGTTCATGAAAAATCAGGGTAAAAGGCAAGAAACCAGGAATACTAACAGCTGGGTATAAATGAAAGTAGTTCAGTACTAAAAGCAAATTTCAAAAGTTTATTGCATCCAAAAAAAGTATGCAGACACAGATGGATATATACTAAAGAGGAAAATGGTGTAAAATTAACTGAAAACAGATAAACTTGTGCATCAGATGGATGTAGTTAATACAGGTTAATGTCTTATAATGGGGGAGATAAAATAGCACAGAATTCAATCAAGTCAAAGAATAATAACAAGTTTTGGGTCAGAGTTAGAGGTACAAAGCAAGAGATTCAAGTATGTTTGAATTTACCCTGACTGCATTAGGAATGGGTTCCAGTACTTTCAGAATATTCCTGTTAGACTCTTCTACTTCCCGACTGCCAGCCCACCAGGGCTCTGGAGCACAGAAATCACTCTCTGCAGGCTTGAACAAGCCACATGACAGAGTCTTAGCAAGCAAAATGAGCAATTACAGGGCATTCTTGCTGTGCACCTGCAGTGAGAACCAGCACTTTCAATACCATTGTGTAGTTAAGCAGCTAATCCCTAAAAAGGCACTGCTCAGCATGTATGAAATGAGATTTCCAGAAATTTATATTTGGACCATGTTTCACCAGACCTTCATAATTATTTTCACAGAGGACTGACAACTGGTGAATCAAAATTCTCCAGTTAAGCAGAGGCATTTCACAAAACACTTGCAGAATTTTTTTATAAATATAAACAAAAAGAACAGATTTTCCTCTTGACATTGACTGAGAAGAAACAATTGTTTGTTCCACAGTTTCCCTCTCTCCTACCCTAAAAAAAAGGAAGCTAAAATAAAAAGCTAGAGATATAATTTTCCATATAAGTACCTTACAGTTCAATAAATTTACAACTAAGTGTTTAACAGTTAAAAAAATTCCAATCAGCTTTAATTAAAGAAGCATTCTTCCCACATGACAGGAAACCTCTTCAAAATGAGAAAGAAGACAGATAACCAAAATTTAAAAACCAACTCCCCTCCAAATTTGTCTTACAGATACTAAAGCATTGGTGGTGGTGGGGATTTTCTCAAGTCAGCCAGTTTCTGATGTGCAGACCAATGGTTCTTGTTGTGTACTAACACCCTCGAATCCTTCTCAGCAGGGCTGTTTCTCAATCCATTCTCCACCCATCCTGAAGTTGTGTTTGGGACTGCCACGACCCAGCTGCAGGATCTGGCACTGTGCCTTGTTGAACTCTATGAAGTTCACACAGGCCCACCTCTGTCCTGCCAAGCTCCCTCTGGATGGCATCCCTTCCCTCCAGCTTCCTGACAGTATCACACAATTTGGTGCCATCCCCAAACTTGCAGAGGGTGCACTCAATGCCACTGTCCATGTCCCCAGCAGTGATGGTGAACAGGCCTGGTCCCAACCCTGACCCCTCAGGAAGGTCACTTGTCACCGGCCTCCACTCGGACATCAATCCACTGCTGTAATTCTCGGCATGTGACCATACAGCCAATTTTTTGTCCACTGAATGATCCATCTGGCAAATCCACGTCTCCCCGGTTT
>VZRH01001874.1:738234-753474 GCA_013397555.1 Urocynchramus pylzowi | reverse complement strand
TCCACTCAGACATCAATCCACTGCTGTAATTCTCGGCATGTGACCATACAGCCAATTTTTTGTCCACTGAATGATCCATCTGGCAAATCCACGTCTCCCCGGTTTAAAGACATGGATATTGTGCAAATTCTTTGCACAAGTCCAGACAGATGACATCAGTCGCTCTTCCCTCATTCACCAATGCTGTAACACTGTTGTAGAAGGTCATCAAATTTGTCAGGCATTATTTGCCCTTAATGAAGCCATGTTGGCTGTCACCAATTCCCTCCTTATTTTTCATTAGCC
The DNA here is from genome assembly GCA_013397555.1 of Urocynchramus pylzowi. Classification (NCBI taxonomy): domain Eukaryota; kingdom Metazoa; phylum Chordata; class Aves; order Passeriformes; family Fringillidae; genus Urocynchramus; species Urocynchramus pylzowi. The sequence goes on along the minus strand of VZRH01001874.1, from coordinate 753,189 downwards.
TTAGTACAGTTTCCAAGAGGATTGGCTTCATGACCATGTCTGGCACAGAGATGAGACTGAATGTTCTGCAGTTCCCTGGTCTTCTTTATAACCTTTTTTGAAAATGGGGATCATGTTTTCCATTTTCCAGGCCGTGGGAACTCCACCAGATTGCCAACTTCTCAAGTATGCTGGATAGTGGCTCAGCCGCTTCTCCACCAGCTCCCTCAGGACCTACAAATGTATCTCATCAGGTTCCATGGATTTGTGTGCATTAAGGTTCTTGATCTATTTCATTTCTCAAAATTTTGTCTCTTTTCAAAATCTGGTCTAAAAACAACTGCAGATTAAGTTTCTGCTATACTTTTAATTCAGAAGCTGAGTGCGGTGGTGAGACCCCCAAAGACTGAGTTTTTCAGAGGCTGAATCATAGAATCATTGAGGTTGGAAAAGACCTCTGAGATCATCGAGTCCAACCTGTGACCGAACACCAGGTGGTTAACCAGACCATGGCACTGAGAGCCACATCCAATTGTTCCTTGAACACCTCCAGGAATGGTGACTCCACGACCTCTCTGGCCAGCCCATTTCAATGCTAACCATGCACTCAGTGAAGAAATTCCTCTTGATGTCCAACCTGAACCTACCCTGATGCAGCTTGAGGCCATTTCCTCTTGTCCTGTTGCTGGCTAATTGGGAGAAGAGGCTGACCACCACCTGCCTACAACTTCCTCTCAAGGAGTTGTAAAGGTCTCCCCTGAGCCTCCTTTTCTCCAAGCTAAACACACTCCCAGCTCCCTCAGTCACTCTGCATAGGAGTGACTTACTCTCTAATTCACATGTCGAGGCAGAGTGTGAACACAGCTTCCAGATTCCTGCATTTTGCAGAGCACCAATGGAGCACTCATGGTTCCTCACTTTGAGATGTCACGAGGTTTTTTAACCACCAATACCTGCCTTTCAAGAGAGCTGTGATGAGAGAATTAGAAAAGTTCAGCACTGCAATTAGCCTGTCCTCAGTGCTCGGTGGGCAGCTTCCTGCAAGAGGAGAATCTAAGAGCGTTTTCCAAGCTCCACCTGCAGCCTTTAGGACTAGCTCCCACTTTCAGATCTCCAAACCCGGGTCAAAGGCTTTCCTCTGCAAATGGGCATCAACACTGTCTTAAAACTCAGGCTTTAAGAGACCAGGAAGGCTGTGTCCCCAGGGAGCACACACACTATTCATCCACTACCACCTTCTTCCACTACAGCAATGTGGCTGCTCATCACCACATTGTTGCAATATGGAGACTATTTTATTCGTGACGTGTGTACTGGAAAGGCCACACATGCAATTCATCAGCCTTTTATTAACATATTAAAATTTTAGAACTTCTGGAATATCACTGTACTGACAGCTTCTAAGACAACAGAACAACCAAATAAAATACAGAATTCCTTTTAGAAAGAAAAGATAGAAGGATAAGGTGATTTCTTGAGAATACATTTTTAAGACAAGAGGGTTTTACTTTAAAAGACAAAAATACTGCAGTGGTTTATCTGTGACATTTCTGGTTTTTTAAGTCAGAACACACACTTAGTAAGCCTTCCTGAATGACTAAGAAAGGGACAAAAAGAGTTTCAATAGAAAATAGATTAGTTTTAAGATTCTCTCCCTAAACATTTATCATCTGGTATAAAATATATGGTAATTTATGTTGTTATAAAAAATAATATATTTCTTCAAAAGGGTAGAAAAAGGTATAGAACAATCTGACTTCTATTTTCAAGGAAAATCATGCTGCAACTGAAGTAGAACAAAAAGAAGTAACAGAGACAGATGTTCACTTTATACATATTAATGTAAAGTATCCTATTACACTAATGAATGTATTTTAAAATACTTTTCTTTATACCTATGGAATTTCAAAACAAGCTCTAGCTTATCATAATAACTTCCACTTCTTTCATCTTCTACTAATGTATTTTAAGAACATTAAAGAAGATTCTTGGACACATATCAAGGAAAAAAAAATTAACTTGCGTGCCTACTTCTCTTTCCTGAAAGAGATACAAAATAATATCCTTAACCTTTTGTGGTCAGAGAGCCAGTGGACATATAATGGATTAAACAACCCCAAACTCCTCTACTTTTCATGTTTTTATAGTCAGTTGCAGCTAGAATTTAGTGCGTCTTTAAACTTCAGTAATTCCTGTGGCTTCTTATTTTAATCTTGTGTTTTAATGAAAAGAAAAAATCACGATGCCTTCCCCTCCCCATTAATAAAAACAAATAAGGAAGCTTTCCAACTAATCCTGCACTACTAATATTTCTTCAATGAGAATCCTATGACCAAGGATCACACATAATTATAAAATCATCAATGAACTATATAAATTCCTTATTCAGCTGTCCATGAAATGCTGATAACTTTCTAACATACATGGACTGAAATATATATATATATGATATTAAATGTTACATTTACAAAGAACAGGTATTTACCTTTGTTGCAAGATGTGACACTGAAGATGAAACTTCATCATGAAGAAACTGGTCTTTATTCTCAAAAGAAGGATAAAGATAAAAAAGGCCCATAGTCAGTTTTGGTTTGACAATTAGCACTGACACATTTTAGACTATCCACAAATGCTTTTATTCTATTTGTCACATCATAAAAGAAAATTGACAAAACATGATTACAACACAAAACTAAAGGAATACTAGAATATATTCTAGTAAATACTAAAATATAAATCTACACTTAGAATTATGAAAAATCGAACCCTTACAGAACCAAAACCCCATACCACAAAAGGAGAAACACGTTTACATCATAAAAAATTTAGTCCAATTAGTTTGATTTTATCTTAATGCTAGTATCTTAATCTTTTGGATCTGCACTGAGTTTCTAAATACTGTACTAGATGATGGTTTATGCATTGTCTGTGGGCTGGGGGGAGAGGAATGTCGCAGGATTTTTTCCTCCTTCACATTAAAAAGCCCTACATTTCCTTAACTCAAAGAAACACTTTCCTCCACATTTCTTCCCCCTCCATGCACAACTGTAGATTTCAGAAGAAAACTGGAGTGCTAAATGCCTGTGAAGGCAATTCAGTAGGGAAGCATTTCTGTCCATCTCTGAATTAAACTGCTATGTTAGTATTGTCAGGCTCTTCTGTTACTATCAGTGCTCTCTTCAAGACATGGCAAGTAAGATCATTGCTGGGAGTACTTTTAGAGGTCAAAGATAAAGGAAGTGGGACATAGAATTCAGGAAATCTGCAATTTTCAATTTCTTCACTCTGTATTTCAATAAGAAAAATGTCACCTTTTTTTTTTCTCTACATATGACTACAGATACAGACAGTCCCAAGTAAAAAACAAGAACAGCTACATATGACAAAAATATTTAACCCCAGTTTCAGGAAAAAAAAAAAAAATTAAAACAGAAAAGTGGAAAGTGTCTTTGAAGCAGCAGTTTCACAAAATCTCCAGTATTCACTCTGGTCTGTATATTGATTATGTCAACCACTTACTGTTTTAAAAATCAAATTTATCAACTTCTTCCTTTTCAACTAAAGTCAATGCTAAGGGGTTGATATGCACTCCACATGCACATATCCCAAGACACCTAAAGCATTCATTATCCTGGCTCCTACACATTGCCAAAAGCCTCCTTCACTTTGCTAACAGCATCAGAAAGAGGTGAGAAAACCAGCACAAAAGTGTTACGTATCTCTAGTCATGTGGGGACCCAGATGTATCAGCTTCATTTTGACAGACCAGCTTCAAATCTCATGCATTTTTAAAATATATTTAATTATTTATATTTCTTTATATATATTTATTTACATACTAATGTTTCCACTTACTTTAGAGGCAATACTTTATATTATACAAGGGACAAGGATAGAGCATTTCTAGAATAGAGTAGGAAGACCATTGCTCAATAATTCAATACAGCTCATTCTATTCCATTTGTATGTTGGAATAGAATGAGCTGTAGATAGCCAGATATACTTGCTGGGGTAGAACACAAAGTCAGGAACTCATATTATCATTCAAAATGAGACTATTGCTTCCTGTGGATTGCAACAAGTTATTTAACTTCCAAATTCAGTTAGCTGTCTAACACAGGAGAATTGTAGATAGGATACCAAAGACGTTAAGATTTGTGTCATTCTCTCAAATGAAATTCAACTACTTCCACTCCTTTTCGCTTTTTTATTTCTCTACTTTTAAGAGAAACATTGACCATGTTTTAAATGGCAACAGCTCACATATACTGTCCAGAAGTCTCCCTATTTCCCCTCAACACTCTCAGCTCTCCAACTTTTGGATGAGGTTGCAAAGTCCTAAACCGAATGCGATGGAGTCTCTGCTAGGACATGGCACAAGCAAGAGAATACATCACCTGTTTTATCCAAATTTTTCCTAAAACCAAAAAGAAATCAACAAGAACTAGGAAAGCTCCATGGGGAAATATGGTAAGGGAAGAAATTCTCAGACAACCAGAGCTGGCAGAACTATCAGTTTCAACAACCAACAATACTACCTCCAGAACAAACAAGACATTGTTAGTACCTTCGAAAGAAATAACACCTCTCATTTTAACCCTTCCAGCTCTCCAAGTATCACAGGAAGGAAAATAAAAATATGAAAGTGCAAAGAGACATCATGTTCCAGAAGAGAGAAAAGACAGAGTGTGAAGGCATAGAGCCTCTGGCAAGGCTGAGCACAAGGAAGTGAGAGTGCAAGGCATTTTCACAGTGGAAGTTTTTAGGGGAAAACCACGAGATGCAAAGAGCACCATATAGGGCTAGGGAGTCAGCATAATAAAATGTGAATACCATTGTCAACAAAAGATGTAATTAACAATAAATAGTAGACAAAAAGGGGTATTTATTTGCTTCTTTTAAAAAGAGACAACTAAGACTGTGTTGCTGTGTTACTACTCATGGTTATATGAAGTGGTACCTCCTAAGGAATGAGACACACGTTTGCAGGAACTATACTCATGCAACCCAGGCTGATGGTAAGTGGACAACACAAAGTTTCAAGAGATGAAATCCAAAGACTGAAATACATTAAGCCCTCAAAAAAACCTGATGAGAATCCAATCCCTAAAATACATTTTTTGGAGCAGAAGACTGATCAAGTATTCATAGTATCCTTTTAAATACTTTGCTGAAGAAAAAGGAGACTTGGATAACAGCAAAGCACTTGTGATGTCCATCCATACATCTCATGCTTTGCTCAAAAACAGCCTGTAGGTTTGAATTCAGCCATCTTCAACAGACCAGATTTGAAAATGTTTTGTGGAAAATCCATACTTAGGGAAAGCAGAGAGAAGCAGACTAATTCCACACAACAAGAACAGAGTGGGAGAGGAGCAGGTATAGGGGTTCAGAGCCAGCTGTGGCCCACATGGCAGGGAGGGACTTGTGCACCCTGCAGGAGGGATGGGCTTTGTATTAAAAAAAAAAAAAAAAACCATAGGGAAAAGAGCTGAGGGAGGGAGGGAACCTGTGCCACCACTGAGAAGAAACCAGGAGGAAAGATGAGACATCACTACACCCATCTTCCCTTGTTACCCACAGAATAATCTGTATTTTTAAGTGATGCACACTATTACACCCTTCTTCTGATACAAATTCCCTGCTTTTGTTACCTGAGATGAGGAAGCCTATGATTTGGTTTATCAATTTTCTTTAGAGGACAATCTACTGAGCAGCTACATGTCAAAAAAGCTCATCTTCATTCTTTATCATTCTGCATAACACATAGTGATGCTGAACACTTATAAATTATTTCAGTATGTTTTAGTCTGGTTGGTTTACAGGCATGACAATTCATTGTTTTACTTCATTTTTAAAGAAAAACCTGGACTACATTACAGTATTTAGATATTTCTAGGTAAAAATGCTAATGCTAGTGGGAAATGCTGATCAGCAGCTTGAATAGCCCTCCAGTTCTGGCAGGGGAAGGTTGGTATGCACAGTGTGTTTTCATAAGGAAACAAGTGCCCTTTTGTTGGACATACTGCAAACCATAAGGTACTCAAGGGACTAATTCAAGTAGCACACAAACCTTTTTGTACGGAGATCAAAATTGTAATCTGCTTCCCTCAGCTTCCTTTGTGGTAAAGTAATTAATTAGTCTCTTTAGATCATTCACTTTCATAATTCAGGCCAAGATGAAGAATGCTGAACATCAAAGAGTTAAAGGAAATAATAGCATCATTTCGTCCTGCATGCCCTTCTTGTGCTCTAGTAAGTAAAATGGTATATTATCGATTTTCTCTGCCCAGTTGTGGGAGTTTCCTATCATACACACATTAGCTGTGTGAACATAAGAGTAAACAAGCTATTGTTAAAAGAGTAGGTCCTTTTGGAACAAATTCTCACCCTTCTACTGACTTATTGCATCCCCTCTGCCTATCATCACATCTCATCAAGGACTGGGTGTAATATAAAGTCCAGGTAGTCATGCCTGTAAGTGCAAATAAGATTACATACCACAAATATATCATTTAAGTGGAAATCCCAAAACAAACAGCACCTGAAGAGATACACTCCAGGGAAGAACTTAACATAATTTCCAGTACTCCACAAATCCTACTAAATAATTTAGTGATAGGAGAGGGGAAGGGTTAAAAAAAAAATTAAAAAAACATTCAGGAAATCACAAACCTGAAAGTCAACCTCTGAAGTTGGAAAGATTCCCAAAACACTGATTACAAACCAAACAGTAGAATAACTACATATACACAGCCTGACCAGAAACAACACAGATTGGGAAGAGGAGATCACACAGCCAGATCATCATCTTAAAATACAGCTAACAAAAGAAAATATTTCCTTGGGTTTGAGAAGGACTTTAATACAATGTAAAACGAAATAAACAAGACTAAAGGTGATTATTAATGCAAAAGCCACTCTGCTTATCTAAGTTTAGAACTGAATCAAAACCAATGCAAAATACACTCAAACATTGAGTAAGAAGAAAGTTATCAGTAGAAGATCAGTGGCATTTGGCCTAATTTTTTTTTTTTTTTTTTTTTTGCTGCACCTGTAATATACACCTGGAAAAATTCATTGCATGGATATATGCTTTCTGAGTTAGGAAATTGATGCAACAGTGATCAAGTGTAAAAGGGCACTGAAACAACTCTACTAGTTTCAATATTTCTTTAACACAGCTGAAAAACAAAGCTGAACTGTACCTGAACACCCACACAAAACTGAACATGCCTTCAAGGAAAAATAAGGCTTTCAATTTTAACAAATAAAGGCTGCATTACTCAGTCACACATCACTTTCCTCCTGGACATGAGGCTATGTGTTCAGCAGAAAAACTCCAGTGCTGAGCTATGAATTGCCTCTGCTCCTTTCTGGCAGAGATATCCTAGACTGAGATCAAGATAATGTGATCAGCCTCGTCCATATTTCATGTACTGCTAGAACTCAATCTTTGTATGTCCCTAAAGCAATGAGTGAATCAAACCAGCCATCTGGGCAGGTGCTGTAAATTGAAAATTTCCTTTTAATGTCACAAATGAAAAGTATTAACCTAGGCATTTTGAAAGTCTTGCTTAAGAGTAATTTGGTATTTTAAACTCATTTTTTCTCTTCTACAAACAATACTTTTCCACACCAGATTGCTCCCTACACTTAGAAAAAACATCTTTATTATGACAAGAAACTATCTAAATAGTGACAGTGACTCCTATGCTGCAAATTTCCTCTGACTGTCTTCAGAAAATACGTTTGTTGGTAAAGAAAAAGAAAATGTAAAATATAAGTGTGTCGAAGAATATACTTTAATTTTGTCATAGAGTTCATAGACAACACTAATTTGGAAACATGCTTTTATAATGCAATTCTTCAGATTATTTCTAAAAGAATTTATGTCACTCCACTAACTTTAAAAAGTCTGGGTGACTACTTCAGGTACAGGAGAAAACCCATCCAACATATTTAAAAATTCTTCCATCTTCTAGGCTCCAGTCTCTCATAACTGCCTACTATTCCCCAGACCAACTGATAGGTGAAAACATAGGGAAACTGGTTTTCATCTTTAAAATAATTTTAATTTATTCAGTATTCATAATAAAGATGATGCTCTTTTCTTTAGCATCCACAGCTGTTAAGAACTTGCTTAGCATTTTCAAACTCTGTTTCATTCAACCACTTCAGTTATTGTTTCACATTCCATTACATTTTAAAACAGAATATCTAAATTATTTCCATATTTTTACTGTCAATTGGTATAAATGGCCAAGTCTACCAGAGAAGATTAATTTCAGAATGTAAGTATTTACACAAGAATACTTCTGTAATTCTGAATTTTATTGGCATTACAAAGAGAAACACTGGAACACCAGGTTACTATGCTCTGTTTCTACATCAATACACAAGGTTACTCTATTATGTGTTCACATTACTGTGCATCTCTTTAGTAAGAGGTTATAATACATCTTACTCAGACTTTACTTCTCTGAAGTATTTTTGGAAGAATATTAAAGATTAATCACCTTAAAATATTTTAAAAGTTCATATGTCATTAAGAATTTAGTTTTACCTAATTTATAATATTTCAAATATCCTTCATGAAATGGAAACAGCTGTATTAAGATAAAAAAAATTAGTGTCAAAGCTGGGACAAATAAGGTCAGATAATCAATTTTAATTAAATTTCTGTAACAATTAAACTATTTCAGTGAAGTTTCCAATTTTGATGAAGTTTCCAGCTGAAAATCTGTCAATTATTTTTAACAACTTAGCCATAGCAGAAATTCATATTTGCTGTTTCCTTATCCAGAAAACAAACTAATAGATGCTAATTCAAATTACAGAAGCTGACATATAATTCTTATTCCATCATGGAATTTGCCATTAAACTACATGTCTCCAATAAAGGTCTTGGATGAGTAATGGCCATATTTTCCTAGTACAGTTCCTGCAAAATGGGCTGAATGCATCATTTTTTGTTACAGTGTTCAGCAGCACATGTACAGCTTCCTTTTGATGTGTGGCTTTCATCACATGTGTAGTGATCACACAGACGTTTTCCTGGAGCTCCTCACAGAGAACAAGAAGCAAAACTTGTTGGAAATGTACCTTTGATGATGACAGAACTGAAAGAAAGTCTACCTAGTACAGTGTTCAGCAACTTTAACTACTTATGTTATGGATGTCCTCACACAGTCTGGCAAATAGTTTATATAAAAGCGAGGAAAACATTTAAACCTACTTTAACAGTAAAGATTAAAATGATTCATTTGTTCTCAAGACCATTTACATTTTACTTTGTATATTTATGGTAGGAAGTCCAGCAGTGGCAGGAGAGTATGGCTCCAGAAACCTCACAAAACCCCAAGAAGATGCAACAAATAACTTAGGGAACGCAGATCTCAAGCAAAGCTGTAGAGGAGGAGATGCTGGTGGGCTTGGGGATCAGTGGGAGTGGATAATTCCGTGTTAGGCTGGAGGGGAGGAGAGCAGACAGGGCTGCTGCTGGGAAAGCCAGGCAAATCAGAGCCAGTAAAGCAGAACAGGCTTGAGGAAAGATACAATGATAAAAGTGACAAATGGGGGAGAGGAAGGAGATTTACTATGAAAAACCTTGAAAGTAAGAACAGAGATTTAAATGCAAATTTCCTGAAACAAAGGGAGGCCAGCTGAAGAAATGGAATCTGAAGGATGAGGAGGACTTAAACTTTATGCCATAAGCAACAACATTAATATCAGCAATGGAATTTACAGGAACTAAGGGATGGGAAACCACAACATAGGTATTAGAAGCTGCAGAGGAAGTAATCACCATCAGTATGGGAAGTGAGGGTCTGCACAAGAATTTCAGCTGTCTAGACAGCAAGAAAAAATAATAATTGAAAAAAAAAAAAAAAAAGAGAGAAAGAGAGAGAGAAAGCACACTTGACCTGGAATTCATGGAGGAAACAACAGTAAAGTCTAGGACACAAATTCTCTTTCATACGATAGATGAAAACCACCGACAACTTGCAGGTTAGAGGCTTGGCTGAAAGAAAAAAGTATATAGAGATGGTGTCTGTAATAGGAGACCAACCAGACAATATGTGCTTTGTGGACTTTTAAGAGTCAGAATAAGCCAACAGAGAGGGGATAAGAGGTGAGAAACAGATCTGATCCCAGTCAACTGCGTAAAAAATGACAGTATAAATTAAAAAGTGAAGCACCTCAAAAATTAAAAGGATTTAAAACTTAGAAAGCCAAAAGCCCCAAAAAACACTGTCAGCTCTGTAGAGCTCCAGAAGACTGTGAGAAAGAAACAGGACCCACTCAAGAAGCTGCTGAAAGATTGTATGTGACAAGAAGGAGGAAAAGCAAGAAAGGCAGGCCAAGGAAGGCTCAGGAAAGTCTTTGCTGACAGTACCACAATCTAATGTTCAAGAATGATGACAGAATACAGGTGATGGATTTTAGCCAGGAAAATGCCACTGAAATGTCACAAGAACAACTCCAATGAAGAGGAAAAAAACCAGGGTAGCAGAGAGGAGAAGGTATGATAGGATTAATAGAGTACTGAAGGCAAAGCCTGAGACACACAGAAATGGCTAGAAAGTGAAGGAAAGGCATTAGCTGGATTAAAATTTTCTATTTTATTTTTTTTTAAATTAAAAAATAGCCTTATTCAATGTATTAGTAAAACATAAGAGAAGCTGCTCGGCTCCCACCCATTTCTGCAGGGCTTGTCTGAGTTCAACTCATTCCAAGATGAAAGCCAGTATTAAAATTGTACCAGACACTTAAACATCTTCATTAAAAGAGATAACTAAAATTCTGTATAGCCAACCTTCAAACATCCTGAGCAAGTCTAAACAAAATTCAGCACAAAACATGTTTTTGCACATATTCTCTTTGAACATAACAAAAAATACAACTGGGGAGAACAGATCAAGGCTAGGGTTCTGAAATATTTTTACATGAAAGACAGAGTTTTATTAGATAATATAGGTCAGCCTGACACCCATCCCCTCCCCTAATATATAGATGTAGTTCAACGTGGAGTTTCATTTTACGTCAGAGTTGCACGCGATATTGACACAGCACTGACATCTCTGAGAACTGATTAGATGGTTGGATTGCATCAAGAAGAGATCAGCACAACTGCCAAAACAATGCCTTCCAGAAACCAAAACCCAGCAGTTTTCCCTTTCCAAAAAAACAACTACAGTTTGAAACATAACGACTATATTCCAAACTGAACACAAGTTTGGCATGCACCGCTGTACATTTCTAGCATATTTTTAGAGAGACACACGCAAAACACATTAATTTCATCTCATGTGTGTGTACTATTTATGCATGTCAAGTTACCTTCATGCATTAATTATAACCTAAGTGAATAAAGCACCTTCATTGCACAAATTAAAAATACTTATGCTTCAAAGCATAAATGAAAATTAACTTCTAAGATACAGTCTAAAACTGTCTGGTCTAAAAAAACCTCACAATAATCCACACATTTATTTACACAAGTACTGTTGCAAAATTTACTTGTCTTTCTTATCTCAGGAAACACCTTACTATTTTAAATAAGTGTTAACAATTCAAAGTACTTGAATATATGCAGAAACTTTTGCTAAAAAGTGGCCAGAGGCTGACAGTTCCCTCCCTTGCAATTTTCATGTTCTAAAATTTGTTTTTGTTCTCCTCTGGCACAAAATCAAACCATTCTGTATAACACAAAACCAGAACTGTCAAAACTTTTTTTTTAGATCAAACTAGGCTTTTCTATTTAAGAACTATGAACGTCTACAATTTCAAATGTCTGCTTAAGCCCAAATCAGCCTTCCATATCTAAATAGGATGATTAAAATTTCTCTGGAGTAACAAAGGGGTTTTTTGTTTTGGGCTTTTTTTTTATAACTTATAGTAGACTAATTCTTTGTTGCTGTCTGCTACTGCAATGTCCTAATTATTAGGTTGCACAGTGAGAACTCCTTCACTCTTTCTCAGCTTTGAAGAAACAATATACAGCACCAACATTTCATTATACTGGAATACTTCCAACGTGGTTTGCTTTAATGACATAGATGTGACTACCAATTTCTTGCCTTTGAAGTAAAAAGTTTCAGCCTTATTTATAGCATGAATGGTAGAAACTTGAGGATTTTCTTCCCAGTTGCTTATTAAAAATGAAAATAAAGACAAAATATGGTTGTTGGGAAAACAACATATCATAAATCAAAGTCAAAACACAATGACTCTGGTTCATCTTCTCTTTTACCAAATGATGTATCAGAAAAGGAAATTAAATCTAACAGTCAACTTCTGCATGAGACCTAAAGCTGGGCTTCTTAATTTACTAAAAAGCACTCACACTAATTATCTAGATTTTGGCTCTAACAATAAAAAAATCAGGGATGAACTGGATTCTTCTCATCTTGATGAGGTAATCCTTCACTCACAGCAGGCTGTACCATAACAACACTTACACACATACAGAGGCAGCCCCAGCTAAGGTACCACAAGAACTGCCCCCATAACTCCAAGCTCTCATGGTGCTGCTGTCCTCCCAAGCCAGGGGGTTGGCTGGCACAGGTCAGGATGCAGCAGCAGAGAGGGCAGATCATTACCAAATCTCTCTACACATTACTGGATTTCACTCCCTTACAATCATATTACTGGGAGAAAAAAACAGGATCTGATGAAACATCAAAAATTTCAAGTACTAAAAGCAAGGAACATGAACCAGATCAGCTACAACAAGCTGAACAAGTGCATTTGGTTCCCTTGACACCTGTCCCAGCCGTGGTTTAGATATACTGAACCTATGGCTGACCTAAAAGCTGCTCTGATCATGAGAATTACAATGTCAATCAAGCGGTCAGGGCTTTCTATACAGCTTGTTCTTCCTTAAAGTGTACATAAACTCTAAAGTGACTACTGCTAAATATTTTGGGCAGGGTGTTGCATTCCTTTCAAAATATTTTTATTTTAACAGGCAAAATAACTTAATTGCTTATACTCTTCACTCCAGCCTCTGTGCCAAGCTACACTACAGTTGTGCTAACCTTACTGAATCCTTTATCTTCAAGAATATTTCATTTAGTGACTTAAAATATTTTATTTTTCTCTTGCCACCCCTCAACACTAAAATCAGCATCCCAGTTCCACTGGGAGTTGAAAAGGAATTTTCTTAAAATTCACAAAAATGCAAACCTTTTGCACAAGAAACCATTGTCATCACCATTATAACTTGAGATTTCAACTAATGGAACAGAGGCCCAGGACAGTAAAAGACAATTGGCCTGGACAAAATAAAATAAACAAACTCCAGCCTCTGTTGCTAAAGTAGAGGGCTGGGAGAATTGTCTGGACAGATGTCTGAAGAATCCTCTCCTGACTGGGAGGCTACAGTCAGGAGCCTCAAAGGGGGCTTGGATCATTAGTGGTAGAGAAGAGGAGCAGTGCAGAGTCACTGGGATTTACTGGAAGCTTTTGGTGACCTTTGGTGTTCGAGGAGGGTTTCAGGAGGTGAGCAAGTCTAGCAGGGCTATGATGGTACAAGCCAGTAGTTTAGCAGAAACTGTGGAAGATTACAAGCACCTGAGGATAGGAACTGTAGGAGGCAGAGGTTAGATGTTGCATGAATGCTTGGGGGAGATACTTCAGATCACCTCAAACCCCGCAATCTCCCTCACTCCACTGAAGGGGGGTCTCCAAAATGAATGTCCTTTCTTCTTCCACAGGAGGAGATCCTAGTCATCCGTATGACTCCCCACAGCTACTGCCAAAGAAGCAGCAAGGGCTATGGCTCTGCTGTTTACTGTGCAGGGGCAAGGGCAAGGCAGGCAAGGCTAAACTGGTGGTTGTGGCTACTGGAAGATGGAGAGAATAACTGCTGTGACTGGGAGAGACTGCTCTTCAGCAGTGACTGCCACACGTGTTGACAACTCACAGCACCTGTCAACCAGAAACTTAAGGTGAGAATAATTTATCCAGACACACTCCAGGTCTTTCAGCAAGATAGGCAAGATAAACATGGGGTAGAAAGCTGGGAAGGCTTTAGTACCTTCTTTTGAAAAGAAACTTCGTGTTTTGCAACCCCGGGCAACTGCTTACTTCAGAACCTCTCATTCAATATCTAAAGTGGCAACAGAAGATCAGCACCTAAGCTGTACTGGGAAGCATAACAGGCTTCTGAGCTGGATGGATACCTCTTTGCTACCAAGTTTTTGAAAGCAAGTCATTTTTTTAGTTGTTTTTCTTGATACTCAACTGATACCCTTCCCTTCAGGTTGTATTTGTTGAGAAATTCACTGCTGGTATTTAATTTAACACTTAACAACAAAAGCTTTCAAACAAGATTGCAGCTATTTAAAGATAGCGAACTACCATTAGTGAAACCAAAGAAAAGAGCGATCCTGCCAAAACATCAGGGCTCTACACAAACGCGCAAATAAAGTTATGTTCTTCAACACCCTTGTTTAATGTGTTGCACTTAACAGATGGGTTGCAGTGGCTCTGCCTAGGGTTGGGAGAGAAAGTACCCTGCGGTAGGAAGCCACTGGAATGAAGGACAGCAAGTCCCAGAAACGCCGGAGGCCGGCTGCTGGAAGGAAACGGGGCTGGATAGGCCAGTCAGCACCCCAAAAAGCGGGTGACAGTCGCACGATCCGCTCAAACACTCCCAGCTCCGACCAGGGCCAGCCTACCGGCACATCAGGGTGGGAAAAGTGATTACTCATGCCGCCGGAGAGCAGGGCAGCGGCAGCGGGGCCGAGCCTCACGACCCCTGCCAACCGGGCTCCGCGCTCCTACCTGGGGGGCCGCGAAGGCGGCGGCGGGCGGCGGCCCGCGGGGACGCGTCTCCTCCTCCTCGGGCGAGTCGTCCAGCAGAACTTTGCTGCTCTTGTTGAGCTTCCACATGGCGGGCGCGGGGCGGCCCCGCTGCGAGCCGGCAGCGAGCGGGCCGAGGCGGGAGCGGGCGCTGCTCCGCAGCCC
>VZRH01001874.1:710231-737828 GCA_013397555.1 Urocynchramus pylzowi | reverse complement strand
CAGCATGTCTGTGAGGGTAACGCGGGGCACTCGGAGGTGAAGCTGGACACGTCTGGGTAGCGGCAGTAGCGGCACCCGCAGAGCGCCATAGATGGCCCTCAACTCTGCGGATGGTCCTGGCGCACGCCCCATGTACCCTGCCCGTGTGCCTNGCCTGCCAGCGTACCCACCTGTGTGCCTGCCAGCGTACCCTGCCCGTGTGCCTGCCAGCGTGGCCATCACTGTGCCTGCCAGCGTACCCACCTGTGTGCCTGCCAGCGTACCCTGCCCGTGTGCCTGCCAGCGTGGCCATCACTGTGCCTGCCAGCGTACCCACCTGTGTATCCACCAGTGCACCCACCTTTGTACCCCCTGGGTCACCGGGGCTGCCTGTGACAAAGGACAGGCTGCACAGCCAGCCCCCCAGCCTGGACCACAGGCCTGCTCCCCTTGACCCATGGAGCCCTGCAGCCAGGGTGGAGAAGCCTTGGTGCATCCAGCTGGAGTGCAATGAGTGCCAGGAGCTCCCAGCTTGATGGCTGAATGATCCAGATTTAATACCCTGGGTACTGGCTGGTATTTTCATTGATTCTTAGTTTTCAGAATGATTTGCTAGGATACTTTTCCATTAAAATCCCCGCCTAAGCACTCCTTTATCCATTATTTTGATCTGTGATTTAGGATCAGATGTCCAAACAACTGGGAAACTACTCTAAAACTGCAACTTTTGGTTGTTCTCTTGCTTAATGCTGCTATGATTTCCCCAGTTAAAGGCCATAACACTGAAGGCTCCCTCATGACAGACTTGCAAGTCTTGCTGTGGCCGCCTGGTGCCTTGGGGCCGAGCAGCATCAGTCGGGGAGCAGCAGTGCTCTGCTGAGGATGTTTCGGCTGCAATGTGCCCCTACCTGCTCAGCCGGAAAAGGGCTCGCCCCGGCAGGAACAGCAGCTCCTGCAGGCCGGCTGCTCCTGTGCCGCTGCTGCCTTTAGCTCCCGGCAGTGGCAGAAGGACACCCACAGATTCGAGATCGCAAGGCAATGAGAAAAGGACTTTTTCTGTCATGAAATGTCCTATGTAAGTTAACCTCAGAGGCATCGTCGTTTTAACTATAAATTCTCTTTTGTACTGATTCGAGATTTCTGTAATGACTTAGGAATGCTGTGTAGCTAACTATAATTTGTAGCTGACTCCACAAAAGATACATTCACTTCACTTGGACCTGTAACCACAGAATTTACACCAGTGCAGTTTTAACTCTGTCTTGAAAATGAACTTCACAAAATTATATCAATGAGCATAAAGCAAGTGAACAAGTGTTTGAAGGACTCTAAAAGCCTTTAGTTTTGCAATAAGTTTTCAAACAAAGTCTTCTTTATCTCATTTTCAATCCCCTCTCTTGTGAGACTAAAAGCTACTAAAAAGTGAAGCACAGAATTTCCTTTCACATCTTGCTTGCATTAATATTAACCCAATCTCAAGAGGGTAGGAGACAAAACACATTCTCCGTTATTAAAGACAGATCAGGTTTAGCCTGGATTTCCTCTAGAAGGCCAAGTCAATTTATAACTAGTTCTTTAACCTCTCACTTGTTGAAATTTATAAACAAAAGTATTTCTAAGTTATATTGGCATATGTTTGTGTAACTCTAAGTAGAAAACAACCATTTTATTTGATTTGAATTCTGTATTTAGACCTCTAAAAGATCAAGTAAGTTGTCACCACATGACCCTCCTATTTTAATCCAATGCCTTCCTTATGGTATTTTTCTTATTGCTGCCTGAAACATCAACTCTACCATTAGGCTTAAATCATGGAAATACTTATGATTCTGCTCAGTTTTGGCCTCACTAAGAAATTCACACAGCATTCCCAATGCACACAAAATTAACTACATGCCTTTGGTCTTCATTTTTTATTAATTTTACCTTTTTTCCCCTTAGGTTTTCTCCTAAGATCTTGTACTTCAGTGTGAAAACTTGGCTTTACTTTGGTCACTGAAAATCAATCCAGTTGACTTTAGAGAGGTGAGAATTTCAGTTCACATTTTCTATTTATCTTCAAGACCCCAGGGCATGGCTGAGTGTTATCTCATGTTCTTCTGAGAAGAATATTATTTTCTGCTGATCTGTTCTACATATTTGGGCTTATACATTTATTATTTCCTTTTAAAATTAATTACATACTACTAATAAATTTTTTTTTCCAGAGTAAGAAGCTGACATCTGCCAATTGGATCTGCCTAGGGTGAAAAAGAATGCCAAACACTTAAATACAAAGTTTCTTCCTCTAACAAACTGTATTTTCATGTGTCCCTAAGTTGTATTCAGGAGAAAGCTGTGAAATCCTGTGTTAGAAACTTCTTGCATGGTGTTTAAAATGCCATGAACATCTTTATTAATATCATTATGAGAAAAAAAATTGATGATTCCTCTTCTGAACTCTGATCCTGTCTCCCTTAAGGGAGCACAGAGCTGGGGAAAAAAAGTGAGAGAAGTAACAGAAAATGCAGCCTTTATCTCTGACTCCCAAGGAGTACTGAGCTGTTTCAAAAGCAAAGCCAGACAACATGGTTTTAGCAGCCACTCCGTGACCTGGCAAAACATTATGCTGCTGAAAAATATGTTTCTCCTTTCCTCTTTTACTCCAGGCTTTGACCCAGGAGAGAAAAGGATGGAGTTCTTTTGCTGGCCTAAACCAGGCTCTCAGGAGACAGAGAGCAAAAATGAGAAAAGTGAAGAGCAGTAAGTAAGCCCTGTATCAGACCACGTAGGTCCATGACACCCCGTGGCTGTAGCTTAGGTCAGTGACTCCAGGCTGCAGGACCTCTGCCAGCCTTGCTATGGCTGCCTGAACTCGGCTGCACTGCTGCTGCTCCAAGCAAGATGCAACAACAAACCCATGCTGTGCTAGAGATGACACATCCACCACTGCTGCCACCACTGCCAACCTTCTCAGCTGCACTGGGTACTCAGACCTCAGCCAGGCTGTTGGAGCCCATGCTAGCAAGATGAGATTTGCCACTTCCCAGCAGTGTTAGGCACACACCACAAGCATTAGGGAGACATCCCTCCCCCCCTGCAGGGACCCATTGTTGGCCATTTCATGGTAAAAACTGTCCTTATAGCACTGCGCCAGAATACAGCATAGGAACTGTATCTGTATATCCACTCCTGGATTCCTACCCTCATGTGTTCTTCACCTTCTGGACACTGATAATGCCAGAGTCCCAGTCTGGAATTTATCTCATGAAAGTTTAAATGCCTAGATGTCATATATCAGTTATTCTCCCTTTCTAACTTGTGGAGAGCAATACTGTGTTGTTTTGCCTTTTTCATCTTGGCTTTCTGGAGTGTTTACTGTGGACATCTACCTACAAGTGTATCAAAGTTCACAAAAATAAGCAATACCAGGGCTATCTATATCTTTTGAACTGCAGAAAGGGAGGAAGGTTCAACAACTAGTAATACCAGAGTTCAGGGCAAAACTTTCTTCTTTGTATTTCCCCCCATGCTTCCTAGCAGCTCCCTAGCCAGCTTCAAGCTAAAACATCTGTGATATGTAGGAGAAAATACATATTGTGTGATATAATACACAATTTTCAGGAATATGATTTCTGGATGACTACAGTACATGAGTTCTGCAAGTCATCATAAGGTCCAAGCTTCTTCAAATGCAATGCTTTACATTTCATTTATATATACATAGGTGTGTAAGTCACATTTATTACATAAAAGCTGTTCTAGACAATTTGAAAAATGTTGCATTCTACTCTTTTGGGATTTTAGTATAGTTCTCATTTAAAACAAAACCTAAATATCTCTGGTTTAGGAG
This sequence comes from Urocynchramus pylzowi, assembly GCA_013397555.1. NCBI lineage: Eukaryota > Metazoa > Chordata > Aves > Passeriformes > Fringillidae > Urocynchramus > Urocynchramus pylzowi. The sequence continues at coordinate 734,017 of VZRH01001874.1, read as the reverse complement.
CCAGAAAACACCCCAAGATGATCTAACCTTCCTTTCTAAACTCTCAAGGCTTACCAATGGAAAGGTGAGGTCCAACCCTACAAGGGAAAGGAAATACTCTTTCTCTAGCCAAATTCAATTATCATTGATAACAAACCCACTTTGATTTGAAATACTGACATGTATAGGAAAGCTGTTTGTAGTGTGGCTTGTAAGTTAGTCAATGTAGATCTTTGTCCAAAGAAAATGTGTAAAAGAGTAAAGCAAAATACTTTTGGAAAATAAAGTTATTTTAAAAATTGACAGCTGCTTGAATCAACTGTAAGTCAGTTCAAGAAATACCAAGAGTCCTAGAGAAAGCAGATTATTGTGTGCAAATTCATGCTAAATTAATTTATAGTTTGTCATTATGATTTATTATAGAGATTTTATGTCCCCAGGGATGACATAGCAAAAATAGAAGAAGGCCAGAACTGATGACAAAGACACTCATACATGGAAAAATACTGTGATGAAGATAGATGAACACTGTGCTTTAAACCAGAAATAAATATGAGGAAATTGAATAAATGTACACAGAAAAAGACTGGAAAGGTGGATAGAACTAATAGAATTGCTTCTTCTCATCAGATATAAATAAGGAAGCATCAATTTAGACAAAAGATTTATTTTGATTTATAATTGAAAAAGGAAATAGATATTTTACAACAGTGTAATTGCACACTGTGCAAATTCATTTCTGAAGAATGTCATTGAAGTTGTATTCAAGAAACAGGAACTTCATGAAGATAGCAAGAGCATCAGGTAGCACAAGTAAGCCCAAAAAAGCTAATAGGATTAGACTCAGATTTCAAGTGTTATCCTAATTTTCACTAGATTTTAATAAAATAAAAATATATTCCATTATTTTCCACTACAGGATTTCTTGCTGTAATGTACATCAAATTGGCAGTGACCTCTATGGGAAATAGAATATTATATAAAGCACACCACTACCTAACTTCTCTGATCTTACATCCCTTTTCTTTTTTATAAGTATATTCCAAAATTTTTCCTAGACAAAGAAAAGTTAAAATAGAATGACCTGAAACAGTGCTGTTCTCTGCAATATCTACACTGGATAGAAGTGCACTCAGAAGATTTCAAGTACTAAGATTTCTTTGTCTGTAGGAAACAAATCCAAAGTGGGTGAAATTCTCTGTTCTTTGAGGTATGCTGTATTTTATATTACGTTGATCACAAGCTTTTTCAAGAAATCTAGTGCAGTTAAAACTTTTAATTACCAAAATCTAATGAAAATGAGCAATTGGGAGATCAACTTTTGAATATTTAAGTCATAGAGTATGTGATTCAACTCATGAGAATATTCTCATGAGTTTGCCCAGACTCACTCAAGAAAAGTAAATGTAATCAAACATGCATCATCTTCTAGACTATTCAATGATCTGTTTTGCAGAGAGCTAAACCTAATGAAACCTTCCCAGCATTTTATTTAAGTCAACAGTAAAACTTTGATTGTAGATTCAGGCCTTCTCTGCCTGGTGAGCTGGTGATCTCAGCCTGAGATATTTTCATGGATATACCAGGACTCCAAACAGGCAAAGATCTCCAGGTGGGGCCTGTTGTATCCAGGAATTTGTAGTTCCACAATTATCTGAGGAAAACAAGGTGTGCTGGGGGAGGAAAAGGGAGACTGTTTCTCCCCCACACAGCTACCTACCAGAGCAGCAGCTCTGACCCCGAGTGACATCCCTGGACTGCAGGGGTCTGCCAGGCTATAGCAGACATGGCCTCAGTTTTCCTTGGAGATCCAACTCTTACCTGTAGTTTTGATCCAAATTTACAGCACAAGGACACTGAAGAGCTCAAGGCTCACCTCCAAGTTCTCTTCTTGCTCAGAGCATTGTGAGGCCATTAGTCACAAAGAAAAGACTCCAAAAGATGGACAGCAAAAAGAGATTGGCAAAGAATGATATGGCAGAAACATTCCAGTTTAGTGCTTGTTCCACTGGTTAACAACAGCAGTGGGAAGATAACAAAGGAAACTACTCAGTGTGAAGGGGGAATCTCAAGGCACCGGCGTATGACTCTCCTGGGACCAATTATTCCTCAAGTATTTCTCAGTGATGCAGTGAGCACATAAGCTCTCACTAGACCCTGCAGAAAGGAGCAAAATTGTTTTAATTAAGTTCTGTTCAAACCATGTTAGCTGTCTTTCTCCCTTTTAGAGCCAGGTGCTAGCCCAAGCGTAACCAACCCTTCAAGCCCTTTGAGCAGAAGGGGCTGGAGGAAAAAAAGAACTATGAGAACGAGAAGTGATTCCAGAGGACAAAAAAAGATTAAAAGAAAAATGTGTGAGTGTGTCAGACTCAAAAGTAGATTGATGGGCACTGGAGGAGGGCAGCCCCCAACATCAGTCACTCCTGGAATGTGTCCAGGGAAGCCATGGTTGCTGCCCACCAGTGCTCTCTTTGTCAGCATGAGAAGATGAGGGACTGGCAGCAGATGATGCAGTTGGCAGGATACCCTCATTGAGTTTGTGTCTCATGGTGGCGTGAAAGGCCACTTTGGCTGTAACTAGGAGGAGACTGATGAATAGGTCTTGTGTTTACTGTCCATTGTGTTATAAACATCTCAAGTGGTCATTAATGAAAATGTGTTGGAAGAATAAATACTCTTTAATCTAGGCAAAAATGAAATACTGTTCTGCAGTGAGCAAGCCTGCTTTTTTATATGTCATGTTTGATTTAAGACAGAATTTTGTTTATTTGTGACTTCTATTCTTCCCTGACATTTAAAATGTTCTTTATTTGTTGTACTAATAATGGGCTTCAGATGTGAAAAAACAAATTACATGCTTCTTTTGTAGTTCAACTTCAGTGCAATGATCTGAAAGTACTCACTTACATATTAGTGAATTAATCCTGACAACATATTAGTCAAAAAAAAAATCTTCATAGCTGAAAACTCCAGCACACCTTTTTTTTTTTTTTTGCCTCTTTTTCAAAGTTTGCTATTACTGGAATAAAACAACAAATCATGATTAATAATAAAGCACTATGTATGCTTGACGCCAAAATACACAGATTTTCTAGCAAGCACTGTCAGATCTTTTACTAAACAAGCAGCAACATCCTGACTTCACGTTCTTGCTGTTTATCCACTACCCCACTTTCTTTGCCAATTCCACATCTACACTAACAAGCACTGTTGCAGAACTGTCACCAAGTACTCATGGATTGTGTATCTACAAATACATTTTTAAGTGATCAAAACCTCAAAATATTCTCATCCAAGTGATACAACCTTCTCAAAGCCACAGAAGCTTTTATCAAGCCTACAGAAGAATGGGAATATAGATGCTGCCTCATTTATATATTTCTTCACAATTTTCCAGTTCCACAATGCCCTGTTCCCTCAAAGCAATTGTCCCATTGTGGTTTTGTTTTCTATTGCTTTGCATTGATCAATGTAATATGAAAACTTCACATCTGAGAAAGACTTTTTATTTTCTCCACTGCTAGCACAAATCACAGGCAGGCACTTGTTGCCTTACATAATTTGGGAAGACACCTAAATACCATGCTTCTGTCTGCAGAGAAAAAGTGTGAATATCCTCATGCTGGAGAGAAGAGAAGGTGTAAGGCTGTTTATCATGCAGCTGTGGCAATAGCCATGTTTGTGAGGAATACAAAAGAGATGCAAACCAGGGAATGAGAAGCAATATTGCTAAAAGACAAATATCCTTCTGGAACAGTAAAGGGATATTTGTTTCAGTATGGCTGAATCAGGCCAAAAATCCATTTGTCCCAGCATCCTATCTCTGATAATGATGTTTAAGAAAAGAAACAAGGCATGGAGTAAGTCCAGTGTGGTACTTCCCATGGCATGTCCTGCCAGCATCAGCTTCCTGGCCTAGAGACTACATCAGCATCTTGGTTTTAAAAAACCTGATGATCTTCTATTCCATGAGTTTTCACTATGGATTCAACTTTTCGCCATAAAATGTATTTACTTTTCTTTTTTTTTTTTCCTTTTAAAATGTAATGAGAAAGAAAACCACACAGAAAACTTTGCTTTTATGCAGGAGAAGTTAGGAATGTTAATAGCATGATTGGAAACATTATGTGGGTCACCTGGTCATATTCCTATTGGTGGAACAGTGCCATCCACTGAAAAAGTCCCCCTGTATGTCACTGCAGGACAGCCCTGTGCCCATCTGAGCAGCCCCTTAGTTTCCACCCATCTCTGTCCACAGCCAGGGTGCCCAGCACTCAGGTGTGCTTTTGCTCAAGCATAGACCTTCAGGGGATGATGGAATTTACAGTAATTTAACTTCCTCTTGCTGGCAAAGGATAAAGGTCAAGTCCAAAGAGCCCATTAAGCATCTCAAGTGTTGTTGTTACTATATGATACAGACATGTAATCTCCTGCCCTTTTAAATGCTTGGCAATCCATAATCTGTGACTATGAGAATGCCAGCGGAGTCCAGAATCTGAGAAATGTACTTGGTTTCTATTGTATGGAAATACACAATTATATATAGTATAGAAGCATACTGTGGCTAATGCATTCAAAGGCATTGAGAAAATTAAAAGATGGAATGGCATTGGAAAAATTATAAATACTAGCTAAGCAACAAAACTGTCCCAAACACCTAACAGATGGAGTTAGAATTAGGGCTCATGAAATTGTGACCATGTATTTTTCATAGAATTTTGTAGAAAAAAACCTTGTTATTCAAGAAAGTTGTAAATTTAAAATAATTTAAATGCAAGGTATTGTCATCTCAACAAAACTGGTTCAGATAATTTTCCTGAATGCTTCTGTATAATCAAGTCTGGTGTGACATGCTAATATGGGAGACTGCTGTAGTCCTGGATAATGAGAGTCAGGAAAAGAACTATAAATATTTCTACAAGAGTTATTACTCAGTTTTGATTATTAATTAGTTTTCTAATAAAGTATGCAGGAGTCGGTATGCATTTGCCTAAGTTTGCCTAGAGTATTTGCCATTCCTATTAATTTTCTTTAGCATAAAAAAAAAGTTCCCATGCACAGACTAATGATGCAAGATGGAGTTGTGTTTTTCTTTCTATGCTTAGACCAAGTGGCTGAAACCTTGACCTCATTGATGTCACTAATAAAGTTTTCCCTGACTTTAGAAGTGGTGTATTTTAATTCAAAATAACTTCATACAGAAGGGAGAGGAAAAAAACTGCGTATGTGCAGTGTAGAAATATCAATGTAATCTAAAGAGGTATTTTATCAGATTAGTTCTTGGTTTCTCTGTCATGCCTTTGAGATAAGTATTAAAAAGAGATTTTATTATCCAGTTAAATTTCACAAGGGAAAGATTCACTTCAGTTGGTTGAAAACCTGGTTAAAGGAGTGACTTTTTTTTTTCATGTCTCTGTCCTCTTGATCTTAGCAGTACCTAACCTGAAAGGAGACCTTGGGCTAGCCTCATTTCTTATGACAGAGACTTACCTAAAATGTTCCTGAACAATCATTTGAAATTAAGGGCATAAAAAACCATCTAGTGGATGTTTGAGCAGGGTCTTAAATTTTGTTTTGGTATTATTTACCCGGTTATGTAGATTATTTAAATTTAGAAAACCTGTTTACAGAAATTTAGAAAACAGTTTACATGGCTGAGTCTTTCCACTTTTCATAGAATCATGGAATCATTAAGGTTTTCTTGTCTCTAACCTCAGCTTCAATGATAATAGCTTTCTTAGCATTTGGCTAGTCCAAAAGCAGAACTAAAAACCAAAGTGCTTTCAAAATCATCACGTTTTCACCAATCAGTTGCTGCTTTTTGCTGTTCTCAAGGCACCAGCATGTAAAGCCAGTGTGGATCCCCAAAGAAACTGGCAGCTTCTACTTTACAATTACCTTCACGTATCCCCAGTGAGATGTAAATCTACAATAAACTAGATCTTCCACCTTTTTTACAGCACCTAAAATTTTAGATCCAAATAAATTTTTCCCCAGATGTTCACTAATAACATGCTCAGTTTTACTTAACAGAAAGGTCTACTGTAAAGCAAATGCAGGTGAGAGTTACTTTCTGAAAGCTTACATTGCTTTTTGTGTGTTGTGCTTAGTGCAGGCCAGGTACCAGAGACTATGTCCCTTATGTTTGGCAGTAAGGGAATATAAAGCTTGCTTTAGCCACAAGGGGCTTATGCCAATATAGGAATTCAGTTTAAGCTAAAGCTGGAGAGATTTATACTGGCTGAGAATTTGCTTATGCTTTAAGAAGCTTACTTTTATTTAGAAAGTTCAGAGATTTTAGGAAAGGCTTCAATTAGAAGAGTTTCTCTTCTGTAGATAGATTTGCATACCAGTACTTATTTTTCATAAGAATTTTGTAACTTAAATTTGCATAGCTTTTATTTAGATTTAAAATAATGTAATTTAATATTTTTCCATAGCTTTACCTGCCTTTATTTCATCCACTGTTGATGAGTTTGCATGTTCACCTATTACAGTTATATTGTAAAACCACTAACTTCTTTGAAATTCCACTGTATCTTCTTCCTGACTTTAGTAGGCTCAATACATACTTTACATAAATCCTTTTGCTTTTAATACCATAATAGTTTACTATATAGTTGTCCATTTGGTCAGGAATTTATATTTATTGCAAACAACAAAAAGAAAAAAAAATCAGTTACTTGGAACCAAGAAATTCAATGCTTCAGGAAAGGTGAAGTTTGATATAAAAATGAATAAACTTACATTTCCTATGAGGGGAAATGTTTAGATTGAGAAATAGCATTGCCTGCTGTGTCTTGTATTGTGTCTGTTGTGCTGTTGTACAGTGCTGTAACCTCATCGTTCTGCTTCTGCAAAACTGTTTTTAAAACTTCATATTTGATTTGGCAATTGCCCATTAATCTCAACGTTGATCTTGAAGGTAAGCAGCCATTATGTGTGCCTACAAAATCTGTCATCCTGCATTTTGTTTAAGAACTACCTAGTAAGTAAAATTCCTTTTGAATTTCAGAGCAAATAACATGGGTTTAGCTGTCCTGTGCAAAGTTTCTGGATGAGTTCAGTAGCATAGGAGCCTGCAGTTGATCAGTTTGCCACTGCCTTCAAAGGCAAGTATTGAACTCTTTCAGATGGGACATGATAACTCAGTTAAGCCACCAAATTAATCTATTTTTACATGATAAATTTTAATGATCCCCTTTTGTGTTCTTTGCGAAGAAAGGCTGGGCATCTTGATGTAATATTGCACCACATCTTTTTTGTGTACACTGATGAAAACCCATCAGTGAGGTAATTTCAGAGGGAAGGCAGCACATCCCATTAACCTGTGCTGGGATCTGAGTACTTGGTGTTATGCTAAATCCTAATTTGCAATCCAGAAAGAGTGCTTTCATCACAGTTTAAACAAGCTCCCTAACTACAGGGTCTGCATGTTCCCTGCTCTGCAGCATCCCTGGGTGTCACCCAGTGCCTGGTTGCTGGGAGATAGGAAGCTGCCACTTACCTCCTCATCAGCCCAGTATTAAGAGGAAAACAATCTTACTGTTTTCTTCTTAACACTTATTGCTTAATACTTAAGACTTCTAGTCTCCTTCAAAGAGCTTTTGGTTGCCTGGCCCTCAGTAAGTCTTTTCAATCTGCACAGATGAAGTAAGGGTGATGTCCTCTGAAGGGTGACTAAGCACAGAGACCCAAGGGTGGCACATCAATTCCCAGCTTTTTCAGTGACCAGTGTGCCCATCTTACAAGTATTCATCGTGCTACTGAGAAGATTTCCACAATAGGCAGGATCTCAGCCCACAAAAATGAGGAATTCCTCTCATGATGCTTCTATAAACATCTGGTTTCTGCCTAGCAGAGGTCATGTGCCTCTTCACCACCACTGCAAGAAAGAATGACAATTTTTTAGGTGGCAGGTACTTGAATGTATAAAATGTTACATTTTTTTCTTTAATGACTTGATCCTTGCGTTCTTTAGAGATCTGGAGGCATAATTTTACTGTGTAATTTTTAAATACTTGGACATTACAATATGTCTGACAATAAGGGTAACAACAACTAGGCAAAAACAAAAAAAAAAAGAAATTTCTTAACCTGATTACATAAAAGTCCAAAGAAATTCGCCAGGTCATACATATATGCAGATTCTCTCTATTAAACAAGCCTGCAGGGAAATGCCTGAGCAAAGTTGTGGATTACACTAGCATAAGAATCAATTGATTTACTCCATAAAAATACCCATCCTAGTGCTGACCCCCTCCTTTGAAAAAAGCCACTGGCATTTCTCCTGAGGGTCTGTGGAAACAGTAATGTAAAACTATTAAAATCTAGTTGTTTTTTTTTTCTTTCAGTACGATCCCAAGCAGGTGTTTTGATGCATATGAGTCAGGAAATAGCTTACAGAAACCTCATGCCCAAAAGAGATTTGAGTTTTTTTGTTTGTTTATGGGGGTTTTTAATTGCTTTCCAAAAGCAGGAGAAGTTAATAATGTTGCATAATCTTAGATGAGAAGCACCATGTCTAAATTGTACAGACACAGCTGGAGGGTGACTGAGACGGTGACTACTCCTTATCCACCCATATTGGTGGAGCAGCTGCACTTCCCACGGGCAATTCCTAGGTATGCTTACTGGGGAGATGGAGATTATGATCAACTGCCCTCCAGAAATCCAGCACAGCCTAATTGAATATGGGTTTCTTGTAGTTCCACAAGAAACAGCCCACGTTTTTGTATGGAGGAGTTTGTCACTATTCCAGTAGAACTACATCTTTCCAGGCATACTGGCTTTTCTTTCAGGCAGACATTGCTCACAAAGTTAGGTCAGCAACAGTAAATATCTTGATTGAAGAGTAAGTGGTCATTCTTACCAGTTTAACTGGTGACAACCAGTGACTTTGCCAGTAAATTTGCTTACCTTGACAAAGTGACACATGGCAGGGTAGTCCAGTGCAGTGGTTAACAGCATGAGTACCAGCTCTAGCACCAGTGGCAGTACCAGGGGAAGACAATTCAGTTTCACTTCCTAACCCAACTCTGCAGCTGCAGGATAATGAAGGAGATCCATGATTGCAGTGATCTGTGTCAACCACAGAATGAACAAAACTATTGTCCAGCAAAAAAGAAAAGAAGTGGCATATTCTATTTAACGGAACATTTATTAGTTTTTCTTATTCATTTGTCAAAATGACTGTTAGTGTGATATTGTGCTATAAATCTGTATGCTATTAAGTTTAAAATAATCTGTAATAAATTTATCATGCTTATTACTATCACCCTTTTTGTTATCTGGTATTTTGTATTTCCCATCTGTGAATAACCAAGATATCTATGAGTAAGCAATGTCATAAAATGCATAAATATTCAAAGAAAATAATACTTTTGTGCTGTCTTACAGTAATATTTGTCTGCTAGAAAGTGTAGTTTTTAACTTTGATATGGAAAAATGATTTACAGTGCCTGAAAAAAATGCAGTTTGTAACAGAAGGAAGATGTTCTTCATTGCAGAAAAACACCAGTATTCAAAACTTCCTTGCTGACCCCCTCAGCCATATCTCATAAGACACTTTATTGTAAGCTATTGAACAGAAATCTAAAGATCATGACTTAGCACTGCCAGTGCCTATGCTTGTGTTACCAGGCTGCTGCAACATAGCATTTGAGTGCTTCAGCAAGGTTTGCAAGTGGTGGCTTGAAGATATTGCATTGTGGATGAAAACTGAGTTGAAGCTTAGTGATGAGCTCTTATTAAACTGGCATTGCTGAAAAGACTGTGGCTGATAAGAATTTAACCTATGACACATTAAAACAAAAGAAATGTGTTACTAAGGTTATGACCTGTAGAAAGCAAAATAAGTGAAAAGTTAAATTTTATTTTCAGTCCAAAATCACTGTGGATGGTGTAAAATGTGATATCCAAAGCGGCCAGCTTTACTCAATGAGCTAAAAATTTTGTTATATCCAAGTGCAGTGTAACAGAGCAACGTAAAAATGTTAAAATTGTATATCCTAGAGCTTTGTGTGGGCCCATTTTTCCTTAAATGTTGATCTGTGTGTGAAACAGCACAGGATTATACAGGGAAAAAAAATCTCAGTAAAAACCACACACAGATGAGCCATTCTTCTGTATATATATTTTTTTCTGTAGAATCACTAAATTAGTAAAAATACATTTTTTCTGGTGATACAAGCTACTTCATTAGTCTTTTTATTTGTTTACTTGTTTGGTTGTTTTTTCATCCTTGTAAATACTAGGACAGGGAATCTGTTTTTTTAAAGTTCTGCAGGTCTAGGTCTGCAAAGCAGAGCTCCTGGCCTCCAAGATTTTGTAGTGGACCTGAGCTGCTCATTGCAGAGTTGTGCACTGGACACGCTTTCCTTGCACTTCAGTTTCCACAGAAAGCACCCCAATCCTGCAGCCTGTAAGGCAGTCACAGCATGGCCCAGGAGAATTCCCCACATTGGACCCCCCAGCAGCATGGTACCTCCAGGCAGCACAGGGAGACACAGCCTTCCAGAGCCAAAGCACAAGTGCAAGACAAGTGAGAAGAGTTAAAAAGAAGCTGAAACAAATGGGCAATTGAAACCAAGGCTGGAGAAAAGCAGTGCAATCAGATCCTCAGTATTACAAAGCTCATTTTGCTTCCTTACAAAGCTGGAACAAGAGAGAGATCTAAATCAAATCAAACCTAGAAGAATGCTTGCCTTAGTCCTGGGAAAAAAGCAAATCAAGTAAACAAACATCAGAGATTGAAAATTTCAGATGATGAAAACAAAATACAAAGTGTTTATTTATTTATTACTGCAGAAATTTATCTCCAGTTTAAATTTTGGTTTTGTTATGTGACTCTTACCAAACCTCAGTTCATTCACTTGCAAAACTGGTATACTATTTACGTAGCAGAAGCCTTCCAAATATGAATGGACGTGTTACATTTTTTACTCGGTTAAATGTTTCAGAAATGCTTTTTGAGATTCCTGAGTAACAGGCACAAACTCTAAAGTATTGTTACTATTACTCTGAGCTTTGTATTAGAGACCTGACACAATGAAAATCACCGTGACCCACTTCAATCCAATTCTGTATTTCTTCTGAAAACTTGCTGGGTTTATCCATAAATGTGAGCATGAGGGAGGACTGTTTAAGCACATTTAAGGAAGGAAAAAATTGTGATCAGAGGTATATATTGTTTTTCTAAAAAATCCATGTTTAGACACCTAAAGGGGATGGAATTAAAAGCTGCTGAACAATTCCTTATGTCAGCATCTTGAAAGACTGCTAGGAAGACTTCTGTCCCTCAGCACTGGGAAGGAACTGGCCTGATTCTTAACTGTGGATTCAAATAATTCCAGATATTCAGTTTTGAAGATGCTGTCTGAAACCTTGGGATATCTGAAACACCCAAATCCTCTATTAGTAGCAGTTAGCCTTTTCTATGCCTTGGAAGATCTATGGGACAGCTTTCAGTAAAAAGCAGTAAAACCACTTTTTTTTTTTTTTGNTAGTACAAAAAAGAAAAACCCCTTTTTTTTTTTTTTTTTTTTTTTTTTTTTTTTTTTTTTTTTTTTTTGTTGTTTTGTTTTTGTTTTTGTTGTTTTGTTTTTGTTTTTGTTTGTTTTTTTTTTTCTTTGTGTGAAGAAGTAACTCCCTGAATCTCATTCTTTTGGATCAACTGTAGGCAATGCTCTGGCACAAATACTGACTGCCAATGTAAAAATGTTGAGCTGCAGTCAGCAGACTCATCACACTCTAAATATTGTAGCTTGTGGAAAGACATGCAGTGTGGGAGTAACCTTTTATTCCCTTGTACATACTTGTGGAGGCTTTCTGCCCTTTTGCACAGTTGTAAGTAACTGAACGTAAAGCAAAGCACTCCTGGGGGCTGTGGGGCACTGCTGGAAGCAGAGCAGAGCAAGTGATTCCATCTGCCTTCCTGCCAAGTAGTTTAAAGGGTACCTTTAGCCCCAGTGTGAGGGGTGGGCATTCAATGAGGTCTCTGCCCTGCCCAGGGTATGGCTGAGTGAGGATGCTCAGTGACTAATGATGCACAGGGGAGGATTTTCTGCCCCCAGGAGACCCCATACCACCCTTTAACCACAGCTGGGACTGCCTGGCCTCGGGCCCACATCCCTGCTGGCTCAGGCAGAGGCGCTCAAATTAGCTTTCAGAAAATCCTGTGTATGGGAGGCATCCAGCTAGTGCAAACATCAGAACAGACTCTCCCTGGGATTTATATACCAATAAACAGAAAACACTCTCCTGCTTCTCAGGTATGTCTGAGGTTTGGACCTTCCCTTCAAGGCTTAATAGTCTATGGAGAACAAAAGAGCCAGGGAAGTGCTTACTATTTTCTATCTATGCCTGATAGCTGGTGACTGAAGAGGATGACACCACCTAAGTGAGCCCATTGTACCTCCATTTACAGACTGAATTGACAGCAGTAATAATACATCACACACATTCATTTCCTGCCTACTCAATGAGGAAATTATGTGCATTTGTTGTAGGTTAAAATACCACAGCAAGCCAAGCCAAGGGGATCACCAAATTATCCCAAACACCAATACAGTATTTCCTCCTTGTCCTGTCAGATCCCCTTGGGCTTAGCCTTTCCATTTTGGGGGGATTTGTTGGTAGAGCTTAATATTTCCCAAACTACGAAGAAAAGTATAATGTTTTTTGTCAGTATATTTTGTTAATATAGTTGTGTTAAGTCATCAAAACAGCACTCCTAGCTAATATTACAGGAGCAGTGTTTTCTAGCCTCAGATGTAGCATTTTTTTGGGCAATTGAGAAACAACAGCAGCTTTGGTCACCTTGGCATTTCTGCTGCTTCATATCGGGTGTTCCTGCAGGAATAGGACATGCATCCTCTTGCATTGCCAGCCAACTGAGCCATTCTAGTGTCTTTGAACATATGCCAAGAGAGGATTGAAACTTCCAAAGTGAGTAAGTTTGGTGACACAAACCAGCAAGACAGGTTACTTCTTTGCGTGAAGCTAGTAAAAGTTTCAGTGGAGGCGTAGAAGTACTTTGCAGATATCATATAGATAAAAAAAAAAAACTTTATAAAAATTAGTATTGGGTTTTTATGGCCAGGTTTTGGTAGTGGAGGGGCTACAGGGGTGGCTTCTGGAACCATCTGCCAGAAGCTTCCTCCATGTCCAGCAGAGCCAATGGCAGCCAGCTCCAGGATGGATGTGCAATGCTTCACATTGCAATCAGAAGCCATGATTTCATGTGAATCAGACATCATGGCTTCTGATTGATTTCTGGGCCAATCAGAAATGGTAACACCTCTGGGATAACACAGTTGAGAAGGGAAAAGTTATTGCACAGTTGTAACTGCAGACAGAGATAGCAGGGTGAGAACATGAGAGGAGCAGCCCTGCAGACAGCAGGGTCAGTGCAGAAGGAAGGGCAGGGCAGGAGGTGCTCCAGGCACCAGAGCTGAGATTCCCCTGCAGCCCGTGGTGCAGCCCATGGGGAGGCAGCTGTGCCCCTGCAGCCCATGGGGATCCACAGGGATGCAGAGATCCACCTGCAGCCCGTGGAGGAGACCCACACCAGAGCAGGTGGATGCCTGAGAGGAGGCTGTGACCCTGTGGGAGGCTTGTGCTGGAGCAGGGTCCTGGCAGGGACCTGCAGGCCTGTGGAGAGAGGAGCCCACGCTGGAGCAGGTTTGCTGGTGGGACTTGTGACCCTGTGGGGACCCAGGCTGGAGCAGCCTGTTCCTGAGGGACTGCACTCTGTGCAAGGTGATCCACACTGCAGCAGTTTCAGGGGGACTGGTGCCTGTGGGATGGACTCACGTTGGAGAAGTTCACAGAGAACTATTTCCTGTCGGGGGGATCCTATGCTGGAGTAGGGGAAGGACTCCTCTCCCTGAGCAGCAGCAGAGACAACCTGGGATCGACTGACCATAACCCCCATTCCCATCTCCCTGCACTGCTGGGGGAAAAGGTAAGAAAGGAGGGAGGAGAGCTGGAAAGGAGGAGTGGGAGAAGATGTTTTTAAGATCTTATTTTACTTCTCATTATCCTGCTCTGATTTTTTAGTACTAAATTCAATTAATATCCCCAGTTTGAGTCTGTTTTGCCTGTGAGTGATCTCTCTGTGTCCTGAAATCAACCCATGAACTCTTTGGTACATTTTTCTCTCTCCTTTCCAGCAGCAGAAGGGAGAATGGATTTGGTGGGTACCTGGCATCCACACAGGGTCAGGGTGCCTACTATAAACAATAAGCTCGTTTTTGTTTTGGGTTATGCAAATACACTTTGTGTTGCATTCATAGCTATGAGAAACATAAAGTTACTTACATATATACTTACTTGTTAACATTTGTCTGCAATAATAAGAAAATAATAGGAACAGTTAGAACAAGGCATGGCTGTTGACTCACTAGCAAAAAGGAAGACTATGATTGTATATGTAAATAGGCTGCAATGCAATAGAGGGGGGGAAATTGTATTTCCATAAAAGAAACTAAGAAAAAGAATATGCACATATTTTATAGTCTCATTTATACATTCCTTACATGGTAAATAAAACTCAAAAAAAAATTTCACTGTTCAGCATAAGAAAATCTGTTTCACATGAAAGTTTTATTTCAGCCTTTCTTGAATAGTGAGGAGAAGTACCTAAACTGAATTTTTGCCTTCAAAAAAGGGATACAGAAGAGTTCTTTATATGTAAGACATTGTAGATGTCTTACATATAAAGAAATGTGAAGCAGAAATTGAAATACATATTTTCAGTATATTCAGTATTTATTTGGGCTAACTCTATAAAAATAACTGCAAGTCTGCCAAAACACAAGAGAGAGGGAGAGAGAGAGGAGGTCAAGCTAAAATATCTTGGCAGGACTGATGGACATAGGTCTATTTGGCCTCATGTGTACTCACATCTGTGAGCTGGGGGTATGCATTCAAGGACAGGATCTGTTTCTCTGCAAGAAATCCTGTGCACCAAACTTCTCCAGGAGCTCCACAAAGGGCTGGTAGTGGCAGCTTTCCCTGCTCCACCCAAGATTTCACAGCAGTCCAAAACTTGGCCACCCTGGTGCTGCTGGAAGACCTCAGACTGCCTGCCCTCAGGGCTTCTCAGTGTTTGGAAAGTTTCTGAAATAGCTATTCCAGAACATAATTTGGGCGTACATCTTCTCTGGATGCTCCTATTTCAGAGTAGGAATGCTTTTTTTGGTCTGACTCTAATCCTTATTCAGAGCTAATTCAGAAACTGGGTGGCTGCACAGAAAATAGGTATTAAAAAATTATTGTGGAATAATAGTCACAGCTCTCATTTCTGCATCAGATACAGTTATTGGGGAATGTCTCTTCCAGTGCATTTCCACATGGAGGTAAGCCCTGAGTGTTCTACCACCTGTTCTTTTCCCCATCAGATAAAGAGAAATCTTATGCAACAGTCCTGAGAAATAAATGAAAACCCTTTGAAATTAAATGCTGCTTTAAACTGAAGTTATTTTGACAATAGATCAATCAAAGGTATCACGCTTTACTTATGGTGCCTGAAGAGTTGAATTCTGAGCTGTCGTTTCTGTTGCATCACTGAGTTACTCATTGTCTTAAACTGAACTAAAGATGATTCATGGGCAAGTTAAAAATGGCAGGGAAGAGAAATGCCACCCTGGTGTGATCCAACAGGTAGGTGTTGTCAGGTGGAGAAACTCAGGCAGCAGGTAGGTGTTGTCTCAAGCCCAGTCTCACCAGCAAGGCAGCATGGATGCAACCAGTTTAAACCACACGGAGCAGCTCTTGTCCCCATGCCTGGGAACAATGCACCGAATTTCTGTGACAGTCTCTAGGCAGTGCAAAGCAGATGGAGTCAGCTCTGCACCATTGTGCCTGAAGGACACTGCCCAGGAGGCCCTTTATAGCCTTTGTTTACCATGTTTGCCCCACGCAGCTCCACAGTGAGATGCCTACTGGAACAGAAATGCTGCTGGACTGAAGGAGCTAACCCATTTTTTGTTGTATATATTACAGTAAGAACCACTATAAATTTAACATCTTTTCTAGTAACAAAACTGGTTTAGATTGGATATTAGGAGAATTTTTTTCACTGAAAGGGTGGTTGAACATTGGAACAGGCTTCCAGGGAAGTAGTGGAGTCACCATCCCTGGAAGTGTTCAAAAAACATGTAGATGCAGTGCTTAGGGCCATGTTTTTGTGGTGGGCTTGGCAGTGTGAGGTTAGTTGTTGGACTCAATGATCTTAGAGGCCTTTCCCAACCTTAGTCATTCTATGATTCCAGGTGCCAAAAAGCATGGAAGGAAAGGCATTGGTGCTGTGACCTTGGGCAGCTACCCTTGCTCCACAGTCAGCAGTCTCTTGAAGGACAAGTGAGATCAAGACCTGAGCTGAGGCGGTCTGAAGTGCTCTCTAGAAGAGACTTTCTCTCCACTGTCCTCACAGGGAGACACCACTGGCTCTCAAACAGGTGCTCTTACAGCATGTGATGTTAGCATCTCTATGAACACTTAGGTCTGTAGTAAAATGATAGCATAGAGCAACAGTGGGAAGGCTGAGCTTTCTCTAAATCTGAGCTCAAGATGAAAAAGGCAAGATCTACACCTGTCAAAAGACAGATGTCTGGCTGTTGGGACTCCCACAGTTACTGGTAGAGGGCCAACAAGTAATAAATAACCACAAAGTCAGTCTATTAATTTCTTTACTAGGGCTGCCCAAAAATAGGCCACTGCTATTTGCAGCTGAGAGAGAAATACTGGATGGGTACAGAGGAATAAATTGCTTCTATGAATTATAAGTTAATGGGCATTGAAAATGCTAAATTATAGATATTAAGTAATTATGCAAATTATATTCCTTCATCTAATCATTTATTTAGAGGAAGCACTTATGTAGTATTTTCACAGAGTGACTGCAGTGGCAGAAACAGTCCTATTGATGTATAACCTGAAGTATTAGAAGTAAACAAACTCCTGTTATAAATGGTATTGTCTTCTTTTCAGGAACCGCAAAGCTTTTCATAATGTTTAACAATATCTTAAGGTGGTCCTCAGAAATATAGGGATGGGCAACCTGAGGTACAAAACTGGCAAGGGAAGTAAGATCCAGGTTTTTCCTCTTCTTAAGTTTCCTGTAACAGTTCCACTGCAGATGGCAATGCTTGGCTTAACGTGTTCCCATGCCCATCACCCAAGCCTAGGCTACCCAGTGCCCTCGGCCTGGCTGTGCTCCTCAGGCATATCTGCATGATTACTCATTGGACTAATTCCAACAGAAGATTATCCCATTTTTTAAAAAAATAAGAGCTTTAAATAGTGTTTTAAAAACTTTATTTTTTTTTTTAATTACACGGTTGCTTTGGCACCCATAGATGATGGTGGGAGCAAGCAGCAGCAGTAGCAGAGCTGGGGACAATGTCAGCCCCCAGGTGGGGCAGGGGATCTGTGCTCTCCACCCGAGAGCCTGCCCCTTACCCTGTGAAGATGGCAGTTCTCCTCTTCATGCACTGCTGAAGCATTGTTTTGCAGGAGGTTGGGTGAAATCCAGCAAATACATCTTTGTTTTTCAATCTGGTCACATAAAATTCTCTGTGGGTTTTATGGTTATGCTGGCTGCTCTCTCTTCAGACTAAATGAGCAAACAATTAAGTATCCCACTGCTCAGCCAGACCTAAAGCAATGATAGTGACTGCCAAGGACTAGATTGACTATAAACACCAACACTGGGAATTAATTAATTCGGGGTTTATATGTGTATGCGACTTATAGAACAGGCAGAATTTCAGCAGAAAGCCATGCAGACAGGAAAAGTCCTGTTTGTAAGTCAGAAAGAAAACCAGAAAACCAC
Source organism: Urocynchramus pylzowi (assembly GCA_013397555.1). Lineage (NCBI taxonomy): Eukaryota > Metazoa > Chordata > Aves > Passeriformes > Fringillidae > Urocynchramus > Urocynchramus pylzowi. Next base: position 716,199 of record VZRH01001874.1, on the reverse strand, counting down.
TTTTTGGACAGAATGCTAGCTGAACGCCAGGGCTGAAATATGAAAAGGGAAATTGGCTCTGTATGATTTTCGTGCTTAGGAGAGCATTATTTGCCAATAAACATAGTCATATCCAAGAAATAGCTGACTGTCATCATTTTCTCCTATGGAGTAGGGTGCACAGATCACTGCACACAAGGCAAATTCTTGTGATGAAAAGAATGAAAACATGAGATCTGATCTGATGCATTTGAGGCCTCTACTTGGGTATTTCAAAGTTGCTTATTAATTTGAAATTGGAAAACTTGGTCATCCAAAGTGCGAGTTCTGCTGAAACGGCCTGTAGCATTGCCAAGCCTGGCAGTGGTGACACAGCCCTCAATGCAGCTCAGGCCAAGGCACAGACTTACTCATCATGCATCCAGCAGAAACTCTTAAACTCTTCTTTTGTGGGAGATGCAGCGTGAAGAATCTGTGGCCACTACATGAGATTTTTATTTCTTGCTTGTTGAAATGAAACTATAGTTCATACCAAAAGCTTTCATTAGAAACTGGGATGAGACAACTTGAAAATAGAATGATTTCACTGTCTTACCACATATCCTGCCAACCCCTGTGTGGGACTGGCCATGCACTGGCCACGTGAAAGTTAATGGGAATGGACACGTAGGTAATGTAAGACTTTACCAGCTGCAAGGGACAGGAGCACTCCCCACAATCTGAAGGACAAGAGAAGAACCATCTGCCCAGATTCTATCTCGTCACCAGAAGGAATGACACCCAACTCTTGGCTTTTTTTGATCCATTAAAAATCTTAAATGTGGCAAATACACAGTAAATAATACAGTAATCCCTGGAACAAGTATTGGCATGCAGAGGCTTTTTTCTTTCATACTCCCAAATCTAATTATTTTTCCTCTTTTCTTTTTCCCAATTCATGCTCTGTTTCCTCTCTATCATTCTTATTCCTGTTTAAAACTTTCTGCTTCTTTGCACTGTTCCTTTCAACAGAGAGGAAAGAAATAATGTGGTCCTTCATTTTACTGCCCCTTTGTAGCCAAGTCAGAAGGAGAAAAAACAGCAGAGAAGGGAAGAGAAGCACATTTACATTTCTTCTAACTACTGCTGCTGCTGACATTTATATTTATTTGATTTACACACATTCTAATTAATACAAGTAGTAAAGGGGAGAGCTCAGCAGTGAAGCTACAAAAGTTTACAAGTTGCTTTCACATGTTTATTGCTTTGCTAAACCCCAGATCCCTAATCAGCTTAACAGATTATTCCCTGCATTCATAATGCTCCGCTGACAATGAAACGTAAACAATCCGCTGCAATGGGAGAGGTAAGATCTATAGAGAAGATCTCAGCATTAACTTATGTCTCTGTTCCTGGTGTCAGGAAAAAAAAAAACAACCCCAAACAGTAATACAAGCCTCAAGTGAGTAGTTTTGCTACTACTAAGAGAAAACAATCTCACTGATCAAAAATTGTATGAGTATATATCCAAGGAACATGTTGTCCCACCGTTATTAATAGTTGAATACAGTAGCCAGCACTTCAGTGACTAGAAACAATTTCTCCAAAAAGACAAAAAGAGAATGTGTAAAGTTAGTCACAAAAAATCTGCCCAAAACCAAACATTGTAGTTTGAGGAAAAACAAATATCAAGGCATTAAAAAGTATAAAAGTATATTAGCATAAGGAACAGGAGTCCAGAAGAGCTCTTTACTGCCCCTCCTATGGCCTGGGAGCTTTTAGGGAGGTACACTCATAAGGAAGAATGAACTTCACTACATGACATTCTTTTTCTTTTTACTCTGAGAAAGATGGGATTCAGAAAAGCTTACTATTTTTGCAGCTTTTAATCTAAATCACTTTTTTTTCCCCCTATCTGCTACTTATGACATGCTCACAGTATATATTGTGTCTCTGCATAACCCACTGTACCTTCAGAGAGTGCTGAGCACCCCAGGGAAGACGATCCTACTTTTACCTGGACTGTGTGCAGGTTAAAGGTAGATCCTTTAACCTCAAATTACATCCTATACTTCTGTGAGTGGGGCCCACTATGAGCTGGTTTTGGGTGGCATTCACCTGCAGAAACTTGATTTTCTAGCCTAGAGCTGACCTCTCTTCAGTCAGCATCTATAGGAATCAAACCAAACCAGTCAGATAGACTGCAGGGCTTCCAAGCAAGCGAGCACATACCAGGCTGCACCTACATGTGCTCTGCTGTGGATTCAATGAAACATGCAAAAAGGACATATGTGTTTTGTCAGTTCCCTGCAATCATTAGGCATTTCTCTGCCCTTACCAGTTCATACCACAATCACAATTGTTTAAATAAGTAGGCACTCCTCAGTGACTTCCATCTGTAAGAAATGGGTCTCAGAAGGACAGGATCATCTATTCTGAGTTCTTGAGCCCTGAGCAACAAGTTTAATTTGTTACACATCACAATAGACTGCAAGGCTGTCCAGGTTGCTATAGGGAATTCCATAACAAAAAGAATTGATAGGTATTCAAATAAAAACATCTTTAGTCTACTCTGCAGTCAAGGAAGGCAAAGCTTATTCATAGTCTCCTGATACTAGTTCAAAAAACCATCACTTTACAGACAGAAACATACAGCCTGTTTTCTCATTACCACCCATCAACAGCAATGACAGCCTGACTGACAGACAATTTCAGTGTTCCCCTAAGCCCTCCATCCTCAAACCAATACTTCACAGGTTCAGCATATCTATTACAGCAGGAAATATCCAGTTTATTCATGGACATTTTCAATGTTGACCATTTTGTTCAAAAAATGGTCCCAGCATGGGATACTTTACAGCAGCTTTCCCATCATGTGGGACCAGTAGCTGAAGCCTGCAGCTTTTCACTGACATTTTCCCCAAAGGCATGAGAGCAATCAGGGAGATGCAGCCCATCTGATCTCTACAGCTCCTTGTCAGAGGAGGTGACAGTGGTTAACACAGCTCTTCCAGATGTCTAACCTAACCTGTGATTAGATTCAATTGATCTCTTGTGATTGGTAAGATTAGATAAGAATAGATCACTTCTGCACTTTCGAGGAACTATGCTGCAGGAGGAAAGCCAAAGTGTTCATCTGGATCTGATGATCTTCCAGTAGACAGCACAATGCTGGCTCAGGGAAGCACTCCTACAGGAATTTTACCCAAAAAGACATCTATTACAAGGTGGGAATTGTGACTTAGTGCTCCAACTGGAAGAGAATTTCAGCCTTGGCCACTCAGTGGAAGATTCCATGTGCCAAATAGCCTGTGTTATGTTCTGATCTTAGAATTTTCTTGGAGTGTATGTAGGCCTATAGCTGCAGAAATTTTCTGAAATTATCCTCAAGTGTGACACTTTTTTATGGAGTACAACAACTAAATAGCAGAGTGCAGGCCAAACCACTGGGCCACATAGGAAGGCTTAAGCAGGAATTAATTTAAAGTACTATTTGGATCTAATCCCAAATGCAGAGTTCAGGTATTTAATTGCAGTGCAGCTGTTCACACCACTGTGCCAGAAGAAAAAAAGCATCAAGGAGGCTGGGAGAGCAAGGGCAATATGGCCTCATGGAGTAGCACAAGGAAGAGAGGGGTGTATTTGGAAACCACTTGTATAGTCCTTCTGTAATCACAAAAATAAGGATTTCTAATGGTCAGTCGTGTGCCAAATTGCTTTTTCCTTCTTCACTGCAAAAGTCAAGGAAAGGGACCCCTCATGCAGACAGTGAACATCCCTTCTCTTGTGCCTGCTTGCTGGAAACAAGGACAGCACTGAAGCAGCTCCCAATTCACATCCTGGCAATAGCAAGGCCTGAGTATTTCAGCTCAAGGCAAACACAACAGGATGCTTTAAGGCAGCAAGATACAAGTGCTTCTCTTCAGAACAGACTGTGCTCCTGAGAGGTGGATTTCACCCACCATCCTCAGGGGGACCAGACCTGAATCACACCGAAGTACCTGAGCACATCAACACCCCAGGGACTGACAAGCTGCTTCCATTCAACTGCTTCACACTAATTGCCCAAATACACATCTCTCACCAGTGGGAAACACACAGTAGCTCCGGATGTGTTGCTGCTCTCTGCTGAGAGTTGGACAGTTTTGTATTTGCCATGGAGAAAAGCTTTTCAGGTTATCTGTTCCTGGGCTGTAGCTGAGACATAATAACTTGAGAGGATATTGTGCCTACAGATCCATAATCCTGAGAGCAGCATCAAGCTCAAAGGCCTGAGAAAACAATAGGAGTAACTTATTCAACAATTAATTTTAATTCATATTCCAAGATGAGTGGGCAAAGGAAATATACAATTTTATCCTAAAGAATCAGGATAATTACATTTGCATTTGTGTTTGTTTAGAAGACCTCTGCAGCTGTGTCAGGTTAGCATGTTCTCTTGCAGGAACTCATTAACTTAAGAAAAGCCATACCTTGAAATAATTTTTTACCAGATAGATGGAGAAATGGCTGATGCATCCAGATGGCTCTGTGATGCATCTGTTTTCCTGATGAAAGCAGGAGTAACAGACAAGACAGCAAAGGCTCCCAGCTTCCTTCCCTGCTGGGCTGTGCCTGAAAGTTTCTTTTATTTCTTCCTTCCTCTCAAGTCTTACTCTAGTTCCTGTTTTGACTTCAGTTTCTCTAGGCTCTGTGTGCTGGTGTTTTTTCCTGTTTCCCTTCGGAAAGGAGCAGTTCACTGACTCCCCCCACACGTGACAGTCCTGCCTATGCCTTGGTGTTGCGGGCTCTGCTGAGTGTGCTCTCATTTCTGCCACACCAGCCCATAAAATACTCTTGCTCTGTCTTACAACTACTTTAAGCACAAGAGAGCTGCAGCTCTAGCACAACTGGGGTGTTGGGCAGATTGATGGGTGTTTTGAGGGGGTTGCTTTTCTGTTTTTATTGGTAGCTCCAAATCCCCGTCACACGGCACCTCACTTGCATTTTGGTGACAGTCTTAGCAAGAAAATAGGCTCACATTTTGAGGTTTTATATACAGATATATAGATAAAACCCCAAATAATTATCTGTTCATACAGGGGTGTGTGTGCATGTGTATACATTTTCCAGGAGCTGTATGTCAGAGCTGTTGTTGATGTCCTGAGGTTCTGGATAAGTAGCACATGGACAGCGCCCAGGAAGGGAATCCATAAACCCGGAGCCTTGGAGCACTTGAGCTCACTGTCATTTAACCTTTCTGCCTCAGCTCAGTGGCTCCATCCTCAGTGTGCCCTGAGGAAGGATGTGCTATTCGTGAAGTCCTGAGTAAAATTAAGCTGCAAGTTGCTGTCAGTTCTTCAAATGCTTTTTACAGAAGTGCTGTGAAGTCAGGTGAAGAGGCTCTATAAGGTGAACCAAGTGTGCTACAAGAAGCTCTGTAAGCTCTGTAATTGTATATTACATTTATAAGATGCACAGAAGTGCTGTAAGGTGAACCAACTGGCTAGGAAGTTGCACTTGAATGGCTTTTGATTTAATGTTGATCTGAAGTAAAAAATACTGACTGGTTCTATGACCCTAAATTGAGCCAACTACATTGCTATTTTTTTTTTTGTTAGTAGATAATAAGAGTCCAATATCAAAAGTTAACCTGTGGTGAACAATATGAAACATAGTGAGTGTCCCTTGTCAAAGACATTTTCCAAAGCCTCAAACATAGGTTATCAAGATTCCTCCAACATGATGATGGGCACTTGAAGACCATGACATTGAAGTAGAACACTTTGGCAAAATCTGTTGCAAATCATTGTCTTGGTTTGTTTTTGTTTTTTTACATAATAATACATAAAAACAAGAAAGCGAGCTTTTTGCCTCAAAATGTAGCCCAGGCTGCCCAGAGCAGGGCCAGGGCTGTGCTGCCGGGCCTGTCCCAGCAGCCAGGAGCTGTGTCCAGACCGGCGGCCGTGCGGGGCCGGGCTCTCGCCTGGGCCGGCGGGATCAGCCCGGGGCCGGCGGGGATCGGCCCGGG
>VZRH01001874.1:638143-710153 GCA_013397555.1 Urocynchramus pylzowi | reverse complement strand
CCCGAGCCCGGCCGGGTGTGCGGTGCTGGCTCGGTCCCCGCCTGCTGCCGCGGGCATCAGGGGCGCCGCTGGGGCCGCAGTCTCGGCCACAGGCAGGCGAGGGGACGCGGAGGGGCCGCTCCTGCCCCGGCGGGACGGGGCAGCACAGGAGGCCCGGGAGCTGTCGCCTGTCCTCCTCCTGCCACCTCGGCCTGCAGCACGCGGGGCTGCGCCTCAGCGGGAACACGTAAACACACAGAGGTAACAACATAACAGCACTAGTAAATGCGTCTACGTTTATAAGTCGTAGAAATACATTGATAACATAAAACACAAAATCACATCTGATGAATACACAGACACATTTTATATATTAATCATATGAAGCATATGTATATATTTTATCTAAATGATACATTTATATAATAACAGCTATGTAGTGACATTCATGCAGATATACTATAGTATATAGTATACAGTGTATATACAATGCAAGTTTGTATGTAACATATATAGTATTTTTATATAATATATAATATGACATATATTACATATATATTATATAGTATAGTGTATTGCTATGTTTTCTATTATTATATTTTATATTTCTACATTTTACATAATAACATGCATATAATATACAGTATATGCATTATACGCATTGTAAGTACATAATACAGTATTTGTATTGTTATTGTTAGACATAATGCTATGTGTATACATAAACCCCTCAGCTGCAATGCATGAGTGGATCTGTCAGATTTGGCTTGTGCCTTGCAGTGCCCAGCAGTTTTGTTGCTGTCTGGAAAGAGTGCAGAGCGACTCCTGAAGAAGAGGCACAAGGAGAGCAGAGGTGCCCTAATGTGTCTTTTTATAAAACTTCAAAAAGAGGATTAACACTGTGGTGTCCAGCTCTTGCATCTCTTCATTTTATTACTGGTTTTCCATAAATTGCATTTTCAACCTGAATATATAGGTGGCAATGACAGCGTTATGTAGCAGCTCTTTTAATGTTACCCCACTGCTGCAGAACATCCCTGCCTGACATATTTGCCCAGATGTTTATTATTTTATTTCTATGGATTGTGTTTAGTTCCCAGGAAATAATTCAGACAAAAATGAAATATTGAATAAAGGTTTTCTGAATATGGCTCCTTCCCTGAGAGTGCTGGCTGGTAGGAGACTTCCCAGAGAGTGATGAGATTTATGTCCTGGGATAAAGATGATGCACATCATCTTCAGAGCTGTGAGGCTGCCTCGACACAAACATCTGAAAAGCTGATTATCTGAAGTGCTTGGAAAGTATTTCTTGCACAAACATGCTCTTTCAGACTTTCAAGATAGCACCTATCCCTGCAGTTGCCTCTTACAGGAAGAAATTATTGAGAATTCTCTAGAAAAAAGTCAGTGATAGTTATTATGCAAAGGATGGTCTAAGGGTGGCAGAGACTTCAGGTGGGAATTTGAGAAATGGCTTTGGGCAACTGGGCACGGGCAGAAATGTGTAGAGACAGCCAAGAGCAGTGATTGATTTCCCAGTCTCCAACCGCACCAACATTCATCTGATCACACTGGTCTTTTTTCATAATTTGTTTATTTATTTATGGTGTGTATTTTCCTCTGTGCTGTTCCTCAGAACTGCGTTTAGGTGAATTTATGACAGAACTTTCAGTTTCTTCATTTAAATTGGCAGGACTTTTCTCTCTTTTCTTTTCTTTTCTTTTCTTTTCTTTTCTTTTCTTTTCTTTTCTTTTCTTTTCTTTTCTTTTCTTTTCTTTTCTTTTCTTTTCTTTTCTTTTCTTTTCTTTTCTTTTCTTTTCTTTTCTTCCTTCAGTTCATACTCTTAGAAGGACTGAAATAATTGCACATAAAATGTGGACTGCTAAATAACATGTCAAATTTTTTCATTATTGATGTTCAGAAACAACTCTACAACATAAGAAAAAATCAATCTGGAGAATTCAAGAGTTAAACACAAAATTATGAGGTTTATAATGTTGATTTTATGGCAGATTTGCATGAATTTAGACCCTAATCCAAACCAAATAAGGTCAACACCAGGACAGTCCATGGTCAGCAAAACTTCTGTGCTGCCTGTAGAGCACTGAGGTGCAAGTGATGAAAAATTTTAAATCAGTTTTGATGCTGAAGGACTGCCTTGTCCAGTCATTCCCTCTGGTTCCTCTGCAGGGTGCTGACAAATTCAGTGGGGTTGAATCAGTGTGAGTAACATTTGAATGCTTCACAACTGATAGAGGAATGCTGGAGCTATTTAAGTTTGGAATATTTTGAGATGCCATGTAGAGTTCGTCCCACAAACTGCACTGCCTCCTGCTCTCTATTCTGTGACGTCAGTCAGCTATTCCTTTGAAGGGATCTTATTAACAGACTCTCCACCCCCAAATTCTGATGTCTCATAGAGTCACACTTCATTTTATTGTTTCTCTCTGACAATCTGCCACTAAAGAGAGAGTTATCATCTGCTTATAGATTAACTGCAGATTAATTACAGTGTATTCCCATATATTCCCCTGCCCTATGCCAAAGGGTATACCACTAAGTGTAAAAAAAGCCCTTCTTAATGGGTCATATATATGTGACCCATTAGAGTTACATACTCACTATAGCAGTAAGTATATAGAAAAACTTGCTGATGGGTTTTTGTTCCCTTGAATCCTTCCTGTAATAACCACCCATCCATATGTTACCAGTAGGTTTGACAGCATGAGGATATGTTTATTATTTGGGGGTGGATCTTGGCTCACAGTGCTGCTCTGGGACCACCTCAGAGGGTTGTTGTTACAGCTGTGGGGTGGTGGTGGGTGCCATGCTGGCTCTTCTCCCTGATCACACCCCAGAACCTCCCAATGATGTTGTAGGGTGTCTGTGCAAGGAGGACACTTCTCTGGCAGCAGGAGCGGCCCAAGTGAGCATGTGGTCAACCCCGTGGTGGGGCTGCAGCACCCCAGGACACACAGGGAGGGCAGGTGTGCATTTGCAGGCAGTCCCAGCCCTAATACAGCAGGAAACACCTCTCCTTGGTGTTTTAACAGCTTGAGTTTGGCACACATTGGTGCCACTGAGCCTTACTGGGGACCGTCATTGTTATGGATGGTGCACAGTGAGGTTCTGACAAAAGAAGGCTCCGTGTAGGGAAAACTTTACTGGAGATATGGTGTCTCACTGCAGGACCTGAGACTTTTTGTGTTATCCCAACTAATCTCTTTTTAGTTCATGGGTTGTTTCAACATAGAGGAATTTTATAAGATTTGTGCTTCCATGGGGGACATTACAGAGAAAAATACCTGAACAGTTAGAAATATTAAAACAGTTAAAGAAATAGATTGGTGACATAAGGATATGCACTTAAATCAGAACTTAGCTAGTTTTGGACATTTAGCAAATGTTCAAAAATTGGAATGAAGGTCCAGAGTGAAACAATAAACCAACACACACCCTCTACTTTTGTACACAGAAGTACTTCAATAACAAATCCACCACAGAAATCCCCTATCCTACCCACTGTATGGAGCAGGCTTTGGTCTATGGCACTTGTGTGTGGATGGGATTTGCAAAGCTGCTCCCCACACCTCTAGCCTTGGTGCAATTTCTGATTCTGTGTATTGTAAAGGAGCAAACTGGGGCACCACAGAAAGCCTGGCCCTCACATTTGTCCCCTAGCATTTCCTGAGGCTGCAGAACTCCTCGTGTTCCTCCGTACACTCTCCACAGGCACGTTAGCCAGCAGGATGTGTTACGTGCAGAGTTGGAGTGGGAGACCACAGCACACCAGAAGGAGCCTCAGCCAGGAGCTTTTGCATCAATTTGATAGCCTCTGACTTCTTTAAAGATATTTAGAGTTGTTTCAAAGTGACAAATACTACCTTATTCCCTATAAGTTATGCCACAGCTGAGGCAGTTTTTTGGCATTGATAGAAAGATGATTCATTTGTCTAAACCACTCAGCCTTGTTGTGTGCTCAGCTGGTATATGGGAGTCATATCCAGGCAGGCTCCCAAAGAAGAATATACCTCATCCCTTGTCAAAAGAAGGAAAAGTTAAATTTGCTAACGCTACAGTTTTCATAGGACTTAAAAGGATAAGCAGCTGGGGCTAAGAGGTGATCTGTTTGCATTTGCAGGACTCTGCTCTCTTCCACTTCTTCATTTACCTTATAAGCACAGATACAAGTGTTCCTGCCTTGGGAAAGTTTCCTGATTTGGCAAAAATAATTGTGCATTAAAAAAAAAAAAAAAAAAAAAATTTAAAAAAAACCCCCGTTTTTTTAAATGCAGGAATTTGCACGGGTGGGTTGTGAACACATGCATGTTACAGGTGTGGTTTAGGACCTTGTCTAGAAATCTGCCCTCAAATACCTTTCAGTGACATTCAGATTGAGGTGTTTCAAAGAACAAGGTTATGAGGCACCAGAGATTACTTAAAATGAACCATGAACATCATTTTTCAGAAGAGCCTCACTGGAGCAACATGGAAAAATGATGTACAGGGAATCAAAATAGATCCTAAGGACATGCTGAGCTCCAGACCTGTTTTTTTTTCCTAGTATGCTGCTGGCTGCAGGGTGACTGTGCTCCCTCAGAGAGCTCATTTATACTGACTTTTTATGTTTTGGTGAGGGCTTGCACAGAGGAAATTACATTCACCAGGGCAAGGACATTGACTGGGTTTTGCAGGTAGGATAAAATTATGCCAGTTCTGACAGCAACTGCTTAAATCTCTCACCACATCCATCTGCAGAAGCTGGCCAATATTTTCAAAATGCTGTCAAAAATAGTTTTGGTCTGATGTTTGCCCAATCCATTGAGTTCTTCTAGAGCTGGTCAAAAGAAGAGCTATATTTCAACAGGAGATAAACAGAAAAATTAAACTTTTCACTAAGTATTTTTATCCTTTTTTTACTTGCATGTAAATTTGTGAAAGAAATATAGTTTCTCTTCTATATTCATCTTTATGCTTCCCCCACACTGGTGCTATAGGAACAGTTCAGAGGAAACCTGCATTAACATTTTGTCTCTTGATGATCAATATGATATGAAATAAAAGCTCCACTCCTAAAAAGAGACCTGGGGTTTATGCTATTGAATTAACTTTACCTTAGGCATATAAAAAATATAAAATATTATTTGGGTTGCATGATATTGAATAGTTGATACAGGTGAATAAATCAGGCTACTGAATTTGACCATGTGCAACAATGAGAATAACAAAAGAAATCACATGTATTTCTAATCAAACACCAGAACTGGGTGTGAAACAAGGTGGGAAAAGTGAAAACTCCAGAATGGTAAGAAAAACAGTACTGAAAAGAACAGATATCTGCATAAAATTTTTATGCTTTTACCTAAAAAATAACAGGGTGCATAGTTTATGAAGTTTCAGGGCACAGTAATTATGCTATGGATCAGAGACAGCTTTCCTCCTCCCACGTGGTGTGTTAAATGTCAGAAGTATGAATATCCTATGTACCCCAAAGCTGGGCTCCTGCACCAAAACTGGGCCATCTTCACCTTCTGGTCAACAGGCAAGGTGGGGCTCATGCCATGGAGATGTACTGAGGAGCCTCAGGGGAGGCATGTGTGGATGTGTGGATGAGCAGCTGTGACCTCTGAGACCAGATGTCCAACGCTAAGGGCTTGCCATGGGTCCAGCAGCCCACGTCTGGGACAGGGGGAGGTGAGGGCAGGCAGGGACCTCTGCCCCCAGCCACCCACCTGGGTGTGTGATGGCAGGCTGACCGAGCTGAGCTGTCCTGCTGAGTGGGACTTGCTTGGGTACGTGACAGGGTGTGGCACTGGAGGTAATGGAGGTTGTTTACCACTTGCAAACAATTTTCTACAGAGCGCAGACAAGATCACGGCTCTGTCTCAGAAATTATAGTGGGAAGGAGAATTGATGACATTTGATACAATATTTATGCTGAAGTTCGGTCAGTCTGTTCTCAGTGGTTAATTACATTTGGCTGGGGAGCCATGGGAAGAGCAGGGCAGATGCTAGGTGGTCTGTGGTTTAAAGCTTTTGTCCTCCTTTCCCAAGCTAGCTGTTCACCTACAGCCATGCTCCTGCTCCTGATCTGTTGGTGTTGTTACACCCAGCTGTCCCAGCAGCAGGGACCTGCCTCATCCCCAGGCCTGCTTTGGGACACCTCTTGTGGCTTGGAGGTTTCCAGGGCTGGGGATACAGCGCTCCTGGTGATGGGTTTGGTGCCACGTCCAAGAGACACAGCTGAGACAGGTGCTTTGACTACTGGACTCTTGGGGGTGAATGGCATCACCTGCTACCCTCCAGCTGTGCATCCAGAGGCACCAGCTGTTGAAGGATGCATGTGCTGGCAAGAGGTTTACTCTGGCTTGTGAGTCCTGAGTGATCAGGACTGTCCAAGTGCTCCTGGAAGCTCAGATATTTTGGAGTAGCTGCCTCAGCTGGAAGTAGTATCTTGCAGGCCCACTGGGCTGTTCTGCAGTCTCTTTGCTTCCACCTGGCACTGTGGGGAGCAGAGGTTACTCTCCTGGCAGGGTACATTTCCATGAGCTTTGTGGTACCTGAAGAAAGGCACCTCAAGTAGTAAGTCATGGCTTTGGCCTCAGTGCCCTTACAAATACAAGCCAAGTTTTCTTTTCCACCTCCATCCCCCAATATTATGGACCTTCTCCCACTCAGAGAGGGCAGAACAGCAAGAGATCAACTTTGCTGGAACATCTTTTACTAAATAAAACTGAAAACAAAATACCCAGTTCCAGACAACCCTTGAAAGCACTTGGCAGTGCAGCCATGCACATCTATGTTCCTGGATGCCAGCCTGTGGGGCAGGAGACTTCTGGGATGGCTCATCCCTACTTGCATGTTTGGTGGCATATTCCCTCTGGTGATCCTGCAGTATCAAGTGCTGGTTGCTGTGTTGGCAGGTTCCAGGATAACAGAGCACCCTGAGCTTCCTGTCCAAACCAGCTGTCTCCAGCATAATTTTGTGGCACAGTGTGTATTATGCATCCATAAAAGCATTGCCAAGCAGGGTGGCCTTGGCTTTGCAAAGTGCTGTGACACAGAGCATTGCAAGGCCAGCAAGAAAGAACACCTGCTTTTTGTGGGTCAGCAGAGGTGCCTTCTGCAGGCACAGTGTCCACTGTAAGGGCTGCTGGGGAGATGGTCAGGTCTGGCATGTATCAGTCTTCCCCTTTCCAAGCTACCAGTTTGTTCCCTCTTTCTGTGCAGATCACATTTTCTGTGCTTCTTACTTTTGTAACTTTCTTCTGAGCTCTCTTCACTTGCTTCGTGTGTTCCTTGAAGGGTGGTCCAGAATAAGAAACAGCAGTTTTGCTGGGCCTTCACCAGGGCTGGACAAAGCAAGAAGACTCCTTCACAAACCTTCCAGCCTGCTCCCCCTCTCCTGACATGCCCACAGGGTTGCTTCCCACCCCTGCAAGCGTTTGACACTGCTGCCTGGTGCTGTGAATCGCTCCATCACTCTTGCCTTGCTCCTCATCCTGTGTTCACACAGCTGATGCTTCTGCCAAAGTGTCAAGTTTTTGTGCTTGCCCCTCCTGAATCCCACTGCTGATCTTAGAGCACTTGACAGATTTTAGATCATTCTGAATTCTGCTCCTGTCTTTTGGTGCCCAGAGACCTTCTGAGGTTGATGTTTTATGCATTCCCACTCACATACCATGAGTCATTAGTAAAAATACCAGGCAGCCCCCGTTCACAGCAGTGTGCAGAAGTCCATTCTATAATTTTTTCCCAGACACTTAAAGAATGCTCTTCATTCTTTGTAGGTTTTTGAACAAGGCCTGTAATCTCATTACCGAAGTTCATTTTAATAGTGTTTTCTCCCAGCTTGCATGTGAGAATGACATTTGCCACCTACATTACGATGCTTGCTCACCTTGCAGTGTTGTCTGAGAAGGAAACTGTGTTGGTTGCACACGATTTATTACTCATAAACACATTTGCTGCTTTTTATCCTCTTATTTTCTTGTGGGTTAGATAGCTCTGATTATTTTTTGAGTACTGTTGAGTGGTTTTTGAGCACTACTAAGCGGTGATCCTGGGCTTTGCCATTTGAAAGATTTTTGCCCTATTTTCAGTCTTCTGGGACCTCCCCCATTCTTGAAGAACTTCAGGTATAACCACTAATGACTCTGTGACTCCTTCAGCCAGATCCTAAAGTACTCCTAAGGCAATTTCTTCAGGCAGCAGAGAGGGCTGTGGTCCATCAGAGTCTGGCACCCTTTCTTCAGGTACCATCGGAGTCTGGCACCCAGAGAACACATTGCCTGCATGGGGACACTGCCTGCATGGGAAGGGTGGCCACCAGCCCCTCCTGCTGCCATGGGCAGAGCAGAAGAGTGAGAAAAAGGAAATATTGTTACCTGCCTGTTGCAGGTGAGGAACTGAAACAACTGCTGGAGTCCTTCATTGGACTCTAATGTAAAACTTAAGCCCTATTATCCATAAACCCTCTCCTTTTCTCATCCTCTCGCAGTGAAGTGGATGATTTCAAGCCCTTGGCACCAGTTCAGATCTGAGAGTGCAAAGCACATACAGTACTTTATTTACAGTGCAACAGAGATCTGCAGATAATTCAGCCCCAGCCATATTACACAATTACTTATAGGTGCCTGTGTTGAAAAGAAATGAAAATTATTATTTATTGAGAACTTCTCAGCAGTCCCTGGGATTAAAGAATGTAATAATATTCTATGTTAAACATTGTGTTAGGGGAAATAATACTTTAGTACAGGTATTGGCAAAATAATGTTTCATTTAAAGGGCTGTTAGACTGCAATAAGTACAGGAAGTCCAGCTTTAAAAGAACCATGGTGACTGAGATACAACTCACTTTTTAATCAAATATCAGGGATGACAGTGAAGCTCCAAGTCTGAAGGTCCCTTCCCACCCAAACCATTCTGTCATTCTGTGATGCTGTTCATGACTGTGGCTTTGTTGCTTGGGAAAAGCAAGTGTTAAGAGCCATGGATTTCATTTGCTGTAAGAGCGAGTTGTTTGACCTTTGGCAGTGGGAGATTTGACACTTAAGTGGATTGATTTTGGCTCAGATTCATCCTAGCTAGCTATGGAAACATAAATGAGATGCCTGAATTAGGAGCACAGACACAGTAAGCTCCCTCCATGATCAGTGGAAAGAAATGTGTGCCTCTGGAGGATGGACTGTCTCACCCAAGAACTGAGTAGCATTTATTTCTCTCCAGTGTCAATGGGAAGAACCTAAAGTAATTGCAATCCTACCTTAAATACTTCAGATATTTCATGTTATGTCAGTTGCTATACAAGTTGCTCAGGTAGCAAAATAATGATGAACTAAGTAAGACTCAAAACAGTATTTGAAGCATATTTTACACAGAGCTGCACAGTTTTGAGCTGAACTTTTCTTTTTGTTTGTTTGTTTGTTTGAGATTTGTTGGGGTTTTTTTTGTTTGCAAATTACAGTTCTCACCCAGAAATGATTAATTTTCTGCTGTTCCCTCCCAGCCTACATAACAGACTGGGAAACTTGTTAAATTGCATTTGTACGCCAGTTGAAATTAATTGTGGCCTTTATGGGACTGCTGCAGTGCATGGGCACCTCCTGATTTGGCCACAACTCATATCCCAGGGCCAGGCTTCACCCTGGCCCTCAGTTCCCCTCCAGCCTGCAGCCTGCAGGCAGTGGCCATCCCTTTGTTTCAGGGGGACAGCAAGGGAGCCATCTCTCATGAGCTCATTGCAGATGAGGGTCATTTCCCTGAAAGGCCCACCAAGACAGGTGGTTCTGGAAGGGACAGGAGTGACCAGACTGGGGTTTCTGCTCCTGTGAATGAGAGATGGAGGGCAGGAGCTGGTGGGGTTGTGAATGGGCCTCATGGTGGATCCTTCAGTGCAGTTTTATGTGTGCCTGCAAGCTGTTCTCACTGCAGAAGGCATCCTGCCATTTTCAGGAGGGATGGTCAGTAGGTACATGCCAAACTCCTGTCTAGCAGCTGCTGCTGTTGCTCAATGACAGTGCACACTTGGTGCCAAGGGCTTCATCTCCAAAGGAAATACAGAATGCCCTTTGTGACCTTTTACTTCCCATGAGGATGCTCAGACATGGCATCTTCAATGCTCCTTTCATAAATGCTAGTCAGCCCTGGTACCTGGCAGGCTGCAGCACATCCACCTCTCCTGTGCAAGCTTGCTCCTGCTCAGTGCTGCTTCAGCTCCCTGAGGCTTCCAGGTGCCTCCATATGAGAGGTGAGCCACAGGGGGGTGGTCACTTCCCAGGCTCTGCTTTCCTAGTCCCAGAAACAGCATCCTGCAGCTCAGTGACTCCCTCTGAAACATGGAGCCTGGAAGTTGTGCCTATGAATTCACTATCTGTCTCAGTGTCTGTCTTCAATGGGAAACTGCTATCATTGGAACCGAATGTTTTTGTGGAGATAGGGAGGATTTATCTCTGCTGCCTTGAGCTTTCCAACACTGAGATGTCCAGTCCATTGTCAGTACAGAGAGAGGCACTCATTAGATGGGAAGTTGGCCCACCTCTTCTAGGTGCCTCCTGAAGGGGATGAATTTTTTTTTGGAGGTGTTAATTTTTTTCACTCACTGTGGACAGAACTTATGGAAATAACTCAGGCTGAATATTTAATATGTAGTGACTAAAGTTTAGTGAAATAAAGGTGCAGAATCATACTCCAGTGTTGATATCCTACAGCAGATTCTGGGCTTTTTAGTGCACTGCTCAGCAAGGAATTAATTAATGTGGGAGAGCAACTATGAAGTGGAATTCAAACTGTATGATTTAAAAAGAAACAGCCAAAAAGTCTGCTAGTGACCCACTGAAAGTAGATTTCTTTACATTCATCCTCCTGTCACTTTGACACAAACCTGAACTGGGTTGCACAGCTAAACCACAGCTACCCAGAGCCTGAGTGAGTTGCCAGGTTTGCTCAAGGATTGTGGGAGCATTGGCTCATTATTGCCACCCTGGGCTCTGTGTGGTCCCAGGCTCACTGCACAGATGAGATTTACAGCCCCTCTCACCCGTGGGAGGGATGCTGCTTCTGCTTCTCTTGTTCTTTGCTGAGTGATGCCTCTCATCCCATCCCATGCTGTTCTGCAAGACGGGGTCAGCTGAGGCCTCGGGGCCTTATTGCTTGGCAAGGAAAAGCAGGAAGATGCAGGAACACACATGCAAGAGCAGAATTGTTATGGGAAAATTGAAAATTAGGTGGAAAGTGACAAAAAAACACTGCAGATACCTTCTCAGGGCAAACAAGGTGTTTATTTAGTTTCTCCTCTTGATTCTATGCTATCAAATAAACAGTTGAATTCAGCTGGGGATGAAGCATGACAAATAATCCCTCAGGTGAGCTCTGGGGCTAATAAACAGGATGTAGCTGGCAAGTGATAGAAAAGGGGACCCCGAGTTACCTGATGAAAGAGCTTTTTGCCAGTGCTGTGCTGCAGATGAAAGCTGAGGCCCAGTGGGAGCTTGCAGGTTACTCAGGATGGAGCCAGTGAGTTGCACAAAACTCTGCTGCTGCGAGGCATCCCTCCTCACACCGCTGCAGCGTTCACCACCTGCACCTGAGCACGAGAGCCTGCTCCTGCCCTCTCTCCCTTGTGTGCACAGACAGACAGACAGACAGGCACACTGGGTCAGTCACACTCCACCAGCTTCAGAGGAGGAGACAGCAGCTGGGACGGAGATGTGGACCCTCACTGAAGGCTCAGCCATACTCTGGTTGTCTTGGCCCAAAGCAGCAGCCAAGGGGCTCTTCTGCCATTGGAGGGTCACAGTGAAGCAAAGTTTCGGGTTCCATTCCTCTGCCCTTCTTCTCCTCAGGAATCTGTCACAGTGCAGCTGAATAACACCCGGTGGAGCAGAGTACAGCCTCATGTGCTTCCTTTTCCTTTGAGGCAGAGCTCACTTTTTAAAAGGAGCTATGGCTCAGCTATGACAGGGAAGGCACACGGTGTTTGAGCTATTTCTAGCCAGTGATGATTCTGTTCAAGCTTTCAGCAATTTTGGATTTACGTGCCCCCATTCCTTTTGGGCCAAGAGTTCCAAGTTCCTGTAATCCATTACTGAAGAACAGAGAGTAAAGGACAAACCAATTTGTCATTTGCTTTTTTAAAAAAGATTAAAAATCTTTCTCAGCAGCAGGGTAACTCTGCCTTGGCATTTCTTCCTTACTCTGGTTTAAATAACAGCAATGAGATACAGTCCCTTCTCCTAGTCTGGAAAATTACAGAAAATTGAAGAACCCTCAAACACTAAGTACTTTGACATGTAAGAAAACCATCCCCATTCTTCAGCTCATCACAAAGCACCTTCAGTCTGCTGTCAGGTGCCAAGGTGGCAGTGGCCTCCCTAGGACCCACCTCTGCTCTCTGTATTGAGAGCTAAGGGTGTTGGCGGATTTGGCCAAACTTTCCATTGCTCATGTCAGCTGAGCTGGATCTCACCTGTTGTTTCTTAATGGAAAGACATGGAAGCACCCACTAAGAGCTTATTCACCCTGCTTGGCACCAGACACCTCCTTTGACCACTCTGACTCCAGTGTCCCCCTTGCAGATAGACCTCATCAGTGGCATGCTGTGGATTACATGAGGTTCCTAAAACCTTTTAAAAAGGTGTGGATTAATGGTTTTTATACTCTTAGAAAGGTCACTTGCAAGAATGATGCTAAGGAGGGGAAGAAATAGCTCTTCCTGGGCCCTTTGGGGCTGTCTGTTATGCTTACAAACACACCCACTGCAGACATGGGCACTGATTAAAAGTCAGTGACACTCCATAGCTCATGATTACACACAAAGTTGAAAGCTGAAGTGAATGTAGCCTCAGGAACCTTATTAATCTACTGTTTGATTAAACTACCTTTCAGCCTCCTTATTAAACTGCGATAGTTCTAGAAGAATAACAACAAAGTCATATGAAAGGCAAGACTGCTTGAGGGTGTTATTTTGTGTTGTCATTGACTACTCATAACTAGGAGGGGAAAAGGCATTTTATCCAAGGTAAGAAAAGATGTGACAAGCATTAATATGTCCTTCTGTTTGTTTTATCACTAATATATCCATAGGGAAGCGCCATTGCACTGCACAGGGAAAACCATTTCTCAGTTAAGTGTCAGTGGCCACGTTCGAATGAAGCCAGGGAGGTGAATGAACACTAACACAGCCTGCCATTGCAAAGGTGATGCAGACACAGAACATTTCAGGAAGGAAGCTCCCACACGGTGTCAATGCCCCAGTTTTATTTATTAATTTATTAATTTGTCAATTACCACTACAGCAGCATCTGAAACCTCAGCGAATTCTGGACTTCCATGAATCTGGTACTAGCAAAAATGCATGGTCTAAAATGAAGGGTTTCTCAGCTTGTTTGCATTCTGTTCTCAGTCAGATTCATGAATTAGGGGCTCAGCCCCATGAGGACATTACCACTACCTCATAAGAAATGGAATACCCATTGATGGGTAAGGCAAACTCAACTTCATCTTCTGGGTCTGTGGTATATTGGGAGATGCACAATTTGCAACCCTAGAGATAAATAATGGTCTAGAGCAGCAGTTTGCAGAATTATAATTTCCAGAAGGTGCATGAAATAGGTTAGACACTTCCCTTATATTATACTTCCCTTACTAGTGGATGAGTGCTACCTTGAGTGGCTGCCCTTAGTTGCCTGTCGAGGTGGAAGGAGACAGAAATCCTGCTCTAGATAACTGAGTACATATATGTGAAAGAGCTTGAATGCTTTGTGATATTCACTAGCAATGCCACTTATCACAAACAAGTCTCCAGTCTATGCTACATCTATTTGAAGAGCAACAACCATGTCTGAGTTTCTGATTATGTAATATTTTCATTTCTCTTGCCTTTAGGAGGTGGACTCAGGCATACAAATCAAACAGCTACAAAATCTCCTGTGATTCCTCCTCAAAGAATAAAATAATTAACTTGATATATCAAGACATAATTCAGACTAGAAAAGTTACTTCTGTTGGAAGTGGATTAGTTGAGTTACAATTGTTCAGTATCAAGAGATGTTAACCTATATTTGCCTGATATTAGAAGTAAAACCAATCCAATAAATTTTATGAAATGGCTTTTAAAGTGTATTTGTAAAGAAGGTCTAATATTTACTAGCTTAAATAGTATTTCCATTTAAATATTCTTAGAAGCTAGGGAAGGTACAAAGTAATTCCTGGAGGGTAATTCCTCAAACATAACAATTTATATGCCAAATGAAATCCTTTGCTGGTGTTTTTTAAAACTAGGTAATGCAGCATTAACCTCCACAAGCTCACCAGGCTCCTGACTTTCATCAGCATTCAATTGTTGATGAATTGCCAACATTTTTGAAGTAAAACCGTATAAACAAAAGTACAAATATATTTAAAATGTAAATGCTTCTTTTGTGGAGATCAAGGAAAAGATTAAATAACTCAGTCTGGCAAAGGATGTAAGGATGTTCCTTAAATCCCCTTTGACTTCAGTAGGACATAAACATATGCTTGAAATTTGGTGTGCTCAGAGCTTTGAAGAGAAAATTCACAGGCAGGTTTGGGAATTGCAGCATGGAGCAGTATCCTACTCAGCTTTTGGAAGCCCAGCCACATACTGAGCCTGCAGGCCTCTGTTAGATGTCTGTCAACATGGCAAACATAAATAAGGTCCAAATCCACAGCACACTGTGTGCAGCGAGTGGGAAAACTTGGCTGATAGGCACTTAGGGGAAGGTTTTAGCTTGTCCTCATTGCCTGTTTGTAGAGGGTGCAGAGCATGGGCAGACTCATACTGCCAGCCTCCTTTGGAGTCAGGAACCCCTGGGACCATGCCAGTCCCTCAGGAGAACAGGAGGAGGGAAGGTGCAGTGCCACAACCTCCTCCACGGGAGCACTTCTGCAGGTGGCATTCTTTCCTCTGCCAAAGAGTGTTTGCTCTAACAAACAGCAGGACAAAAAGGGATATAGGATTTTAGCTTCCATTCATATTCTGGGCAACCTCCAGTCCACAGCTGGGCTTCCAGACACAGGAAGGATGAGAAGATGGGCACGTTGTTGCCACCTCCACAAGGTTTTGATGCCTTGGTGCTCAACACATCCCAACCTTGCCTGGCTGAGGGGAAACCTGAAAGGTCTTCCAGGGAGGCACAGCAGGAAAAGAGAAGGGCACATGGCTGTCTGTTGTGCCTGGCATGAGGTGGCAGATGCACTTCAGAAAACTAACATTTTGGGTGTAGGTTTCTACAGGAACAGAGAGGTTAGATACCAATGCCTACATCCTCTGCTGGACGCAGTCCCAGCCTTTCACATAAAGGTGATTTTCTGCCCAGGCCCAATTCATCAAAAGCAGGTGGAAACATGCCTGTTTTGTAAATGATTTCAATTACAGCTCCCTGGCGTGGCACTGTATGTTCCCAAGGCTCCTATGGTCCCTACCTTGATAAAATCTCTCCACACTTAGTGTGCCTATTGCCTATGCTGTCCTCCTGTCATTTTCACTGGTACTAGATAAAGCTTTCAAAACTACTCAAAACAATTCTCATGGAAAAGCACACATTCCTCATGAGCATCATTTCCAATGGGAACATCTCAGTGGTCAAGTCATCATTCATTTTATTCTAGTATATCTTGTTAAAATGATGTTATTGCACATAGTCTCCATCTAACAAAAGAGCTTGCATTAGCATAGTAATGGCCCTGAAAACAGCGGATGGTCTTACATTCATGTTGAATGGGAGCAGGAAATCAGTTAAAAAAAAAGCAGCAGCCAAAAATCCTGTAATAGATTGAAAAGCCATAATTATGGCATACTGAGGGTGGGGGTCACATTATATAATGTCAGTCTCTGTGACTGAATACTTTCCAGAGGTCACATTCTTACTTTTGTCAAGGAGTTCAAGTATTTTGTTTCATTTCTTGTAGGTGAAGGCAGAAGATGGAACATTTAATTATATGATTTTTTTTTTTTTAATATAAACAGAAGTCTATATAAGATGGAGGCAATTTGTGACCTGGCACATTGAAAAAAATGACCTTGTAAACACTGATTTTCTCACCACCTTCTAACAAAAGTTGTGAGGGGAGGAGAGACATTTCTTAGAGAGGGTGAGAGAAAGACAAACAGGGACAAGAACAATTTGAAAATAAAAAAGTAAAAATTTCAGCCTGATTCAATTTGTGGTTTGTCATGTTGGAATGAGCACTCTGAAGAGTTCAAAATATTCAGCTGTGTAGGATGCCCCTTAGTGGTTGAATTTGAACACTGTTGACAGACAAAATAATTTTAAACACTGAAAATGACCCCAAAATAATATTTGTATTTAGTAACCAAGAACAAAGGATTTTAAATACTGACATATGCACAGAAGAGCCTACAAAGCCATGTTTACATAAAACATAAGAAACAGTTGGAAAAGTGCAAGCCAATAGTAAGAGAACTTTCCTGAAGAAGCTATTGTACCAAATGAGAAGAAAACAAGGGAGAAGTCATGTAAAAAGGTCAAACTCTATTTCTGTTTTAATCAGAATGTATGTTATGAGATGAGTTGACTTTGCAGAATAATACAGCCAGATATTGAACTCTGCAATGGAACCCAACCCAGTATTTTTACTGATGCTTTCTAGAACAGAGAGTTTCTGCACAGCTATGAAGTTATCTGGTCTGGAGCCATGGGGCCTTCCCAGCTCCATATGGCTGGTGTAGCCTGTGGCCATCTCTGCTGTGACAGAAGGCTACCAGCTTGTGTTGCAATACACAAACATTGCTACTCAAAAGTCATCAAGAAATGTTTAAGATTCAATAGAAAAAGCTAGAGTGCACAAATTCTGTAGTACCCAAATATACATTACAAAGAGTCTATGGGAGATTAATTCCTTTTGTGCTAACCCTTGTCATGAGGAATATATTGCTTCTAACTTATTTGCAAAAACAGTCTTTGCATTGGAGTCATTTGCAAAAGCTGCAACGCCGTGACACTCCCAGAGCCCAGCACCCACACTGGTCTGTTTACAGCTACTCTGAATGTAACTGTATTTTATACCTTTAGATCTCTATGTATACACTAAATAACAAAAGAAATCCATAACATTTACAGAAAGTTTATCTTGTTTGGAAATCCAATGCTTCTGATAGCAGTTATTTTTTTTTTCTTTCTTGAAGAAGTTGGCAGTCCTTCCATCTATTTAACTTTGCATGCAGAAATCACAGCTGCAAAGTGTCTCATTACCTCCACATGATAACAGCGGCAGCAAAGCCACTCATCAGCAGTATTGACATAAGCCTGGACTTCTTGGGTCACATCCTACCACAGCCTAAGTGGTCAGGGGGAATCTTTTTGTTTGAGTTAGCTGGTGTGTGCTGTAGCTGGATATGCTGATCCCGAACACTCCCAGGAGCAATGCCGCCCGCTGCAGCGCTGTGTCTGACGGGTTGATAACGATCTTTGCTGCAGCTTGAGTCTAAGGCAGAAACAGGGCAAGTTACAAGCTGATTCAGCTCAGTGCAACACAAAAGAAGGTCTTTGGAACCTACAAAGTGCTTTTCTTTTTTTTCTTCTCCATGCAGTTTAACAGGGCATGATTCTGCTTTCCACTGAAGAGCATTTCAAACAATCTACTGCATGTTTTGGAAACCCTCCCTTTTTCTCAGTTTGTAAAAGATAGGGCATATTTCTGATAATGATTTTCCTTTCAGTTGCTGCTCATTGATTTTGGTGACTTTAATGGGGTTCCTTCTGGCTACCTGAGTGGGAGAGCTGAATCAAGTGTGGAGGCTTAGGCATAAAGGAGAAAGAACTTCCTTATTCTGTAAAGAATGAAGATCTCCTCCTTCCAACAGATTTACTGCTAACACAGGATGTTCCCTTGAATGTTAAATTCAGGAAAGCAAGCCTAGAGGGGATCACTTGTGTCCTTTATGACCTCCACAGATAGCACCAGACCAAGCAGACAAGTTTTGACACAGTCACTTTGTCAAGTCCGATGAAGCAAGAAATGCCAAGCAAAGATAAGAATTACTTATTTACTATCTGAATAACAATCAGAAAAGAAATTAAGTTACTGTTGCTTGACTAGTCAATATGATACACTGATCAAGAGGACATATTTGCATGGAGTCCCTAGAGTGCAAAACAAAAATTCATATACATATTGGCACTTTGAGTTAAAATACAACATGTGTCTTTCTCGGTGCTGCATTTGGTTTCTTTAAGTGAAATAATTACTAGGCCTCAAATAATAGCTGGTTTTTTTTTTTTTTTTTCTAAATACTTTCCCTTGCAATCCATGGATGAAAAGCCTGGCATCACTGACAGGAGCAACAGATTCCAAGGAACCTCATTTTCACTGCTAGATTCTAGGTTTTTTTATTGAGCTTAAAGAATTAGAGCTTAGTGCTCCAACCTTGATAAATGTGTCTGACTGTGGCTACTTCAGCTGCAAAATAAATAAAGACAAAATAAATTTAAAACAGAATTATTATGTAGGGTGATATCAAAAGATATGCAGGAAGGTGTGAAAGAAATTCATGGCTAGGACTGAAACTCAGCATCTTTAGCTCAGCCTCCCAACCACTCAACTATCCCCTCTCAGCTGCTACAGTCTATGATTCTGGATGCAGATCACAGTGCTAAGAGCTGTGACATCTTCCAGAGAAAGGATGGATACTCTGTAAATATCAAAATACGGAATACAATAAGGAATTCTTCTGTAATCTTTGGTGTATATATATATATATTTATAGCTGCTTTATTCTTAATTACTCAGCTGATTTAAAACGTTTTCTATACATGCTTTTACTTGTTTTCATCATATAATGATTGATAGGCTGATTTCCCAATGTTCCAGAGGTCAATATTGACTGAGGTTTCCTTATCACAGCCAAGAAGGTGGCTGAAGTGCTTCACTGATGGGTCAGCTGAGTCACATCCTTCTTTCCATTAGCATTTTCCCACTGCCCTAAACACATAAAGCCATTGCAGGAGAAAATTATGGAGAAGCAGTTTCTGTTTAAGCACTGCAGAAGAATTAACTCCTTCCAAATATTCTGCATTTGGTATTCCAGCATGATACCAATTATCAAGAAATGTCATAATTCATTTGCTTTTCAGCAGAGGATTAATTATTTGAGTTATGTGAGTTAACCCATGAGAAACCAGCGTTCCCTTGGGTTGGTCATAGAACAATTTGAAATAAAATCAACTTGATCAAGAGAATTACAGGTATTTTTAAGATTAATTGAAAGAAAACAAAAATCATACCTGCAGCAACCTTATATACCCAGGCGTCATTCTCCGGAGAGGAATAACCATGATTTCTGAGTCTTGGTAGAACTTGAGCCCCTGCAATTCTAGAGCACACAAAACATTACTGAACCCCAGGATGTTTTACAAGTTGGCCTCTCCATGATACATAAGATTAAGCCTAATGCAGTTCGCTACAGTGCCAAAAGCATCCCAAGAAACACAGCATGCAAACTTTTCTTGCTCACCTGATGCTCCTTTCCCTCAAGCCCTTTCCATGCTCTAGGGCCCGGGGTATATAAATCCCTGCTCCATTGCATAACCTGTCACATGGCATCTGTCTGCACTGCTTAGGTGTTGGCAGGGCTGCAACTGTCCTGCCTGGGGCCAGGTATGTCTTGCAATATTGGAAAACTCTCTGGGAATGCCTAAAGCTCATTAAGAGAGCTGACCTCCTTAATAAGAAAAGGACCTAAGCCTGCTTTAAGGATAGCACTGGACACAGGAAAAGGAGGTCATTATAGCTTTTTGTGGTGCAGAGTGACAATGCAAATAGGATTGGATGGTGTTTATATAACTTAAAGCATATATTTATACCCACAGGATTACCTGACTGGGTAGGAAGCTTAATGCAACCATGACCAAAGTTGAAAGCATGTGCTAATATAACAGGGCTATTTGGAGGCATATTTAAAAATAAGTGCTTTCTTTTCTGATAGCATTCCCTTTTACTCAGCATTATGCATGGTCTTGTGTGTTTTTCAACTACTAGTTCTTTAAAACTAAAAATACCTGATCTGGTACTTACTGATGTTACTACTTTTTGTTAACTGTGATCTCTTTTCACTGCAGTGCTCTTGAATTCAGTTTTGTTCCTGCAGTCATATAGCACACTATGTGAGAAATGGTGCTAAAATATAATCTACAAAATTAATTTCTCCAGCTTCTAGTAGTGTCCATTGATAGACCATGCTAAAAAAGCTCTTTTTTTCCATTTTCAATATGTGCAACCTTGCATATAGATAGCAAGGCAGAATTTGACTCCAGTTGCAGTCCTGCTTCTAAATGTGCAGGGTAAGAATCATCAGGTGCTGTCAGTCAGTAGAGCACCAATGTGCACACTGAGCCCACACCAATTTTCATGACAAGTGTTCCAGAGGTCAGTGCTGACTTGCACCCCTATAGTCTCTGCTATGGCAGCTCTAAGATCTCTGAGAAATACTCCTGCTGTAAAAGAGCAGAACATGATTGTACTTGGAGAAATTATCCTCTCCAGATATTCCACAATGATACCACTTCCTCATCTTCCTTTCAGCAGATGCCTAATTAATGTTAGATAAAAGAATGTTTCTGTTTTATTCCAAGGCTCTGGCTTACATAGTACATGGGGCAGTTTTCATTTTCCTTTCACTGCACCATGTTTGTAGCAGACCAGCCCCGTGGCACCAACAGAGCAGTGTCTCACTAAAAAAAAAAAAAAAAAGAAAGAAAAAAAAAAGAAAAAAAGATAACTTGAGTTGAACTCATCCTATAGACTCAATCTAAATCATCATCACAGATTGTTTGGGTTGGAAAGGACCTTTGAAGTTCACCTAGTTCCAACTCCCCTGCCACAGGCAGGGACACCTTCCACTAGACCAGACTGCTCCAACCCCCATCCTACTTGGCCTTGAGTATTTCCACAACTTCTCTGGGCACTAAAAGCAAGAGACTGGGAACCTGCCAATCTATTTGTTCTTTTTTTATATATATACAGTCTTCACAGTGACCCCTAAACCTTTTGCACTGCATCCCTTAGCTATAGGAAATACTGTATTAACAGGAGGTAATCAACAAAATTGAGAGCTGACTGAAGTTAACAGGAAGCCTATCAGTACCTGCCCAAATGCATTTGGGATGAAAACCTATAGAATGAAATGTCAAAGGCCTTTTTCTTGTTTCTCTCTATATGGCCCATGCCAGCTTTCCCAAACAGTCAGGAGAGGGCCTGTGCTTGCTGCCCAAAGAAGGACAAGGATAATGATGCAGTCTGCCTTTTTCTGGAAATACACAGAACACTGAGATTTTCCTTTAAATTTGCAGCCTTGCCTACATTCAAAGGAAAACCTCCTTACTGAAGTATCAGAGTTACAGGAGCTGCAAAATTTCTGCCATTTTGTGTGTAACTCTTTCCCTTCAGAGAAGGGCAGTGAGATTCCAGTGACATGGTATTCAGAAAGGGAGAGCTTTCCAAACAAGTTTCTTTGTGTGGAAAATAAAAGGGAAAGGATAGAATATGCTTTGGCTGACATAGCTGTTTTTAAAAAGCATCTCTCGGCCATGTGCAACACAGCTGAATTGTAGAATATTTTCTGTAATTGCAGATGTTACCAGAATCTGAATTACATGCCCAAGGACTCTGAAAGAATAACCATCCTAGGCTGTTTCAGGAGAACTTTGATCAAACAAGGGATTGCTCCTTTCCTTTTGAAGTCCAAGCCTCTGAGAACTGAGTCCTGACTGCCAGGACGCAGAGATGAAGGTGCCCCTTCGGGGCCACAGAGCCCTCTCGTGGCACAAGCACCGGGATCCCCCGTGCTGTGCAGGCTGCTCTCCTCATGCATCTGCTACTGCCTGCCCTGCCGTGGAGGCACCGCCTTCTAACAGGCATCGGGCAGCTAGAATGCTGTGCTGACAGCCTCCTCAGTATGAAAGACAAGGGATACTTTGAACTCAGCTGACAATATTCACCACCTTGTGCTCTGTTTCCATTAGGAGGACAAATCAATAATGAAATTACAAGTTCCTTTGCTGTAATCCAGTGCCTTTGGGACCAGCAAGGGCTGCTTCCCCAAATGCAGCAGGAATCAACCAACAGAAATAAATTATTTTCATACTCTTAAAAGACTCTTCTTGACTGGCACTCCCCAAAAAGCTTTCCATGCTGCCAATGATCATGTCCCTGCCTCTCCAGAGTGTGGAGCAGGGACTCTCACAAAGCATCACCCATGTCAGCACTGCACATAGGGCTGTGGCCCTGCTCTTCTGGCAGATTTTGAAGCCTGAGCTGTTGACCACCCTCAGACAAATGCCTCAAATACTTAGACAGTAATCATTCATGGACTTGTCACTTTCCCTGTGTGCCCCAGACTTTGTTAGGTTTTCTTTCACAGGCAGCTGATTCTCTTGACAGCTGGACTTTATGATCTTAGAGGTCTTTCCCAGCTTTAACAGTTATATGATTCCTGGATCATAAGAATCCTCTTTCAGATTCTTAAAAATGTTTTATCTTAAAATCAGACTCATTTTCCCAGTTTTCCTTGTTTCCTGTGCTCCATACAATGAGTCTTATTTACCAGCTCATTCCACATATTTCCTAGCCTATTTATTTTTATCCTAAAAAGGGCAGCTACATCAGCATTTCCCTCTATACCAGCTCTAGTACCAGAAATTTCTCTTCAGGAGAGGGTCCTATACTGCTTTCTTCTACTCGCCAGTTCTTGCCATTGGAGACCCTTGTGCAATCTGGAGTAGCAATGGCCTATGCCACTTGAGACTCTGGATGCTAGCAGGCCCTGATTCACACACACTCAGGAGTCCATTGCCTACATCTAGCCTGCTTTCTTTTTCCCTCTTTTATTTTTTTTTTAACATCTATTTCTGAAAAACATTTTAGCCATCCTGCAGCAGAGGGAGGGAAGAGTAATGAAAGCTCAGGTGCATGAGTTAAACCACAGGAAGAGGTGGTGGAGGTGCCCAGGTGAGCAGCCCCCTCAGGCCTCCCCTCCAGTGCAGCCAGGTCACCACAGCAAGTCCCCTGCAGAAAGGACAGAAGCCTCTCTGGGAGCTGCTGTAACTGCAGGGGCTGCTGCTATGGCTGAGCTGTGTGTGCTGGCTGGGGCTGCCATGGCACCCACTGCCACACCCCACACACTACGGCCTGGGCCCCAACCAGTGCGACAGGCGGGGACACGGCAGGGGATTCTCCTGCTGCCACACTCTGTTCCTAAGGGAACCTGCCACCGTCACATTAGTGGCTTTGCTGGGACAAGGTCACCAGACTGACAACCTGAGAGCAAGCATGTGACACCACGGAGGGGACAGTGCTGTCACAGGGGTGGCTGGGGTGAGCAGCCCTCACTGCCAGGGGAAGGCACTGCACACCTGCACACAGGGGGAGGCTGCTGGCAGCCCCAAGGCACCCCAGGAAGGTGGCACTTGTGCCATGTTGATGGGCATCAGCTTCTTGAGAGCCACCACACGCTCAGGGGGTTGGGGCTGATGCCTCACCATTACTGCTCCTACCTGATGGGTACAGACTGCAGGCAGAACACTGCAGGGCACTGCCTACGTGCAGTCACAGTTCTGAACAATAAACTGGTTTAAAGCAAGACTCTGCTGGCTTTGAGGGCCATTAAGCTTGATTTACTCAAGGCTCTCTATACTGATACAGGGACAGAATTTTAAAAGAGGATTTCCCATAAAGCATATACCATTTTCATTCTACACCTGCTGAACAATATGACATTTGGAAGTCATAATTTTGAAAACAATCCAGATATTTAACTAAAGAAGTAGCTTCCAAAATACACCTTCCTTAAAGAGTCCAGGCTGCAGGAATACACGGCAGAATTCTGAACCTACCCACAGCTTCCACTAACACCCCTTTGTGCAGGATAGGAGTAAACATAAAGTGCTGTCACTGCAGGCAAATCAATAAAATAAACCATATAAAGAAAACAAACCACCAAATCTTCCTCAACACACAGCTGTATGACTAATGCTGGGCTTTTTGACTTTAACAGTTATTAGATCTGAGAGCATGTCCTTGCAAATAATTATGTACATTACTCAAAAATTAGAGCTAAGCTAAAAGTAATTTTGCCTTAAACAAAGTTAACTAAACTGCCAGCTCTGTTGGGGTAACAGACTGGGCACTGTTAGGTCATAGAAGGAAGGGATAGTCCTGCCCCAAAAGGCCTAGAATCTGTGGGGAGGCAGATGACTGCCACCAGGGGAAGGAGCACAGGGAAACAAAGAGAACGTATAGCTTGGCATGCAAAATGATGCTCTCAGCTCACTTACAGTCACACTGTTTCCAAATTTTTGTAGGCACTGCAGCAAAACACAGTGTAAAGGAGGGATGTGAAGATGGTAAAGGAATTTTAAGATGGTAAGGGAGGCAAGGAACAGGAACAATGTTAGTTGTATTGTTGAGTTACACAGCAGTATCTTCACAAAGCACAAAATAAAGGAGATGTATTGGAATATGATGATTACAGAAGTAGGAAATGCCATCAATGAAAGAAGACTGCAATGCTGTGTAGATGAGCTATAGACTGCAGAGTTCAGTCCTCAAAGTCATCTAAGGTTACAGATACACAGCAGCAAGAGATTTGTGTTGCTGAGGCTTTTGGAGTTCCCATTGAAGTAGCTTAAACTATTCATTCATTTCCTGCTGAGCATTGACTCCTGCACTTCCCACAGCTCCACTGCCAAGCAGTTACTCCTGTCTTTGCAGCCTGCCTGCCCACAGTGCTTTGATGCCATTGAGGGACAAAAGAATAGAAATTGACAAAAATGTCATAGCAAAATAATAGGAAAAAATCAAATTCATTACAGCTATGGAGAAAGGAGAAATTCTTTAATGGAAGCAAATTTTATCAGAAAATGCTGCAATTTGTATGTGTGAGAAACTACAGAGGGGGAAGATCCAGAAGTATTTCCTAAGCAAAGGTAGGTAAGCATTACTGTTGCTGGAAAAGCACAAAGGTTCTGCTCCAGAGCTTACCTGGAAGCCAGTTCTGTCAATCAGGGCTGGATCTCTCTCACCTAACTCCAGATAAGGCTCACACAGATTCATGCCTTGGAACTAGTTGCTCTAAATTCCCATTCTCATTTACCTATTTCAAATCTTTATGGTAAGGTGAGGGCAGGAAGTGACAATAGTACAGTGAGTTGGTATGAACTGCACCCCACTGATTACAGCAGGACAACTCAAAATGAAGCTGTTATGAAGAATGGCTTTTAAGATGACCAAAGCAGACTAAAGGCATATATTACAAGAAGAAACTATGTTTAACCTCACAAAAGGAGGATCATGAAACCTTCCTCTCAGATTCTGACAAGCAGTGAGGATGTCCTTGAGCACTGATTTTTGCCTCACTCCCCTACTACAGGATGTGGTCATAGCCAAGCTTCATCTCCCCTCATTCAGTAGAGGTCTGCCTAGAGGGAAAGCAACACCAGTAACATTAAGTGGCCATAGAAAAGCCAAAAGAAGTCTGAATAGAAGGCTTTGCCTAAACAGTTACTATTAACCTGATATGCAACTACAGCATCTTTGGGGCGATGATCTCCAACGTCCCTGAACAGTCACTGCCCTACAGAACTGACAGCTACTGACCCATGAGCCATCAGCTGGATGAGCACACTTGCTGCCATCTTTTCTCTAGCTCAGATGTATACTAGTCTAGATTAATTTATTCCTTTCACAACCGAAAACCAAAATTAAATAAACAAACCAAACACAAAACAACCCAACTGTCAGTGCAATGGGTCAGGCCCAGGTAGTAATTGACATAGATTCCATGCATTTACAGAAGGCTAATAATAATCTTTATTAAGAAACCCATTGCTTTTTATGCCATTGTTCACTACAGGTGGACTTGATTGGTCCTTTAATTAAAACACCATCACCATTGGCTAATTAAGAAACCACCCTTTGGTAAACAAATCTGTTAACATTCCACATGTTCACAACAACAAGTGCTGCAAGTTAAGGTAAGAATTGTTTCTCTATTTTCTCTGGTGTTCTCACAGCCTTTCACAGAACCATGCCTGGGAAAGTTGTCTGTTTCTCTCTGTGGCCAGAGAGCTGCTGCCACACCCAACCCAAACCCACAAACAGAAATGATGGGCATTTCTTAAAGGTCTGAAGACCTTAACAGGAGCCAGCATCTTTTGGAAAGGTGCTGCTACACTCACACCAACCACTGGCAAATCTCATGTTAGGGTCCATCTTAATGCATTGAACAATTTTGCAGAATCTGTAGGTTGGACTGCAACAGATGACTGTTCTACCAGACATGGGCAGGGAGAAGCTTGCCTGCCTCTGCTGTACAAGACATTGCATCACAGGCACCTTCCTGTTGTCTCACTTAATACACACTCCTGGACAGTTGGTCCAGTTTTAAGTGCATAGCAGAATTACAAATGTCTTTTTGGAGCAACAGCTTTATGCCTTGCTGCTTCTGTGGTGGGTTTGGAGGTCAACCAGCACAACATGCAATGAGAGAAGCTGGAACAGTCGGCCTGAGAGCTGTGCTTGCTGACCTGAGAATCATCTGGGTGCAGTGTGCTGGACAGACTCATCTAGGGACATTATTCTGGGGAGGCTCATATCTTATCTGGCAGGCAGTGAACAGACTTCAGCACAGGTCCAGAGTCCCCACTAACCCTGGAAACAGTAACAGTTCCCTGTTCCTCAGAGCGCAGAGCCCTGTCCTGCCATGTCCCAGGATTCAGCTGTCCATGAACAAGGCAGAGTGCTGAAGGAGATGCAATGCAGTCCTGACAGCCTGTGAAGAAGGTGGGGATCACCCTTTAACATAAAGCCATTTTTCAGCTACCAAGGCACTGCTGATCTGATGTGGGAAGCCTATGGCACCCCTGTGGATATATCTGGATACATGAGTCGCAGGACACATCATTACTTCACAGAAACCACACGCACTCCTCCGACTGTGTGCACCACTTAGCTGTTTTAATCCATGACAGTAGATTATTTCTTGCTCTAAAGGAATGACATACAGTGGCTGCTATTTTGCACAGAAACAAGGCATTAGGCTCTTTCCTGTGAACAGCCTGCAATTTCCCATCTGTTTAGGAGCAAAGAGGGGCAAGCTTGTTAAGGAGCAAGGCATGTTCTCTCATTCTGCTCTACTCCCCAAAGTCCACTAAAATGGGTATCTACATCAAGACACCCACCAGATACTGGCTCCCATGCCAGGATGAACATGTGTTCCTGGCTGGCCATCCAGAGTGGGTGTTTTTCACTGTGAGAGCTGGTATGAGAAATTTTATTACAAGCTGTGATGAGAACTCTTTGTGTCCTTTGCTGCTTCTGTGGCTGATGAGACTAAAAGCTGGACTCTCATACTCCATGTCCTTATGGGCATCCCTCATTCCATCTGCAGGGGGTTCCAAGTCATGCCAGGTTTCATCACAGCACCCCAGATATCTTCTGCATCTTGGTACACAGTGCATAGATACTGACCTGTGTACCACTGTAACCTGCCAACTGCACATACACACACAGCCCAGGGTCTTTGGAATTTGAATTTGTTTGTAAAAAGCTAGACAGATCATTCCCAAAAATGCTTCATTGCTGCTGGGAAATTTTCTCATGAGTAAAACCATGCCCATGAGCAGCTGCATATGCAACCAACTATTGCACAGGGTTCTCTTTCCTCATGTATCTCCCACATTGCAACCCTGTTACACACATGCCAGGTCCCGAGGGTCACACAGAGAGAGCTTAGGAAGCAGCCTTCGGACATGTAATTCCAGGTATTTGGGTATGGAAAATGAGGATAGGAGCCTGTGCCTTTCATTCAATTCCTGTGAATGGCTGGATGGCTTGCAAAGAACTGCCATATTTTGTGTGTGTGAACAACCCTACCATACAGCATGCTGTGCTTTTCTGTACCCTAGGGACATGTTTCATTTGTTTCAGAGCACAGCCACAGTGTGAAATTATAGCTGCAGTGGGGCTATCTGGGGTACTAGGACTCTGGAATAGGATTCATTCTAAGAAGACACAAATACATTCAAAGTGTGACCACAATTTTGGTTCTAATTCTAAAGCACTGTTTTACAACAGAAGTACAACTTCAGCCAGTCATTTCATTGGTACCTCTCTGTGCCTTTCAAACAAATTTTTTCTGACAATCAAAATGTTTAAGTTACTATATTCCACATGGCTTTATAAACTGTGAGTAATGAATTCTACAAAAGCACCTGTTCCACTTTCTAAACAACCCTGTACAATCTGTTTGGAGGGGCTGGAATTTTCTCTACATGTGATCACAGTTAAAATGAATGTAGAGCTATTATGAAAATGTAGAATTTTACTGACATTCACCATTCCTGAATTAGAAAACAGATCTAAAGATTCAGAGGTTGTAAAGTCTTCCATAGTGCTCTCCTAGGAAATTTTCTTACATTTAGTGGCAATGGATCTCTAGGTTGGTAACATCAAAAAATGGTTTCTGATTTAGAAACTGTAAATGCTTTGATTAATCCTGAATATATTTTGCAGAATGCTGTGTGTCTCCAATGCAACAGGCTAGTGAATTAGTCCACCAAAACCACAAAAGGTTCTGTAAAGTCCCTTGAAAGACTTTAAACTGAAATATAAGAAGATATAAATTACTTGAGCTTTCCAAGTTTGACAGAAAATCTTTCAAAGCTTTAAATTAAATCGCATAGCTTAAGTGGGAACCTTGCTAGCTGAATTTTTGTTCTTGTGTGCTTTCTGGTATGTTCCCTTGTTTTGGTTCCTTGCAATTGCCTTCACATTGCTGATTACACGTGGTTCCCGTTCCTTACCGTCTGCTGTCCAGTTGAAATGTTCTGATCCCTTGAACAGACATCTATTCGTTCTGGCGTGGCACTGTGCAGCATAGTTGTGGCTATTTAACACTACTGGTAGTCTATTTTTAGGCATAATCCTGGTAAAGGCACATGTCTTATGTTGTGAAATCTCAAGCTGAACGCTGCAAGATTCTTTCATCAACTTCAGAAGAGGGTAAAAAAAAATCTATGCAATAAATATGAAATAAAGCATGACAAATACATTAATCCAAAGAGCACCACTTCTATAATTTGTATTTTTTCATTAGGTGGTTTTTATTCTGATGTTGTGAATGTCTGATTGTGAGGCCAAGCAGAAATTACTAGAACAGAATTCAAATCATCTGGGAGTGGAAAACAAAATGAGGATCAGAGCAGTGAGCATTTGCACTTACGTAGGATCCACTGGACTTAGCCTGGAGCTCTCTTCAGAGATCACATTTCCCAGGGCACAAGCCTAACAGCTCACTAGGACCAGATGGAATTCACTAAGAGCTCTAAACCAATGGAGGATGAGATAACACCACTGCGAGCCGCAGTGTGCAGCCTCTCCCTGGGAATCCCCTGTGTCAGGGGATGGGAAGGCAGGGAAATGACAAAATGTCACAAGGGGTTCCAGGGGGGATCTGAGGAACTACAGATGAGTGAACATGAAGCCCTTGTTCAGCAAATCAGTAAAAGCCACTGCAAGGAAGAGAATGAGCAGACACATGGAAAAATATATTGGGAAGCACTCCATTAAGCATCTGCAAAAGAAGACACACTTCACAAGCCTACTGGCTTTTTTGGTTTTTTTTTTGAGGAACTGGCAAATAAGCAAACAAGGTGTATTAAAGTGCATTTTTACAACTAGATAGAGTAAAAGAAAGCCCTCAAAAGAGGAAGTGTCATGAGCTAAGAAGATCCTAACTTAAATGAATAAGCAATTAAAAAATATGAAAAAAAAAAATTAGGAATGCGGTTTTCCCACTGGAAGGAAATCACCAACACAACCCCTTGGGACTTTTTGCCAGGATCTGTGCTACTCAGCAAAGTCTTAAATGACCTGGAAAAGGTGATGAATAATGGGAGAACAGAGACTGCTGATTCCATTACAGTTATCACAGGGATTAAAATCAAAAGCTGACTGTGCAAAGCTGCAGAAAAGCACTATGATCATGCACAACTTGAGATAAAATGGCAGATAAAATTCCACATAGGATATCGTGAAATGGTGGACATAATTATGTAAACTGATAACATCTGTTCATAAATTAAAAAATGATACCATGAAGATGTCAGCTCCATTACCCAGTGAGAGGTCAAAAAAGCAACTAAATTATTTGAAAAGGACTCGAAAACAAACCAGAGCACACTTCAACAAATGTGTGGTGAACCAGCAGTTTTAATAACATGGGCAGTTTTTGTTCTCTCATCTTTGAAAGGATGAAGCAGACTTAGAAAACTTACAAGAAAGGGCAAAAAAAGGTACAAAGAAAAGTAAGAAAAGTTTCTTTATGAAGAATTTGCAGGCCACTTAAAGTTGTATGTGTCCTTCTACTCTTCTTCCATGCTTCCCTCCTTCATCTGGATGGAGTCCTCTCCCTCTCCTGTTACTGGGTTGTTAGCCAAATTTCCATAGTCTTCCCAGACAAATCAAGGGTCAAATACAAGCTGTTGGGATTTTCTCTTCAAACTCAGAGTTAGAGGGAGGCCTTCTTCCATCTTCCCATATTTCTTCTCCAAAGCAGAAAATGAATGTGGATTCACTGCACTAAGATACAAAGGTAAAAAAAAAAAAAAAAAAATCCTTTTTTTTTTACCTCTTTCTTGTATCACAGACTTGTCAACAAGATTTTTACTGATTATCAGACATTGACTTCTCCAATTTGGATGCAGAGACTGCTTTCAGTACAGAGCTTCTCCATGAGTTAAGAACTGCAGTGGCAGACTCTCCCACCTGGAAGTTACTTTCAGAGCTGACTGTAAACTCCTCCCACTTCACAGCTTATAGAAATCTCAGTCCTCTGCTTTTTCCTGACAGTAAGGTGGTACCACTCTTTAAGCATGTTTCACTCTTACCTCTCTTGTATGGGAACTGGAGTCAACTTTACTTGAAAACCAGAGCACAGGTACAAGTGCCAAGGGGTGCATGTGCCCTGATTGCTTCAAACTTACCTCTGACTGGTTTTGAGTCTGATGGAAAATCACTCCAACTTCAGAGATGTGTTCATGGATTCCCACTCATTTGAGTGGGACAGACACTCAGTTACTGAGAAACCCACTGCTTCAGTTCTTGGACCATACCTATTCAAAGACCTGTGCATTTCAGTTCAGGAGGAATGGGACTCATGGGCTGTGGGTGGGAGGCTGCCCTTTGTATAGGTTCTACAAAGACTCCATGAAGTGCAGATCAGTACCTTCCTATGAACTTGAACACAAAAGCCTTTCCCTGCTAGAGATGATTTGTTTTTTGCAGTGTCTGTAGAAGTGTCCAATTATACAGATTACACAGATTTCTCCTTTGCTTGGTTCCCTACAGCCTGAAGCACTCATCTTCATTAACTTAGTGTCACATATTTTAGTGAGCATCAGAAACCCAGTGGAAGGCTGAGTGTAGCACTGTAGAAAGAAGATTACTAGTCACTATAAAAATGCAAAGCACAACCAAGAGAGGGTGCTTTAATTTCAGATAGACAGCTGTAAAATTGCTTAGCAAAGATAGTTGGAAATTTGCTTGTACTTCTTCCCAATTGCAATGCAGAGGTGAATGGCTGTGTACTGATAAAGCCATCTGTCTTGTGGGTGCCTGGAGGAAGCCTCTGCACCAAAGCAATATTGCCAGTTTTACAGTTAATATCCTGGTGCACAATACTCTTGAGCTGAGAGCTGGATTGCAGACATTTCTGCTGCCTTAGAGCATCCCAGAGCACAGCATGCCCCTTGTAATGACTCTTGTTCAAAAGCTCAGGCTGCTGGATTGGGAAGGGGATGAGGAATGCTGCAGGGCATAATGCATTGCCAGCACACCATTCCATGCACTGAGATAATATTGAGGTCCATGGACTCAGATTTGAAGCCAAAGAAGAGAAAGAACAACTGTCAGTAGAATGCTTTGGTTGGGTAGGTTTTTCAGGTGGTGAGCATATCCTGCAGTGCTGGTTTTGACTGGGGTAGGGTTAATTCCCAATTGCTGCTGTGGGGCTGTTTCAGATCTGTGCTGAAAGCAGGGTTGATAATTGTATTGGGTTTGTGCGGCCACATTTTGGTAGTGCAGGGGCTACAGCAGTGGCTCCTGTGAGCAGCTGTCAGAAGCTTCCTCTATTCAAGAGACTGCTGTACAAAGCAACTGTGATTTCAGGACACCAGTGACTCCTGTGATCAGCCTTGCACAACTGGAGCTGCACCAAGGTTGACAGAGAGGACCCACAGTTGCTTCTCAAAAGACTACTGATCCTCTTGGAAATACTTGCTCAATGTCATCTCATCTATGTGACTTTTACCTCCCAAGTTCTCCACTGCTCTCATCTGAAAATAGAAGTCTCAGGTTACCCATGAGAATGCTGTCAAGCACAGAGCACAATGGGCCTGTGGGTCACCATCATAACCTACAAGGGAAAAGCGACACTTGTGTCTCCTTCTCTCCTGTTCACACCACCTCACTGCTGCCAGCTGCTTGCCAGGATCTGCTCATGTTCAAATTCTCACCCTGTGGTACCTGCAGGGTTGTTTAAGATCGCTTCTCACTTTGCAAGGCCTTGCAAATTATGGAAAAAGTAGATGGAGAGGGGACTTTTAGAAACAACAGAAAAGTCTTCATGCCTCA
This sequence comes from Urocynchramus pylzowi, assembly GCA_013397555.1. Taxonomy (NCBI): domain Eukaryota; kingdom Metazoa; phylum Chordata; class Aves; order Passeriformes; family Fringillidae; genus Urocynchramus; species Urocynchramus pylzowi. Next base: position 677,507 of record VZRH01001874.1, on the reverse strand, counting down.
GGTAGCCTGACAAAGGTTTTGGCTTGATATTGAACCTTGATGTTTTTTGCTAATGGAAAAAAGAAACAGACTGGAAGGAAGGATAGTACCAGGACATTTTGACAGAAATGCTGCTTTCCCCCCTTAAGACTTCCAGTGTAGGGGAGAGTTAAGGAACCTTCTGGAATCCTGCAAGGCATTGTGTATTAGCAGTGAGGCAGATCCTGGGAGCTGAAGGCTCTATGATGTTCATCTGCAAGGTCTCATACAGCCACAGTTCAATTAATATTTCTGATGAATCCCTACATTGATTGTATCTTAGGGTTTAGATAGCCAATGCTGATGCTAACATTTAACATGCCTTTGCTGCAGTCTAGAAATCTGCTCAGAGAACTGCTTCTGTAAGGAACTGAAAATTTACATATCCCACTATAAAACTGTGAATGCAAATTCCCAAGTAAACTTCTACATCTCAAATCTGTTTTATTCATCAGCAGTTAATGATCTTGTTGAAGGGATCTTTCCTCAATTACCAGCTGGAAGAAATGCAACACAACAGATAACACAAAAAATAGACACCTTTGTAACTAAAACTGTGGATCACACCTTGCAGGAAAAGAAAAAAATATGAATTTTCTCTTGATGTTTAAAAATAAAGAATCTTACACAACAATCATTCTTAACTAATGCAAATCATTCCCTGCAGAGCAACAAACTGAAAACACCTAAGAGAAATTTGAGAGGCTATTTACTTTGAATACTTTTCAATTGTTCTAATTCCCCCTAAACATATTTTAAAACACAATTTTAGAGGGTTTTTTTTTTTGTAAAGTGTCTTTAGTTTGGATTCTTACCCTTATCTGAAAAACATTAAAGCTTGTTTTTGTAGAAAACTGAAGAAACTTGTTGACAACTATTACACCTAGTGCCACATGACTTTCTGATCAAAACAAAAAGCACATAACGTAATAAATACATGTTAAGTACATTAGAAATCCACTAAATTATTTCATTTTTCTGTTTTCAGAAAGTAGGTACAAATCATGACTGAATAACGTTATTTCTCTTTGAATCTCATAAAGATTAATACTAGGAATGAACATGCTTAGCATTTTTACTGATGATATGGAAGAAAATGTAATCATTGCTGGTAAAATCTGCAGGTGTCACGAAGATTAGCAGATAGTCAATACTAATGAAAGCAGTACAGGCATACAAAATGATCCATCATTTACTAATCTACACTTCCAAAAAAAATTGAAGTTAATACAGCCAAACAGAAAGACTAACATTTACAAACATGAAGTGTGGAACCAAGGATAAATCCTGGATAGCAATAAATTTCACTAGTACGTGTCTACCATTAAAAATAATTTAACATGGACTTCCTATACAATCCTATGTCAAGAGGTTGATCCAAAACCAATGAAACAGTGAATACAAATGCACTTCTGAGATTTTAAATGAATGCTAAGTTTCTCTGCTCAGTTCCAGCAGGCTGGTTTCCTAAATGGTGGGAAAAAAATGGAGATAATGTATGAGGGAGCCACAAAACCAAGTTGGAAGCTATAGAAAATGCCTTAAATCAAATAGTTTAAAGAGATAATACTTATGGTGTCAAAAAGAAGGTTGCCTTGTAGCTTGATTACAAAACTTTCACAGAAAGTAGTGGCTAGTGAGGGACCACTTAATCTAGTGAAGAAAAGTATACTAAGAACTAATGGCTGAAAGTTAAATCTAGACCATGGAAATTTAAAATAAGGCACATGATTCTAAGCATGAAAGTGATTGAGTAATGGAATAAATGACTAAAGAAGGGGCTAAGTCTTCATTCCTTGATGTCCTTAAATCAAGCTGGCCTGTCTCTGTACATGACTTGCTTTAGCAAAAACCACAAATTGTGCTTTTGTCAGACTGGTCTTTGCCCTGAAGTAAAGGGAGAATTTATGACCAGGGATCTAGATGGGGTCAGAGAAGATAATCTCATGTCCTTTTCAGTCTTACCTTCCACGAATCTATCAATTTACTGAATGAGTATAGAGAAAAAACTTTCTGACTGACTTTTGCCATCTGGATAACAATGATCCATAGCAAATTGTAAATCATACAGTAATAAATGTATGTCAGAAGCCATCGAGATGAATATATTCTTGTAATGCCTTCTAATTTAGAAATTTAGAGTTATTTAATATTTTACACATTAATTTTATTCTGGGTAATTGAATCAAGGTGAAAGGGTTAAGCAGACAGGCTAAATGAAACACTGAGCCATGTACTTAGTTTAATGTGGTTGGAAAAATCAATGAACTTTGGTCTGTCAGCCTGCAATCACAGATTTAATTGAATAACATGTCAAGTATTTTAAACTGTTTACTAATGTAAATAGAATCCAGCAGTATAGCCATGGTAATAAGCCAAGCAGCTTTCCCTGAATTCCAATCAGATTTGAACATGACCTTCATTTTAAGCTCCCACATGCCAGACATCAAATAGTTATCATTATCTCTACAGAGTTCAGTGATAACATCTGTGATTCTCAAAAAACTGTATTTGGTATTGATTCCTTCTGTAGAACCTAGGTAATGGTTGATCAGTTTGATATTCCTAGCAATGGTTACTCTTTCTTTGAGCATTTATAGTCACTTCCACTTGATTATTGTCACTGGGAGGAGGAATGAATCACACAGCAAACTTTTACTGAGTCTACCTGAGAAATGGTAGAGGCTTTGTGCACAATCACATGCACAAAGGGAACAAGAATGGGAGAAGCATCTCCTCAGCTTGTGTTGGGTGAACTCCAGGCACAGTTGTACAACAGCTCCTTACTCTTTTTCTTCCTTCCTTTTTTCCAGGCAGTAGCTTCCCACAGGACATGAAAGCTTTAAGGAGAGGGGGTCACAGCCCTGTCCAAGCTGAAAGAGCTTGCCACTGCCAGACCAGTGTCAGGAGTAAGTGATGTTCTGGTCATGCAACATGCTCATTCCTGTCCTATTCTCAGGTGCAGTAAATAATCTTTTTTTCATTCTTTTTTTTCTTTTTTTTTTAAACAAAACCCAGATGCCTGCAATGCAGATGTTTACATGACTAACCTATTTATGCTTTCATACCAGTCAACATAAAGCACTAAGTTCTCCCATTGGTACCACTATTCCAGTTCTAAAATAGATGTCTAGCAGCAGTCAGTTATATTTAATCCCAGTGATTAGGAAATTCTTTAGAATAGGCAGCTCAGATGGTAAAAGCTACACTGCAGACATCTGAAGTCAGGAGGAATGACTGCATGCCTCCAAGCTCTCCTTAGCAAGATGCAGAAGAACACTGCCTCCAAAGCACCTGCTGGGGAGAACCAGGTCCCCCTTTTACCAGACTGATCACGTGTGCAATGTAAAATTATGAAGCCACTTTAAACTATCAGCAGCTTTGCCCACGGGTTCAAGCATGTTCTCCATTGTGGACAGGTCTATTACATTTCCTCAGCACACTCATCTCAGAGGTGACAGAACTGGCTGCACTGGTGCTGTGCAGCAGGGCAAACCCTGCATCAAACTGCGACTGATTTAGGAAAGGAGGAAGCAGCAGAGAAAACAGGGAGATTGATGTGGCAGTACACAGACAGCAAGGCAACATCAGTCAGCACAACAGGCAGTTGTCCTAGCACCATACTGACCAGGCTTGGGGTTTTGGCCAAGGTTTTGGGCAGGATCACAGCAAAAGAGAGCTTTAAATAAGGAAAGGAAGACAATGGAAAGATTGTGCTGTACAGTTATGGAAAGCACTGCGGGGAAAAAGCACAAATGTGTAAATCTCAAGTATGGCAAATGGGTGATGGAAGTTAATACCAGAGGGATACAGGGTTAATACAGGGATGGAGGAATCATCTGTGCACTGAATAAGGGATGGAGAGGACTGGCAAAGATCTTGAAAGTGAAGAAAAGCAGCCCCTACTAGGTGCAACCTATAGCAGCCTAGAGTTGATGCAAAAGAAAAGTTCCTTCTGTTTTTGTGAACTCCTCTTCAATCTTAGATTACACTTCTTTTTTTGTCCATTATGTATCCTGAAACAGGATGTAGCCTTGCAGTAATAATGTAAAAGAGAACTACAGCTTGCTTATACACTTTACCAAAGTATGGAGTTAATTAAAATGACTACAGACTATTAATTATACAAAGTTAAGCACTCAACTTAGAGAATAGCCTTATTAAAGCTATATATTTGACCTTCACTGCCTGTGGTGCATATGCAGTTTCAAATAATCATAGAATATATAGTTTTTTTCCTAGATTCTTAGAGACAGTAAACAAATACAGCATGTAAATTTCTGCTTTTCTAAAATACATATGTCTCCCCCTCCCCTTAGGCCTGCATACATCGAACAGTTTAAAAATACAAACAAAATTTACTCAGATGCAATGCAGAGGATAAAGCAGTAAAAAGTGAAGCCTAATTAGCTGCATAAACACATGCAATACAGCCCTCTTAAGGAGCAATCCAGGGCTGATGCAATTAACTACAAAACCTGCATAGCTAAAACCTGAGGTTTCCCATAATATTAAATATAATACATTTTCCCAATCCTACAGATTGCCATCTTTTGCACTACCACTTTCTATTATTATGCCCAGTGTTCAGCATACTGTACATGCATAACACACTCCATGTCTGTGGACTGGTCTTATGATATACATGGTATTAAGTAGGCAAAGTAGGTATTAAGTAGGTATTATAAGTAGGTAAAGTAAGTTTTCTTTGGTGAAAGACAGCTTAAAAAATCTTCTGTCTTCATGCTGCCATTCACCTCTTTTTCCTTTCTTGGTTTTTTTTTTTTGGGTTTTTTGAAGTTTTTTTTTTCCCCCCCCAATGTCATTTCAGACATTCAGCCTATTGAGTAGTAACTCCCTACAGGTGCAGGAGAGAAAAGCCAGCTGTCATGGAAAACACATTAAGGAATTTATAACTCTACATGATTGTAAAACACTACCTAAAATATTGCACCAATTACAAAGCAGTAAAAATCTGTAACATTAGAGATTGATTCCCATATTATATATCCACAAAGGAGGAAAATTAAGGTCTTACAGGTAATTTTAAGAACAAAACACGTACCTATATATAGAGATAATGGCTTTGAACTCATACCCTTGCATACAAGTTTATCCACTACTAGTTTGACCAGCTTATCCACTACTACAGATGACTCAAGTGACTTCAGCCCCTGTGGTCTACCTTGTACCTTCCCTACCTTCCTTGCTGGTAAGGGACCACTGCCTTTCAGAGCAGATTTCTCCCCTACTGTGCTGCTGCTCCTTGCTTACCATGCACTGTTCAATAACATAAACTAGAAAGTTAACCCTGAAGACATATGCAGATTACTTTGCACTTGATCTTTAAATTCTTCCTAGTCTTGGAGTCCATGTAGGTTTTAAACCAAAAATTTTTAAGTTCTGTCTTCACAGATGTTTGAAGTATGCTAACAATAGTGTATATACAGTTTAGCCAGAAGTATTCTGATGCAAAATCCACTTAAAAAACTCTTCTATGTTTCACTAATTCCATATGATGCAGCACTTTCATTAAACTGAATGATGCTGAAGAAGCAAAAATTCAAGGTCATCTCCTTTACCATTTATAAGTTTAGCATGATAATCTAAAGGGATGTTTCACTGCTATGTTTAAGGAGCCTTGTACAGTAAAATGAAAACCAGTGTTCACTGGTGGGTATTAATTTAAATTTTTCAGTTTTCATATCACAGCCACATTGTGATACCACTGCTTAAATGCACCTGAGAAAGTGAAAGGAGATTGAGCACCATTTCTTTAGAGAAGCAGTGCAGAAAAGTGACTAGGTATTAAAATTGTGATGTATGAAATCTTTTTGACTGCAAATAGAATGTCAAGTATGGACCCACTGCCATTTTTAGTACACTGCCTAATTTAAATTATAAGTAATGTTCATTTCTTTTGCTTTTAAACTAGATCTTTCTGCTGTGTTCTTTTGTGCATTGCTTTTAAGTGTCTTCATGCATGTTGCAGTTCAGCACACCACTGTCTGGCACATTTGTTTCAGAAACAAGTACACTTATGCAATTGCATTTATCTACAATGACAATCTACGATTTATCTTCTTGAATTTGGTCCAATTTTCTAAACTCTTAGCATACTTTAACCTCTCCATAATCCCAGTTAGTGCAACTGTAGCAGGTTTGGTAAGTGTAAGATTCACAGATCATTTGCAAAGACATCAGATATCAATGACTAACTGGCTACACTCAGAAAATGCTTCTGGGACTTGCTTAGCTGGGGCCAGCTGATTTCTGCACAGAATATAAGGCTCTTACAGTGGTGAAAGCAAAGGGAAAAAAAAAGAGACCAAAAGTAATCTTTTATCCATTATTACCTGGTTCAAGCAAAGTACATTTTTAACCTGTGAACTTTTACTCACTGGAATAGTACAAAATTTTACCCTGCATTGGCAGTGAGGCTGCACCAGATGATCCCACTGTGGAGACCTTCCAATCTTACCCATTCTGTGATTCCGTGAAAATATTTCTGTTTGGCATAGATATCAAAATCTGCTCATCTATATGCAGCTATTAAAAATTCAGTTGAATTTTAAAAATCACTTTAATATTGAGCAATCTGGTCCAGTGGAAAGTGTCCCTGACCATGGCAGGGGGGCTGGAACTTGATGACCTTTATGTCCTTTCCAACTCAAACCTTTCTGTGATTATGAGAAATAGCCAAGCACTGAAAGATAAATAATAAGTAAGAGAAATGAAAGCAATAAACAAGGCTGTGACCTGAGTGCACAAGTGCCTGTGGGATGAGTGTGTGAACGTGTGGTAGTGTGTTCCAGGCTGGACTAGCTGGTGTGCAGGAGAGCCACTGAGCAGGCACGAGGGCCCAGGATCCAGGCAGGGACAGACAGGACACTGGCTGTCCTGCTGTTCAAGGGATCAAAGGGCTGTGCAGTCAGCCATGTGAGTGTTGGGGGTGTGTGTCCCTGAGCTATGTGCTTAAGCATTGCTACTGTCTGAACCTGGAAACATGGAAACTGGAGTCACCTACACTGACATCCAGATCTCCAGGTACACTAACCTGGAATCCTGAGGACAAAGAGGAGGAATTGCCAAGTCTTGGGATCTACTTGGGATCTATAGGCAGCAGCCCTATAACCTCCCTCAGCACAGTCACTCAAGTATTAGGAAATGCAGACACTACAGTTATTTTTGTGGTCCTAATTTGATCTCTTTTGAACTTGTGTTTCAAAAGTCTGTCTTTGATAACATGACCTCATTCATTTTTTTCATAGTCAGTGTTTAGGACAGATTATGTTTACCTAGTGAGTTCTGTGTACCCTTTTGTGCAGTTTCTAGGCCTCATTTACTGTGCGACATTCAAACCTCAAAGTGAGGATGAAGTGATTAATTTCCCATGAGTCAGGTAAGAACAGTATCTAGGTGCTTCACATTCAAGTGATGTTTTCTTCTTTCTCCAGATGTGGGACTGAGGCACACAGGATCTCAGTGAAAAGTCACAGCTACAGTTCAATGCCTATGTGTTAGCAATTCAGGAACATTAAAACAGGGAACACACTACTAGTCTCTCCTCTGCAAAGTCTGGTTTACATACCTTTCCTACCAGATACAAACCAAACTCAGATTCTTCAGAGCTGCACAAAGCTCCCTTAACTATAAGAATGGTTTTTCTGCACCTGCAATCATTTGGTGTATTACCAAACCCCTTTTAACTTCTTCAATTAATGAGAAAGAGTTACGATTTTATTTTTGTTACAAATTTTGAGCATCACTAAACCAATGCCTTGCAATGGGATATATCAGGCAATATAATGAAACAGAAAAAACAAAGCAAAGAAACCCATGCAATGTTTGTATAGTCTCATCAGTAGTGTATGTCCAAGCACATGTTGGAGGAGTTGAATATGTTGCCCCTATCCTACTGATGACAAAGCTAACACACCTAGATATAAGACATGGTTTGCTCTGTATCACCTGTCAGATGAATGATACAGCTGAGAGAAGAGCCTCTCACAAAGCACTTTTTTCTTCATTATTCTGAAGCATTTTATAACCATGGATATTACTTACTGTAGTATCTACACCTGGATAAATTCAGCTGCAGAAATATGACACAGCAGTAGACAGATTACACAGTAACCAGGGAGAGAGAACCCAGTACCATAGCTCTGAAGTCAGTGAAACCCATTGGATTGTAACAGGCTGAGCCATGGAGTAGTTCTGAAAATGCTATCCAAGTTTCTGCATAATTCCAAACAGGACCTACATGACGCACATGACACACATATAGAAATGTATCTATGTCCACAATTTAGCAGTTTATTCAGCAAAAATACATTCCTCAGAAATAATGATGCTTAGGTTTAAATATAAAAAAATATAGTTTTGTTTTCCAGGCAAGCAGATATACAAAAAAAGTCAAGAAATATAACTTCCATAAAGGAATAATAATTTTTACAAACAAAAAAAGATAATACTATACTTCTTAAACAAAATACCAGAGACTTTATAATTCCAGTCAAGTCCCTTATCCTATAGTGAAATTTACATATTAATACAGCTGAAGACTCAGGCCATACCCTTGACCCACCCATCACAAAAGTCACACTGTAGTTATACCTTTATTGTCTTCCAGAGTTTTTGTTCATTTACCTTTAATGTCTTCTGGAGCTTTTGTTCATTTACCTGAAGTTGCAGAATGTGTATTGACACTGCTCTTCCTGAACAATTGCTACTTGGTTAAGAGTCAGTATATTAAATTTTAATCCTGTGCATATGGACACAGGGGTAAGGCTTTATTTCCTGTTCTTCACAGGAAGTATATCTGTAATCCAGTAGTGAAACAGAGATGTGGCTACCTTGGCATGATCTGAAACAAAGAAAGCACATTTTTCCTGAAATACCTCCTGACATTTCTGAAAACAAAGAAAAAGACTTGTGTGAACATCTGTTTTCATTCAGTATTAACATTTCAGTAAAACCAATGCACATACTGGGCTTTAAAGATGAATACCTATAAATTTCTATATAAGCAGGTGCATTTTATTTTAGGAGGTCAGTCATTTGTATGAGACACAATTTTGCTCATACACTTTGAAATTTCTTATTTGTTATGATTCAGTAATTCAGAAAAAATGAGATTGAAATAACATGATCATATGGGCAAGGCTTCTTTCTGTCTGGAGCATAATTTCACACATCATTATTTAACTTACAGTAGTACCTAGAAGCCCCAGTTGAGAATGAGTCATATTGTACAGATAGCTGCATTAAAGCCTCAAAATGTTACAACTTCTGTCTTTGAATTCAGAGATTACCTATGTGACTTTATTGATTTTTAATGACAGGATTTTCTGCAGTACTTATCACATAATAATCACATTTAAGATGATTCTATAACATTATGCTAATACAGTTTTCAAATTTCCTTTTCTTTGAATGCTCATGCATTCATTCATTCAAAAAAGAAGTGTAAATTTCATCATTTTAAGGCCTCTGTATATCCAGCCTCTGCATTGTTGGCACACAGTAACTATATTAATTCTGGTCTGCAAAATGTACCTCCCCCTGCAATGAAGACATATATAAATGACAATTCTCCAAAAAAAGGCAGTTAAGAGAAGCTTCTAGCTCTGCCATGAGTGATAATTTCCTAGGCAACAAGGGAAGAGTATGTTTGAGATTTGAAACCAACCAACAAAGGGAAAATGTTAATAGATAACAGAATGAAGTTGATGAGCAGAAGTTCATAAATGAGTTCATAAATTAGGAGATAATGACTTTTTTTTTAATTAGGCGATCACCTATGCTTTAATAATTGATGTGAAATGGGAATTAAGTAGCTCTCATTTCCAAAGCTAGTTTCCAGCCAGCAAAGGGAGCATGACTTCCAGTCACAGCTCTTCTCCTTTGCCCACTGCACTGTGGAGGATCATGAAGGTCTCTGGCTTCCTTTTGCTAACGGCCACAGACTTTCTATCAGAGCTCAGCAAAGTCCCCATCATGAGAAATCCATGTCTATGTGACATCTAATCATTCTCTTCCCTGCACATACAGAAGATTTTAGGTAGAAGTAAGTACTTTCTGTTAATGACTGGAACCAGTAGTAGGGCATTTTGTTCTCTTTTACAGACTGAGAACAATGACACTCTAAGTAACCACGTTCACATGAACACTCCTGACCAACCTGAACTTTGTCTGATCATTCATTCATGTACAAGGTCAAAGGCAACTTGATGGAGTATTTAAAGCACAAAGTACAAGGTAAGTTGATGGAGGATGACAACTAAACAGAACAACCAATATCTCTGAACTACAGAGGTTTTCTTGTTTAAGTATTTTTTCTCATTTAATGGAAGGGCTAAAAGATAATAACTCATGTTGATAATTTTTGTGTCTGAATCTCCTTAGTATTTCCTTTTCTTGCAAAATTTATCAGACCCTACCATCACCCTTGATAGGACTTTCTTCGATATGACTGCAAAAATTGGGATCTAAGAGCTTAAGACAAAACAGAAATTTATTTCTTGTTTCTTTTTTCTTTTGGATGCATTGTGATTTTCAATCTGAGTAACAGCTAAGAGATGCAAAGGAAATACCAACTCACGGTACTGAACTAGCGGTTTTGAATTTGCAATCTGCAGTCCTGGAACAGCCCATGGCTTTACTCTAAAGCACATTTATCATCTGTAGGCATAAGCTTGCCAAGTGGGACTTGGTAATCCCAGTGGAAAGTTGGATGAAACCATAACATCCATATATGAGGAAATAAAAGACATAATGGTGTGGATAATTTGTAACTTTTACTAGTGGAGAACGTGCACTTAATGAAGAGATGCATCACTTCTCATTTTTTTCTTATGCTTCCCTTCCTGGAATTAAAGATAAAACTGAACAAAACATAGCACCCATCTTTACCTCCTTGATGTTGGCACCTTAAGTAGAACCCTAACCATAGGAAAAAGTTAATATACTGTTTCTTGAACTACAGGGAATAAAATGTTTATTTTGTAAAAATAATACACCTTCCTAAAATCAAGGGTTTTTTATCATGTTAATATGGAATGACCTTTCCTTCTAGTACTTTGCATCCCTGTAAAAATAAAGAGAGAAAACACAAGATACTAGGACAAAATTATAAAAAAATTACAGATTACTATTATGTACTGTGCATTTTTAACTTCATAAACAGCCCTAACTTGTCTTTCTTTAATAAGAACTTGAATTTGTTAATACAACAAAGGTGTATTAATAAATTCATGTTCTTATTGTAGAAAGGTATTATAGTACAAAGGTCTTTGTAATAACTCTTAACTTGCTCATTAGGAATGAAAACTAAAATTTAGAAAACCCACACTGGACAAGATGACCTGATTTTGAGCCAAATATATGGGAAAAAAAAAAATTATAATTAAAGATCTAATTCAGAGTAAAATTTCAGAGCATTGTATTTTCATTCACTGAATTTCCAGAATTACAAATAGAATGTATTTTTTAAAGTGTGCTGAGGAAGTTTAATGACTAGCAGGTGGTTAATTATCCTTTAATAATTTATAAGAATGTATTTTTCCTCTTTCTTATGTTGTTGCACCTCATGAATATCAAATAAACTACTATGGTTACACCACTGTGAACTTGGAATGAGATTAGAATTGAGCCCAGAGTGACAGCAGTTACTAGGGAAAACATCAACTGGAAGAGTAAACAATTCCAGCCTGTACCAAAAGAAACACTATTGAATTTTTAAAATCACTCAGAAAACTGTCTTTTGCTTTTTCAAGTGATGAATACATACATTGGAAAATTAGTGGTTTTAATTTGCTTCTGTTTTCTGTCTTCATTTTGACATTTCTGCTATACAAAAGTAAACAGAGGAACTTTTCTCAAGGCTGCAAAACCCAACAGAACTCCAACTGTATTTTACAGAAGTTAGATAACGCCTGTAAAGAATATCCCAAATGCTGTCACTTCGATTCCATTTGGATTTAATCAAGAAAAGCTGAATTAGTTCATTCAATAAAGGGTAATACCATTTTCACTATTCCTGCTGAGTTCTACTTGGTTTGCACACCAGTATTACATCCAGTGAGACAACGTGATTGTAATTAAGATCAGAGATTGTAGGCTCGAAATGCACAGAAGGATTTCATTCCATGTATACGTGGATACTTCACATCCATCAGAACTTTAAGGGTTGTCATACCTCATATCTACCCTTAAAAGAATACATGTGTACTTCTCTAAGAGCACCCTTTTCAAAATGTATCTTGAATTCTCTCTCTGTCCAACACACAGCATTCAGTAGTCTCCGGTCTAGATGAGGATCTTTAGCCACTATCATGCTGTAAATTATTTAATGAAGTTACAACAGATGTCCCTTCTTTGAATGCTGTTGCTAAGCCTCTGATGGCTATGATCTTAATTACACTGTTACCACACTGTGACCATCTCTGCTGTTACTCTTCAAAAGACTTAGAGTACAATCTAAAATGGTGGAGATTTTCTCATGCTGTAGCTAACTGCTCTCTAACTGCTCTCTCTGATTAAATTCTTTAGGAGGCAAGAAAATTCAGCACATCTTGTAGATTTTTGTTTGATGCTGCAACACAAGTTCTAATGACTGGTAGCAATGACTGTTTAAATGAAGACTACATGGAAAATGAATCCTTATACCTCATGTGGACTACATGCTGATCCCACATTCACTTAAGAACTATTAATTGTACAAGAAGAGATTCTCCTAAAATTATAGGGGTTATAAAAGAACAGAAGGAGCCTGTGCCTCAGGCATGAAAAAATTTAGTACCACAGTAATTTTTCTTTTTATGAATGACTTCAGGATAAGATTTGTTATAAAGAGTAACTTTAAATTTTTCATTATCAACACTATTTTTTAGAAACTTAAACCAGATGTTTATATTTAAACAAAACCAAAACGGTAAGTCAAAGTTTAGCTTGCAAAGTCTGTGTATTAAAGAAGCCACACAGTGACCAGGAAAAAATAAAATAATGGGTTTTATTGATTTTTATGCATACAAAATTAATCCTCTAGCTGGAGGAGTGAAATCTCCAAGATAAACAAGTTAACTCCTGCAATTTAAAAAGCCTACCATGGGAATGTATTAAGAATATGCTTTAACTATGATTAAATCTTAAAACATTTCAGATTTTAAAAATATTGGTTTAAACCCTTGAATCATCTTGTATTCTGTAGTTGCTGCAAAGTGAGAAAAGCTTCTATATTGATTGTAAACAAATGGAAAATAGGGATATCACTGTATTTTTGTTGGGAATTATGTTTTTATATCTTGTATAAGCATATATTTACTATTACATCATTATCTACAGCTTCCTAATTAAAAAAATAAAGCTGTGTGAATTTTAATTCACTCAAAAATATCAGCGTATAAACATGAGTGAATAGTACCTACCAGGAGACATCAGAGATTGCTCTTGGAATTGTTTCAAAGCATCCTTCAATCTCTCAATGTCCTGTAGCAATACAAGGGATTTCAGCCGATGCAGATGAGTCACATCTGAGGAAGAGATGGTGCGAAATTCAAGACATTGTAAGAGCTCTTGAGCAGTTGCTGAATTTACAGCAGCATCTCTGCATTCTGATTTCTCTGCAAAAACAGAAAACAATGTTCAAAATATTCAGTGAACTCAGAGAATTTTCCTAATTATATATTTTTTTTTCTATGACAGCATCTTCCTTTTTAGTACAAATGACAACCAAATATCAGGTACTAAAGAGTAGCTTGTTAAACATTTTTTGTTAAATATTAAAACAATGGTAAAGCAAAAACTACAAAAATCAGTAAGTAAAAATTAGGACAATAGGATTCATAATGATAGGAATGCAAGAAGAATCAAATTTTCAAAGTTAGCAGAGAAAGAAGGTGTGAAGAAGAAACTGTACTGTGGCCAAAGCACTGTGTTTTTGCTTCCTACACACGATATATTATGAACTGCACAGACATTTGGAGAAGGGAACAACTCTGTGGAACTCCTGCAAAGCACTTCTGGAGGCAAACAACTACTCTGGTATTGCACCTTTAGGTTTTTATTTAAAAAGCAAGTATTGCAGTAAGCAAGACAGCAAAGAAAGACACATTGTTGTAATGGGTTGACATTGGCTGGATGCCAGGTACCCATCAAGATGCTCCATCACTCCCCTTCCCAGTGGGACAGGGCAGAGAAAATGAGATGAAATACAGCTCACAGGCTGAGATAAGGCAGTTTGCAAAAAAAACCCAAAACCACAAAAAATCCAGCCAAAACTAGCAGATGTTTGTGCACACATAATTAAAGAGGAAGAAGGGTTTATTCTCTATTTTTCACCAGCAAGTGATGTTCAGCCACTTCCTGAGAAGCATGGCTTCAGCCCATGTAGGAGCTGCTCTGGAAGGCAAACATTGTAAAAGAACAAATGCCTCTGTTCTTCCTCCCTCCCTTAGCTCTTATATCTGAGCTGATGTCATCTGGCATGGAATATCCCTTTGGCTAATTTGGATCAGCTGGCCTGGTTGTGTCCCCTCCCAGGATCTTGCCCATTCCCAGCCCCTTGATGGAGGGGAATGTTGGAGAGACGGTGCTGATAAGATGGCAGCACTGCCCAGCAGCAGCCAAAACTCTGGTGTGTTAACACCTTTCCAAAGCACTGTGAGGGCTGCTGTGCTCCAGCTCAGCCATGCCCAATACAATTGTTTTTACACTACTAAACCATAAATTCACTCTTTCATTCCAGTACCGCGTTGTCTGTCCCTTTAACCAGACTTCCTTTAATTCTGTTTTTTAATAGCAAGACACCTGAGAAGTACAGAATTTTCCCCATTCAGATTTTTAACATATGTACTAGAAGTATAATCCAATGTAACCATTTGAAAATGCAGCTAAAAGCAATGACTTCCAATTTTATCTAAAAAAAATAGGGAGTGTTAAAGTCATTCAACTAGAAAAGGCAAGCAGCATAATGTCAGATCTATATATAAAGTGGGATTTGCCTAACAAGAAAGTTAGTCACACTCTGATTTATAGATGTCATATCTCATTTGCAGATGAAATTCCTTTCAACTAAGAACTCCCCTCTGTGGATTCCAAGGTCCTCACTGGCTCAACACTCCAATCTGCTGGTTTGAAACTAGAGCCAGTCAGTCTGTCAAAAACCGCCAAAACCTGAACTTGACTTGCAGGAAAGCTGGAAGTTCAACAACACTCTTTCTTAAAAATCAACATGCAACACAGCTGTGGACAATTCATCAGGTTTCTGTTCTGGGTTATGTATTCAAGCAGAACTTGAAGAATTTGCAATCTTGCTCGGTCACTGTGGAGCTCCACTACAGCAAATGCAAGTAGCTTAGCTTGCATTTACTTAGCCATATGGCAAAGTAGTAAAATTCTTAATTTTGGCAATGGAAATACTTTAGCCAGAAAGTAGGATAGATTTCAAATGCTAGGCTTAGTATGAAGACCTGATGCAGCAGGAAAATTTAACATTAAGGAAAGAAAATTCTATGTATAAATCTTGAAAAAGTTAACATGAAATCCCTGATGTCATCTTAACAAGGTTTTTACAGTAATTCTGTAACCAGAAGATGAATTTTATGGTACTAGAAGCTGACAGCTCTGCCTCAAGATGGAATAATACAGGTAGGTAAGCTATTTAATATTCTCCATTCTGCTCCACAGTGACCAATGAACATTGGATAGGCCACTAGGGATAAATCCATGCAATTCTTTTAAAAGTACTAGGGAATGTGCATTGAGCATCAGTTCCCATTCAACTTGCTCACAAGCTTTTTATGCCAATATACTTTCCTAGTGCAAATAGTATCTTCCCTGTTCCTGTACATGTTGTCTGTCTAGATTTCCTTATAGAATTCAAATAAATCACCTGGGACACAGAGCATTCAGAAAAGTAGATTGGTTCAGAGGTACTAAGCATGAAAGTAGTTTAGGATAGCAATTGCCCTTATTTGAAGTTCTCTGAAAGCAAGTAATCCTTCTGGATGTTTGCTTGCAGAGAGGAAAAAGAATTTTAACCACTTGTCCCAAGAGCACTGGAATGTTTAAGAGAACAGCAAGAAACATCATGTATATTTTTAAAGACAGAGGACCACGGGTTTTTTCTATTGATGTGAATTCTTGCATATTCATGTACAGACCAGAAAGTGGGACAAATACTAGGTACTCACATGCCTTACTTCTTCTCACATGCCTCTCTTCAAGAGAGACACTTTTTTAGTAGATTTGTCCCATTTGACAGCAGTAATAAATGCATAGACATTTTCCCTTGAGTGGTAATACTCATAAAAAGAAAGGAGAAAGAGTGGTACATACTGTCAGTAAAATAAATTTGTTGTGTTGCCTGCAGGAAGTCCAGAATGCTATCAGCCTTTTCACCTATGTCTTTTAAGCCTGCTGCTTCTTCTTTGTTGCTATTGTCAGGCTGATATGTAAAATCCACACTGATAGTTTTTGTTACTAAGCCAGCTGCTCTCTTTTTTTCTTTCTGTCGCTTCTTTTTCATTTTCCTCCTTTTGTTTTTGCTTATTTTGGGACCGTCTGTTTGCTGCAGTTGTAAATTATCTTGAACAACAGTCTCTTGCACTCCCAAATCTGTTTGTTCTCCATGGAAATTACTAGAGATTTGTGAGCTGCTCTTTTGCTTCTTCCTTCGAATGCGCTTTCTCTTGGTTTGTCCTTGATATTCCTCTTCTGCGGATTCAAAAGAGACATGAGAGCTGTAAATAAGAAGATCTGTAATAAGCATTTTAGAACTGCATACAGTGAAATATGACACCCTTCAAATTCTGAGATACCTGAGTGGCTCTAACCTTACTTTTATTCTTACAATGTCTTTCAGTACTACAATGTCAAAGTCAACTTTTCTGAATGCATTAAAAAGCCACGCTTTTTTCCCCTTCTGCTTTCAATAAAGACTGTATTCTCCTTCATGCTACATACTTTACATCTCATTTACTTTCTTAAGGCAGATAATATGATTCTATACAGAGTGAGGTCAAAAGAATGCCCAGAGCAAAAATCAGTATGGGCAGACTGGGCGACATGACATGAGAGAGCTCCCCAAAGAGTCCCACACGACCAGCTGGTAGACTCGACCAAGAACACAATAAGAATGAACATAATTTACAATGAAAGATGATAGTGATTATATTGATGCTATGCATTCACGACAGTGCTGTACTTTAAAAACACCAGGCATACGTTTCTGACTCATCTCTTTTCTCCTCCTTAAACATTCTCCTCCTTTGGGATATCTTACTGCTAGCTCAGTTTTGGACATCAACTTTATAGGAAAAGTGTGCAAGGCAACAGTGACCTTGGCAAGTAATCTCTAATCTCTTTAACAGCCTGCCTTGGTTCTGTTGTTCCCTTGCTACATTATAATTTCCTTACTACCTAATTCTCCAAAAGCCTCACATGTCACAGGAAGTAAGTCCCTCTTGCTCTTCAAGACAGCTTTTGCACTTTCTTACTCAGATATTATCCCTGCACACAAAGCCCAAGTTTTAAAGCGATCTCTGACCCTGAACTGATTGCTCCTCCCACACACTCACTTCTGACAATTAGCCCCTCTAGCACTAGCCAAGGAAGATTTGGCCAGAAGCAAAAACCTATCTTGCCTCTGAGTGGACTGCTGCTGAAGTCCATATTCATGTCTACAATAATTGCTCTCTACCTAACTGGAATTCCCTTATTCATGATCTAACAAAATCCCCACACATTTAAACATCACAGATTGCAGAATGCCAGTTTTCTTCTATGTATTGAATTTGCATGCCAAGACTTTGGTCACAGGGGCTACAGGGGTGACTTCAGTGAAAAGTTGCTAGAAGCTTCCACTATGTCCAGCAGAGCCAATGTCAGCCAGCTCCAAAATGGACCTGCTGCTGGTCAAGGCTGAATCATCAGCGATGGCAGTAATGCCTCTGGCATAACACAGTTATCCATCCATCCATCCATCCATCCATCCATATATATATATACATATAAATATGTAACATACAGTTAAGAAGGGGAAAAAAGTTATTGTGCAGATGCAATTGCAACTAGAGCAGAGCAGAGTGAGAATATGTGAGACAAACAGCACTACAGACACCACCAAGGTCAGTGGAGAAGGAAGTGCTCCAGATGCCAGAGGGGATTCCCTGCAGTCCGTGGTGAAGACTATGGAGAAGCAGCTGAGCCCCTGCAGCCCATGGAGGCTCATGGTGGAGCAGAGATCCTCTTGTTGAGGACCCTCCACTTGAGCAAGTGCAAGCCTGAGGGAGGCTGTGACCTCACTGGAAGCCCACACTGGAGCAGGTTTGCTGGCAGGACTTGTGACCCCACACAGGACCCAAACTGTTCCTGAAGGACTGCATGCTGTGGGAAAGGACTAACGCTGGAGCAGTCCATGAAGAGCTGCAGTCTGTGGGAAGGACTCCTGCTGGAGGACTGTCTCCCATGGGACGGACCCCAGGCTGGAGAAGGGGCAGGACTCCTTTCCCTGAGGAGATGAAGAGCCTGTAACCCTCATTCCCCATCTCCCTGCACTGCTGGGGGGGGAGGAGGTATAGAACTGGGAATAGTTAAGCCTGGGAAGATTGGGCGTGGGGGGGCAGGGAGAACAGAAAGGTGCTTTTAAGATTTGATTTTACTTTTTACTATCCTGCTCTAATTTTGATACATAATAAATTCACTTAGTTTCCCCAAGCTGAGTCTCTTTTGCCCATGACAGTAATCACTGAGTGATCTCTCCCTGCCCTTATCTTTAGTAATATTTTCTATCTCCTGTCCAGCTGAGGAGGACAGTAATAGAATGGCTTTGGTGGGGGCCTGGCATTCAGCCAAGGTGAAAACACCATATTCTAATGTTTTGTTCTAGAAAGTAAAGACATTAATCCTTCCCTCAACCCCTACCTGCATGAATTCTGAATTCCTTACAGTTCCCTGAGCCTAGTACACTTATTTATCTGGATTTACACCATTCTCTTAGGGTCAAAGCAACCTTGCTTGGCTAAGGCTGGTGTGATACAGGAGAGACATCTGAAGCCTAGTGCTTGTTGCAGAATGATATGCATAATCTCCTGAACTGTCTCAGACATTCTCAGCATGTTTGGCTTTCTCATCACTCCTCCCCCTAACCAGTCTTTGTCGCTATTTTCTCCATGGTTGGAGGCCCTCTCTTTAATTTCTGTTTCTTTTTCTGTCTTGAACTCTGTCAGCTCTGAGCCACTTTCTCTTTAAATATCACTACAGACTTTTAGTTCTTTAGCTGTCAGATGACTCACTGCAAAGCAATTTTCCATACTTTCAATGAAGAAGGCTGCATAAAAATAAATTTGCTGTATTGTAACTGAACACCACAGCACATTAAAGACACACCAAACGTCACCCTGGACCCACAGTGTGGAATGTTTTGCACCCATGGTATTTGAGCTAAATATCTTTATATGTGATTTGGACATATGGGATGTGGGAAAAATAACGTCTGTGTCATCCTGAAGGAATAAAATATCAGAACTGAAGGCAGATATGAATGGTGAAAGATGCTATAAACAAAACATCAGTGTTTCATCTTAAGATCTAATTTGGATTTTCATGGAAGTATTTGTGTTAAAATAGGTGAATTTCACTGCAAATATATATACATTTCTCAGCCCTCTGTTGACCTGAACAGCAGTGTTTGCTAATATCACTACTTTAATCTATACACTCAACAAAGCGGCCTAACTTGTTCTCTAAGCATCTGAGACCCCCAAATCTCAGTGAAACTACAGCATGGTGTGCAGCCAAGCACCCTTTGGTTTGAGATCACTTGAAAAAAAACAGGGCAGAAGCCAGGATGGGGCTTAAGATAATCAATGTTTTGAGTCAAATCCAAAAGTTTCCTCATCCTAAGTAGCTCAGGACAGCAGAAGGTCTGAAGAGACCATGGTGAAGCTGTCAAAATGCAGAACAAATACAGTCTTCCCATGTGCAGGTATTAAGATAAATGCCTGACTGAAAGGAAACCAGAACTATGGTGACTTTCTTCCAACACAGGAAACAAATACAGGACTCCACCTAGTTCTCTTGAGGAGCTAGAGTGGCAGTCTTTCAGCAGTTTCGATCATTCTTTGCCCTGTATTTCAGTATCTGTGTAATATCTGCTGTTCCATGTGTGGGAGCTACCAGTGATACAACATCAGGAACAAATACAATTAGATGCTTATGAATGCAAAGCAATGCACACAAAAGGGATTAATTCAAACAGCTCGCTGGTGGGGGTAAAGTGAGCTGTTATCAGCTCAGGAAAAACAAAAGCCATACCTGTGCATCAGCATGGAAAGCTCAATGAAAACATTTGCTCAGTTGGTATCAGTGATCACAACAGCTAACACCTTGTTTGCATACACAAGAAAAGAGATGGAAAATAACAGGAAAAATATTCCAAAGCTATTATATAAACCTATTGTACTGTTCAAGCTTGTAATGCTGTGTTTGTTAGCATAATTCCAGAACAGTAAGGTTTTGGCAGGCAAAAGGAGGACTCTCACAGAAGTTAGCAGAGAAAGAAACTCCAAAAAGGTTTGTATGATTTGACTTGAAAGAATAATAAAATAAGACTTAATTTCTGCCTCTTCACATGAAAACAAGGTGACATACAATTAATCTGAGCTGCTTCATAAGCTAATAGAAGAAAGTAAAACCTTTTTTTTCACTAATGGTACAGTTTGCTATAGATTTCCCATGCACGTGGCATGCAGAGAAGCCAAGAGAACTGCTTGTTCATATAACCAGCAAGGCTACCTGATTACAACAGCCATGCTAAAATATAAATGAAAGTTATACAAGAAACATACACCATAAAGTTTATGTCACAGCCCACACAATGACCTTAACAAATGACATATTCAGTGGGATTCACCTCCCACAGCTTTAGATGCCTGAAAATACTCAGTGCATACTTAGACCTATGCTCCCTCTGATAACACAAAAGACACTTTCTTCTTCAGAAAGCAGTTTATCTCATACTAAACCAGCAGGGATGGAAATGCAATCCGAAGGACTTCATCTCTCTCTCCCCCCCTTCCATTAACCACAAAGGAAATCGAGATGATAAGCTCTGACTAGATGCTTGCAACACCTGAGAAGAATCAGTCTCTTTTACAGGAAATATTGGTACACAGGAAGGTGTTTCTTAACATGAATCTGCTCATCAGATGTTTAACAAAATCCACTGTTTTATAAACAACCCCAAACAAGACCCAACTTTTGAAATCTTCCCTACATTTCAAGCCAGTAGGGAGGCCTGATAAAATTTCAATAAATACAAATCTGGTTCTAATAATTTTTCCCACTGACAGAAAAGATTTGCTATGTCAAAGCTAAGCAATTCTAAAAAAATGCAGGGAATATACACTATGCAAGCAATCTCAGTATGTTGAGTAAGTACTTAAGCAACAATGATAGGAATAGCTTTTGAACCACACTAACTCTAGCCACAACTATAGCTACAGCTTGCTCTAATTCCACAAGAGCTGATGATTCTTCTCCTGTTCCAAATTGGTCTGTCACCTCTCTTTGTCCTAAGATCCACCTCTGCTCCACAAGTTGCTTAATTGATCACATAATCCAATTATCCAGGAGAAATTGACTCTAACCTGTTTAGTCTGTACTTGGTGCTCCTTCAGACTGAGCAAAGTGTCTTCCAGATGGAATGCCCATACACATTTTCCAGTCACAGTCATAATTTCATAGGCATTTCTTTCAGCCTTAATAAGAACCCCTTCCTCAAGAACTGTTCAGAGTTAATTTTTTTTTTGGCATAGGTTCCTTTTTGGATGCAGTTTACCATGCAGGTGCACAGTCACACTACCCTGACTGACAGTATGATATGGAAGCAGGGATGAGCAGCCTCAGAATATAAGGCAGCACTACAAGAAAAGGTAATTTTCTAACAGCCTATCTTATCTTGTCTGAAAGATTTAAATGTTTTCTTCGTTCAAACTCATGTTTCTTTAACACAACAGAGGCAGAAATACGTAAAGAAGGAGACTTCAAATAAAATAAGAGGACTCTGTTTATCCATACAGCTTACTGAACTGTGATAATGAAAAGTCAGAGCAGCCAGTTTCTATCTTCAAAGAAAAACAGAAAACAATGAAAAATGTAAAACAAATATTGTCAGGAAGACACCCAATAAGCTAACTTTTATTGAGTTCTATTATATTAGGAAGTTACTTTGTATTCATCATCGGAGCAGCACAGTGAGATTAAATACGAAGCTTAACATAGGCTAAGAAGCAACAGCTGACTTCCTCCTCTCCAGACTAACCATCAGCATGAACACACTGTTGGCAACTCCATGATGAAAATACAAGCTTCCTCGAGTTTATCTTTACTATTTCAGTTCCTTCATACAATGCCAGATGGAAACATTGTGAGACAGCATCCTATAAGACAATGAGAAATGGGAGGCTGATTACTTAGGTGTGTGCAAGTCTAAGGGATACAAAGTTCCACAGAATGCAAAATGAAGTTTGGCTATGAAAATAAGCTGGGATTTTTGAATGCTAGGGATTTTTTAAAATCAGGTCCCTGAATATTGTAAGAACAAACTTTTAGAACAGGGAAAAAAAAGAAAGAAAATATGTAAAGCATACTGAGGAAAACAGAGTCAAAGAATATCCACTCAGCTTTAGGAATCCATATAATGTGCTCATCATTACTCAAGTACGGCAGCTGGCTCTCCTGTTCAAGTCCCACAGTTGGCTGTTTGGATGTTGCTCATGGTAATTCTGTAATTCTGTCGGGTTTTGGTTTTTTGGCTTTGGGTTGGTTTCTTTTTTCAGATTAAACAGGGCGTATGCCCTTCTGATTTTTCAGCCAGTTTAAGCTCTTTTCTTCTCCTTGACACTGGATGCATCTTCCATAGTGTACCATGCAGTCAAAGCAGAGGAGTTTAATTTTGGTTTAGGATCTTGTAAGGGAAAAACCAAATGATATTTTAATGTCAATTAAGATATTTGTAGCTGCAATTTGACCAAGAGAAAAGCTGTGGCTGGTGAATGCAATAAAATGGAATGGTTCATTAGAATAAAAGCAATACTGGAAAGATCTCAGGGACACAAAATGATGTTACTATTTTTTCACTTTTTTGGGGGAAACTGCTTCAAATAATTTGAAATCAGAGAAAGAAAGCCCATTTTAAAACTTTAGAACTTCTATTAATGTGCAACACTTGTAATGTTGTAGAAAACTGCAAAACACTGGAAGCTGTTTAGGATAGGGACTGTCTTTCATTTTTCCATTCACACTATGTTTGTGTGCTGACAAATCAAGAATTCACATAAAACTGACAAATGTTGCGTAAGTGCTGCCTACCACAAAGGAGTATTACCTCCTGGATTTTAAGCAAATCCAATTAATGCTAATGACAATTATCAGTTAAAGGCAGATACCACTTTCTGCATAAGTCTTCCATCATAAATGTTCACTTGACTGTATATGCAGATGAATTTCTCTTACTCATAAGTTAAGTCAAATTCCTGCCATAGGACAAACTGTCCTTGGTCACATCAAACAACTACCTATTTCTATACCCTGTCCCGAACAGCAGCCATACACTGCATTCAAGAAAACGTGAACTCTGGACTTACACAGAGGTAAATAATGGCTGTTCTTTTGCATTTTTTACCCTAATAATTGCCATAATTTTGCTTTTTGATTCCTGCTGAGTGCTAAAATGTTGTTTTCGTGGTTATTCATCGTATCGTAAAATCTTACTCCTGCTTGGTAACAGTCAGTTCTGAGCTCACCATTTTGCAGGTGAGTTTTGACTGGTTATTTTTTCCTAAGTAGATCACTTGAGAACTGTCTAAGACGTGTTTCATCTGTCATTTTTGACAAATCACTCAATCTGGGATTACACTGCACCCAACTCTAGCCTTTAATGCAGTCCATGTAGCCATCAGGAAACATTCTGATATCACTTCATTCTTCTTACCTGACCATCTATTGAACACAAGCCTCCAGTGGGGACCTGTTTTGAGAACTGCATTCTCTTCATCTACTTTTTTATTCTGGGGCTTCATCTTTCATGTTATGTCTATGTGCCCCCTTTGGACAGGGGCTTTATCAAAAGTTTGGTGGAAATTCAAGGAAATTACATCAGCTGTAGCATCATCCTTATACAGGTGTATTTCCTACATCTTCAAAGATTCCAAGATGTTTGTATACCTCCTCTTTGCAAACCTTCTGTTGATCTGTCCCATTCAGATAACAGGTTATCAAGCATCCACAAATACTATTTTGCATTGTAATTTGTGCTGAACTGCCTAAAACAAGCAACAGGATAATAGGCTTGCAGTTCCCTGGATGATTTACAAACTGTTTTAAAAAACTGGCTTCCACTATCTAACCACAAAGTCTCTGACCACAAAGCAATTTGAAAAGCATGTAGCTATGCATCATTGTCAGTAACAAGGGCAATTTCTTTCTTTAAATTCTTTTAGAAAGTTTAGGTGAATAAAATCTGGTACTTGTGATTTTGTTTTATAAATTTATTTTGTTGCATGACTATTAAATTAGTTCAATTTCACATATCCTTTCAGAAAAGCCAGGAAGAAGTGCTGCATCATGGGATTTTCCATTGCATTTTTTCCACAGCTAACATCAATGCAAAGGACTTATTTAACTTCTCTGTAACAGGCCTCTCTAAATATTCATTCTACACTAAGATCATTGGCTCAAAAGAGTGGCAGACACATTGCTCCTGGTGCATCAAAAGTAAGACCTATTCAGTTTTAATTCTATATAACATTTGCTCAAACACTCCTTCGCTTGTCTTACCACATTCTTACATTTAAATATGTTTAATACATCATCTGGGTGTGAATTCAGTTTTTTAAAAGACACCTACTTCTTTCTAACAACTTCCTTTACTCTGTTGTCTGGCTCTGCTGTCTTTTTCTTGCTTTTTTCTCAAGCCTGTCATGACAGGTGGTGGGCGCTGGCCTTGAATATCACATATGGTGTCCTTAAGTAGCTTCCATACCACCTGGTACAACTTCCTTCTCTTAGCTGACCTTTTTCAGGTTCATTTAGTAAGTATCTTTATTTTTGCGTAGTGTTCCTTCTTGAATTGCTGTGGATTGCTGTTTGTTTCCAGCATGTTGAACCCAATGGTTGCTGTTGTGATGTGCCTCTTGTGAACAAAACTCTACGCAGGATAAAGTCAAGGATGTAATTTCTTCTCACAGCTCCACTAACCAATGTCTTGGTTATTTTATTGACTGTGTCTAAAATCTGGAACTTTTCACAACATTCTGATGAGACACTAAAGGAGAAACTGAAGATCCATTACTGCACTCTCTGCTGCTTCTCTGATCTTTCAACAGTGAGCGTTCCCAATCCCAGCTGGATACATGATGAAACAGAGTCTAAGCTTGCTTTGCTTTTTGGTATGTACACTCAGTCCACACACATGCTGATCTAAGGCATCCAGGAGATAAATGAAACTATTTTAATGCATAAATTAATTTTAGCAGTAATGTTTTGGACCTTCTGTCACTTTATACAGAAAGCTATACTTGATGAAGCCCCCAATATTTCTTAAATAGAAGTATTTCTGATACAAATTCTGTACCATTCAATGACTGAATTTCTCAACAAAAACAAATATTTTGACCTTTTAGTGATCCTTTATTGTTTTAAATTTCAAACTCACTGTATTCAGTCATTTTGGCATTTTGGGGTGATGTATAAACAATCAGACTCAGTCAGCATTATTTAGAGGAATCATACAGCACTTCCCAAATGGGCTCATTTGTGGTCCCTGAAACCACTAAGAATTATGTTGACTCAGTGAGTAAAATAGAGTAAAATCACAAAGCTGAGCATACTCCCATACAAGAAAAAACAGATTCAATGACGACCAGTAACTGTTTTGAAGGCTACTAAATCAGAAATGCTCAAGAATCTTAAGCAGCCATAAAGACTAATTGCTACTAAATAGAGAAATCTTCTTAAGTCTTTGGCTAAATAAGATTACATCTCTGTATAAGAACAGATAGCACCACTGTGAATGGGAAGGGGAGATTTGTAACATTTACATTAAAAAACTGGAAACATTTTAAACACCTGATGTCACATTTCTATTTTAAACATTTGTTCTTTCTTTTAATTTTCAGGACACAAATACATGTTCAGAGTTTTCTTCGAAGCCTTTTTTCCCAGAAATGGTTTTCAACTAATGGTTAGTTTAAAGAATCCAAAGCTCTCCCTTTGCTCAGAATAACACCAGAAATTATAAGAAACATTACAATCTTAAAATCCTGTGCAGCATTTAAAATGTTCTTTCCAAATATACCAGCTAAAATAGCACAAAATGTTTAGATGTTATTAAGAGTATAGGAACACAGACTGGAAGATGGGAAATACTGGAAAAACAGGTTATCTACTGGAAAACAGATATGTCATTTTCCCCTGTGATAAAACAGCATCTAAGAGCAGTTGTAAACTAAAGTACAATCTTTAGCACAGAAGAGCTACATAAAAGTACACATGCAGTGACCCAGCAAAATTAAGATACTCAGCAACAACCCTCCAAATCATGTCAGTTATCAACCTCAATATTTCAGTTTACACCTAAATTCTATTTTTTGCAATATTTTGTAATATTTCTTAACTTTTTACAAAACATCTAATAAACAATTATATTTAACCCCATATACGAAAGAGCTGCCAGAAGTACAATTTATTACATGGTTCTTCCAGTAAACCCTATTTCAAAACACTCCGGAAAATTAAAGTCTGAAAGAATGCAGAACTGTTTTATTTTTAACTATTTCCTAATAAAACTAATAAAACACATGTTTTATTTTTAACTATTTCCTTCATCCATTTATCTTTGGATCTTAAACTAGATTTGAATTAAATTTACTTACACAGTTTCCAAGCAGCTTTGTAAAAACAGGGATGTTTTTAGGACAAGGATTAAGCTTACTTTCATTGATCACATACTAAATTAATTGTGTATTGAAGCAGTAAGTAATTTCTTAATGACCAAGTGCTCTATGTTGAACTAATCATACATATAAATACGCAGACAGGTATGCTGGAAAAATGAGCAACACCAGAGGGAAAAATCCAGAACAGCTGTAATTTGGTAATCTGTCAGTCTGTAATAGACATGAACCTGGTGCCACAGTCTTCCCTGGTATTTTTTTGACTGCATGTCAAGAACAAACCTGATCAAACTTTTTTTCCAGAGTGAATATTTTAAACCAACCTTTTAATAGGAAAGCTAAGTTTTATTACAACAGACACTAGAACAGCGGATTTCTTTTCTGGGGGTGGAGAAAATTCAAAATGAGGAAAGTTGAAACAACTATACATATGTAACCTAATCTCCACCTTGCCCACTGCATCCTCATAAATCAATCCTCTTTTCTTAGGCTTGTTCTCAGTTCAGCACAGCAGATACCAGAGCTGCAGAACAGTCTGCACAGTGCTCTCTGGGTCTCTAGGGAATGTCCCTCTAAGTCTGGGTTCCCATTGTTCTCAGCAGACCTCTGGCTCTGCTGTAAGAGGGTTTATTCCTTGGCCATCATTCCTCTACACCTTTGTGTCCCTCACATTCTATAAAGTTATTCCCACTCAGTGGGTTTCTCTTCATCTCCTAAGGGCTCCATCCTGATTTCTATACTAAGCAGCTACAGATTTTCAAAGACTAAAATACGATATATGACGTAAACATCTGATTATTCATAATAATAAACTAAAAAAAACCCACAAAACCCAGATGAAAGCATCCATTACAAAAATAAATGTTTGGAAAGTGACTGAAATAATTTTGTCACATGTCCTCAAC
Source organism: Urocynchramus pylzowi (assembly GCA_013397555.1). Lineage (NCBI taxonomy): Eukaryota > Metazoa > Chordata > Aves > Passeriformes > Fringillidae > Urocynchramus > Urocynchramus pylzowi. The sequence continues at coordinate 649,627 of VZRH01001874.1, read as the reverse complement.
AAGAGATCACGTAGTGTGCATATTCTACTTTCCTAGGTGTTGAGTCCACTGAACACCACCTTTACACTATTAAACCACGTATTTCTGGGCACAGTAGAATGTTACCAGAATAATATGGATCACTCTCATTTCCAGGATTTCTTGTGCTGCTTCTCAAAAGTAAAAAAAAAACCCTGAAAATGGCAACAGGAGTACAACAACTCGTCTATTCAGCTTAGCAAAGTGTTAAGTTATTTTTAATTCCCATTTAAGTTGTTGAAAAATAAGAGTTGCTCTGCAGCTCATTGAGGAATAGTATCATCCCTTGAAAATAAGAGACATTGTTATTCTTCTTCAGTTATATGACATGATCTGTGAAATAACTTGGATGTGATAAAGGGAAATGCATTCATCTGTCTTCACTTGACTTTGTATTTCATACAAATTTTAAAATCTGTCATCTGCTTGCAGAGCGCAATTTTTTCCATCAGACACTGTACCCCCAATCCAGATTAGTGTGACGTGAATGCTTTTCACCTTTACTTGGTACACTGCCCATTGGTACACACCAACCACTCGACAAAGCTGGTTTAATTTTTCTTTCCAACATCATAGAACCTTAGGCATCAATAGCTGTCAATGACAGACTACCCATAATATGCTATGGATATGCATACATCCTTCATCTTTGATGCACTCAGATGTTCATTACTAAATGAATCTCTCATTTTGGAGATTTTGACTTTGGTAGCCAGTTGCTGTGTTCACGGGACTTTTTGCATTCTGGAATACTAAAGAGTTCACTAAAATCTTGCAGCAGGTGAAACGATCAATAAATCTCAGGAACGGCTTTAGGTTCTCTGAAGTCAAGGGCCAGAACACTGATCTCTGGGAAAGCAGGACTGGGAATGGGGGACCCCTGGATGGAGATAGCAGGTGCCTGGCTCTGTGGTGGTGTTGGCTACTTCTCCGTCTGGGCAGCTTTAAGGGAGACTACAGCTGCTAATTTATTACTCACTCACCCCCCACAAGGAGATACATGCTAATTAGGACTTCACACAAGATTCACTTCTGCCATTAAATTACACTGTAGCCAGTAGAGAGAACTTCCACTGTACTAACAAGTATGGTGACACAAAAAGTTGGCAGAAGATCACCAGAGAATAGGCTGCTAACAGCTCAAAATAATTCAGTGCTTTCCATTTACTTAGCTTTTAAGTTAAGCACTTCACTGCAAGCAAGTTAAAGTGTACAAAATTACTGCCATTAAAAGAAAAGATATAAAAGAAGGGAAATATAAGAACCTTGTAAATACATTTAAACTAATAGATATATAATCACAATGGAAGTTTATACTGCTTGTAACATAACTGCTAGAGGCACTTCAATTTAATAGAATTTATACATTACTATAAGAACCAATATAATAGAAGAAAAATGCCAGAGTCAGAGCAAAAATGAAAAGCATTGTAGGTCACTAGAGAACACATTCAAATAATTTAATCATTATACTTTTACTTAGATGTTTTTCTGCATATGTACAAGTTCTTTCGCCAGAAGAACGTGTTACACTATCTCTAAAGCTTTTGCTGAAGTTCTCTATGAAGGTATATATGGTTTTACACTAAACAAAATGTGAAGATTATTTCAAATGCTAATATTTCTGATTATTAGTGAATGTTGGATACCATTATGATTTCTAGATATATGTCAAAAAAAATACTTCAATGGAATTTTTCCTTGAGATTACTGATTTATACACCTAAATTTCATGCAATCAGTAAACTAATTTACAACTTGAAATTAGAAACACACACACATAAATAACATATGAAACAAGAAAACACTGAATACTGCATTTGATAATCTTTCATTTTTTCCTTGATATATTCTTTTTCCCTTTCAGAGGAAAAAAAAGAATCTATGTCCAAATAATATTAATACTCAGTCCGTGTAATATTTAGCACTAAAGGATCCACCCATCAATAGCATATTCAAGATTATAAATTACATATTATTTGATTAAACACGCAAAGCCCAAGAGACAGTTAGTAATGGAGTCTATTGGGTTTGCATGGCCAGGTTTTGGTAGTGGAGGGGCTACAGGGGTGGCTTCTGGCACCATCTGCCAGAAGCTTCCTCCATGTCCAGCAGAGCCAATGGCAGCCAGCTCCAGGATGGATGTGCCCCCCTGACCAATTAGAAATGGTAACATCTATGGGATAACACAGTTAAGAAGAATTAAACAAAAAGGTCACAGTCACAGTTGTAATTGCAGACAGAGAAGAGCAGGGTGAGAACATGAGAGGAGCAGCCCTGCAGACAGCAGGGTCAGTGCAGAAGGAGGGGCAGGGCAGGAGGTGCTCCAGGCACCAGAGCTGAGATTCCCCTGCAGCCCGTGGTGCAGCCCATGGGGAGGCAGCTGTGCCCCTGCAGCGCATGGGGATCCACAGGGATGCAGAGATCCACCTGCAGCCCGTGGAGGAGACCCACACCAGAGCAGGTGGATGCCTGAGAGGAGGCTGTGACCCTGTGGGAGGCTTGTGCTGGAGCAGGGTCCTGGCAGGGACCTGCAGACCTGTGGAGAGAGGAGCCCATGCTGGAGCAGCCTGTACTTGAAGGACTGCACCCCATACTAGAGAACTGTGACCCATGGGATGGACTCATATTGGAGAAGTTAATGGAGAACTATGTTCTGTGGGGGGAACCCCACGACAGAGCAGGGGAAGGACTCCTCTCCTTGAGCAGCAGGAGATACATGTGATGAACTGACCATAACCCCCATTACCTGTGTCCCTGTCCCCCTCTGGAGAGGAGGTAGAGTTGAGAAGGAAGGAGAGGTGGGGGGAAGGTGTTTTAAGGTCTGTTTTTACTTCCCATTATCCTGCTCTGTTTTTTTAAAAAATAAACTCAAATAATATCCTCAGATTTTGAGGATGTTTTGCCTGTGACAGTGTTTGATGAGTGATCTTCCCTGGTTCTTATCTCAAACTATGAACTCTTTGTTGTATTATCTTTCCTCTGCCCAGGTGCAGAGGGGAGTGAGAGAGACTTTGGTGGGTGTCTGGAATCCAGCTGGGGTCAACCCACTACATGGAGGTAAATGCACCATTTTCATTAGCAAGTGCTACAAAGGAGAAGGATACAAAGAAAGTCTGGCATTTTTTCTCAGGAGGAGAAAAGCTGGCAAAAAAAGACAAAATTAAATATATATCCTGAGATGGAAGAACTCTAACACTGGTTTATTACTTAAAGTCTTCCCACTTATCCTAAGGCTATGTATTTTTATTTCTTAAGGACCTGTAACAAATTAGTATTTCTCTCCTCTACAGTGTTCATCTATATACTAAATAAAGCACTGAACAAAGAATCAATCACTTCTTTTCTCTGGCAGATGAACAAGAAGGATAGACATTATGTTCTTTTCAGTAAAAATGCACAGTTCAGCTAAGGTATTTAACTGCTGTGTAAAAGCTACCATAATATTGACTCCCCTTTCTGGGTTCACATAGAAAGAGACAGGCTCCTCCAAACAGAAAGGTTGATCCTAGACAGACTTTATTATCATCACTTACTGTAATATCACTAGGTGCCTCGCTCTTCTAATTATTCAAGCAGTTTAGTACAGTATTCTCATATGCTTCAGTGAAGAGGTGGAAAAAAAAATCAGATCCATGCACAAACGTGCTGTACTGCAGCAGTTCAGGGTATGAAGTGTTACAGACCTGCAGAGCAGCCCTGGATCCTGCAGCACTTGCTGCCTCTCTGTGCTGATCTATTAGCACTGGCTCAATATCAGCTACATTACTATATGCAGGTTTTTGTTCATGTCTTTGTATGCTTGGGCTTCCACAGCAGAATCTTTACTATTTTTTATACCTTGTGATATGACAAGTGCCTGAAACTAAGCATTCAATAAAGTCAAATTCTCTGAGGAATGACTCTTAATAAAGGTGCACATTTAATTTTGCTACTTTGTCTAAAAGTTAATGGAGAACTGATCTAAATTTGTCAGTTACAAACTAAGGTTTTTAGTATACTGAATTAAGGCTGGAAAAGATTATGTGCCATACTTGAACACTGAGTACTCCTTAAGATGTCTTCACTCTATTTGCTACTTCCTCTGGAAAGCTATCTGAATAACTAGATATACAGTTCCTGTATTTATTAGTAGCCACTTTCCATAAAGTTTTACAGCAAATTGTATTTTTTAATCAATTATATGTTGCATGCCTTTGTAATTTTTGGAAATTTATCTTACATTATATTTCATTATGGGAATAACAAAGCATTCTATATGTGAGAAGACATGCAGTAGACAGTATTAGCTTTTAACTTTTCATCTTCAGACAGACAGTGACCAAAAAATAGACTAGAGCTCTTTATTTGTCCAGACTGACAAAAGATGTGTCCATTTCTAAGTACTCAAGAAAAGCTCATATACAGAGTGCATACCTAAATGTAAAATGATCGGAATGGTTTGTGAACACACTGCAAACTTAAGCCATCCAGATAAGTACTTAAGTTGAATTTAAGACAGAAGCATGAAAGGAATTAAGCTCACTTAAGATTAAAGATGCATTAAAGATGCATCTTCTTTATTAAATGTAGATTAGGCTCTCCTTAAGGTGTGGCAACCATTACAGTTCCATTATATTTCAGATTTTTGCACCTAGCTAACTTTTGTATTCAAATAACATTTGTATTCAAGCTACCAAAACAAATGTTTTATCTAATATTATATCTGGCATTGTGATAGTGCAATGGCTATTTGCCAGTGAAAAGAAAAATAACAAAATAAATTCAATTTTGTGGATGGCTGTGCAAGGATGCTGATATCCAGTTCAGTGTTACACTCACATGGTGGACCTGTTCCAAAACCACCACCAATATCCGCTGAGAATAATGTACTAAAAAAGATTTGAATGGCAGAATTCCTTTCTAGCAGTCAGAACTTTAGGTCATGTGGCATTTTTCATCCTGTTCTACACACCTTAAAGTTGGACTTATCAGAAAATTAGCTTATGTTGCATTTTCTCAAAGTTCCTAACATTTATGAATTCAGCTTTTAAATATTCTTTTTTTTAAAAAGCAACTTAAGAAACCTTTTATTCATGTTCATTCAACTAGATTGGTAAAAAACTGGTATCATCATTCCAAAAAAGCAAAAACAATTACATAAAATGTTTCTGCATTCTCTCCCACTTTCTCCACAGCAAGATGTGGAGAGAGTTAGTCGGGTGAGATATAAGTAAGTCCTTTGCAAGTAACATCCATGCACCCAGAAACAAAGAGCTCTGAGAAAGTAAGGTCACCCAGCTCTTACGGAATAGTACAGAAGCAGGCAGAACAGGTATGACTTCACACAAAACTTCAGCTGTCATTAGACCAGCTACACCAAGACCAGAGGTTCAAGGCTATTGTTTAAAGTATTTGCATCAAGAAAAGAAGTGTCAGATGCTGGCAGAGTCCCACAGGTCCATGAAGACCTGTTCCCCCCTACACCCCTACAGAGCTGAGTGCTCAGCTCACTGCAAACTAGCAGTCATGCCAGTACAGCTGTGCTGGTTATACCAGCCCAGAGGATGAGCACATTCAGATTTCAGGAGAGGAGTCTGAGATACAGCATTATCAGCTGGATAGAGCCAGAGGTGCAGCTGTTGGAAGGGATTTGCTTTCTGTCAGGGGAGACTGCCTGTTGGCCCTAATGCCTCCTCCACACCTGCACACGGCTGATGCAGCTGGGAAATGGAACTATTGGATGCAGCAGCTTCGTTCTATCATCAGCTGCTCAAAGCAACTGGGGATCCTTGGAATGCACTTCAGATTGCCTGCACTGCGTTTTGGCTAGATTATGGCAATAGATTTGTGTACACTGGTATTTCTGTCTTTTGCTATAGCAATATCCATTTTCTTCAGCCCTACACAGATGGCTGGAAAGAGGGTGAGTGAGGCTGATGCATGGCATGGGCAACACACAGCCTGTAATACTGAACAATCCTGAGCCTACAGTGAAGGCAGGAGCTTCCTTTCTCTCCAACAGTTTACAGTACAGAAGGCTCTGGTGGAGTATGCCCTGTTAGTGATTTGAACTCTACTTAGGAGCGCCAATTTCTGCTTGCAGGGATAAAACGGAATGAAAATAGAATGAAACTAACAAAATTATTTAGCAAAGCTACTGTGAATGGGAGATTGATGGAAGATGATTTTCAAAGCTTCCTTGGCACAGGTTACAGTTGTATTGAGGGTTGTTCAGTACTTTCAAACTGCTACTGTAAACTTTGCAGAGGGCAGTAATCAAAGGCATAGGATATGAGATCAAGAAATTTCCCCAGAGGAGACTGAATGGAGACAGTCTACTGGAAGCTATAGCAATGTGTGGCTGTTATGCCTACAAATTGCTATAAACTACAACTACTGCCATAAAAAAAAGAATAACAATAAAATGAAATCATGAAGTAGGCCTGATTTTGACTTTGAACATGAGACAGCAGCATTTTCTGTATGTCATACAAAATACTTGCAGAAAGCTGTGTAAGAAAAAGACATGGTTAATACTGCACACTTTTTTTTTTACTGTTTTAATTTTTCTTGTCCACTCAGCCACACTAAGTCCTTTCATGCTAGAAACAAACTTTCTACTCTGCTTTTACAGTGTCCAGAGTATTTACACACCAGGGTAATATGAATGCAGAGTTCCTATTCTTACAAAAGGCTTTCCTCTTCCCCTGCTCCCTATTTTCAATTTGAAAATTGAAAATACTGTATTGAAGTATTTCATAATAATACTGTATTGAAGTATTTTTGTATTGAAACAAATCTTGTTAGAAAGAGTAACATAGGTCCTCACAGCAAGAGGATGAGCCAGGGTCACCTTCTCACACCTAATAATCAGTAAGTGTGTTGTCTGTCAGTGGACATTTGGCTCTTAACATGAAGGACAGCAATGTTTTGCTGTGATTCAATACCAACAGGGTTCAAAGGCACTAGCAGCAATAACAGAGCAGTGGAGGTTAGAATTTTGCACACAACCAACTACACGACTGATAACCAAAATGAAAATATCATGTGATCAGAACTATCCCAAGATCTACAAATCCATTAAATTTCCTGCTTTAACACGTGAGGAACTAAGATTCAGAACCATGAAACACTTGCAGACAGAGACCCAGCTGTCTTCTGCCTCTCTCCTTCATCCAGCCCCATACTGCTTTTATCCTGCTGCTACATGAAGATTTAACTACAAAAGCTTAGGTCTTGATTATGTTTTTATTATGAAACAAGGAGGTGAAAGTAGTCAAGCAGTGTCAGATTCCCAAAGTGTTGGGTGTCTGCTCAAGTGAGGCAGCAATTATAACAGAGTTGGCTTTTTTGCTGGGATTTAAAGAGCTTGTTGGTGCTCTTCTCTATTTATTTTCCTTGCCCAACAGTTCCTTACTGTCACTATGACAACAGAAGCCTGTAACACAGCTGCAAGGCAGGAGAAAAGGGGAGCATGCTCTAGCTGAAAGGGGTTAAATGACTCAGCCAGTAGGGAGCAAGAACGGAAAAATGATGTTCACTAGGGAAAGAGGAGAAAATAATTCCTCTTCTTTCTCTGAGACTCCTCTATTATAGGACAGGATGCTCAACAAAAATATTTGTCATCACCGTAATTTGAAATAAAACAAAAAGCAAGAAAACAGAAGTCAGAGATAATGGCCTCTCAGGGGTAATGGCCAGACAGAGATAGTTCCCTCTCCCCTTACTATGCATACCTGACTTCAGAACCTACTTTAATCACATTACTTTCAGACTTACGGACATGTAATGAGAAGAGATTCCATTTGAGACACCAATTGTAGCACAAAGGAATAAGAAAAGCTGAAGGTCAAAGAACTACCACAGAAAGTGAAGGAAATTACCTGAGTCAACATGTCTCATTAAACATGGACTTGTTGGTGAATTCTTACTCTGCTTAAGCACACATCTCTCCTCTGGGATCCAGCCCAGCATTCTCTTTACTTTGTTAAAATGAAAAGGCATAATCTAGGTATATTGGGACTGCATGGCCACGATTTTGGTGGTGGAGGTGGGCTACATGGGCAGCTTCCATGAGAAGCTACCAGAAGCTTCCTCAGTGTCCAGCAGAGCCAATACCTGGTGGCTCAAAGATGGATGGTCGATCACAAATGGTGGCAATGCCTCTGTGATAACCTAGTTAAGAAGAAATAAAAAAAAAAAAAAAAAAGTTGTTGCATAGGTGTAACTGGGCCCAGAGAAGAGCAGGACAAGAACATGTGAGAAGAACAGCCCTGCAGACACCAAGGTCAATGCAGAAGGAGGGGCAGGAGATGCTCCAGGCACCAAAGCTGGGATTCCCCTGCAGCCCATAGTGAGGACCATGGTGAGGCAGCTGTGCCCCTGCAGCCCATGGAGATCCACCTGCAGTCCACGGAGGAGCACACACCAGAGCAGGTGGATGCCTGAGAGGAGGCTGTGATCCTGGGGGAAACCTGTGGAGAGAGGGGCCCTGCTCCCATGCTGGAGCATCCTGTCCTTGAAGGATTGCACTCTGTGGAAGAGTGACCCATGCCACAGCAGTTTGAGGGAAGCTGTTGCCCATGGGATGGATTCACTTTGCAGCAGTTCAGAGAACTGTTGCTTGTGAACTTCATATCTCTAATTCAAGCCTGTTTTGCCTGTGACAGTATTTGATGAGTGATCTTTCCTGATCCTTATCTCAACCCATGGACCTGTTGTTAAATTTTCTCTCCCATGTCCAGTTGCAGAGGGGAGTGAGTGAGTGGCTTTGGTGGGTGACTTGGCATCCAGCCAGCATCAACCCACTACACCAGAATTAGGGGTATGTTATTTTCTGTACTACAACAATATATAGTAATGAAAGCTTATTTCAAAGGTAAGTTTTTGTTATTGAAATACTTGAGGCTTTTTTAGAAGCATGCAGAAACTAATACAGCATCTAAACATGTACTTTATTTACAGTTACAAAAATATAAAACAAGGATCTTAATTAAACCACTTAATTAAACCAACATGCAGCCATGGCAAAAGTAAAGCATTACCAGTGTATCACATTGCCATGTATTCGTTTTTCCTTAATGTATTTTCAGCATTTACACCCTTTCCTAGCAACACACACAAACTTGAGCTAAATATCTGGGGCACAATTCTTTGCCATCTAGCTTTCAAAGGTATCTTTCAGATGTTTTTTTGGGAGTTTGGGGTAAGGCAAGGGGGCTGTGTGTGTGTGTTTGTTTTGTTGCATTGTTTGTTTGTTTTGATGAGGTCTAACAACATGTTAATGTCAGAAACTATCACAAGAAATACTGAAGACTTCAGTGACATTAAAATCTCATGATTTGTACCATGCGTTCTGCAATAGTCCCATATGCTTGTGAATATACTGGCATTTGGAAGATGTAAATAGTTACAGATAGTGGTAATTAGAAATGACTGGTTTCTACATTGTATATAAACCTAAATTAGTGAGTCATCCTTACAACTTCAACTGATGGCCCAGTCCTGTGTTTAAAACCCTCAGTGGACAGCAGTGAATTTCTTGGTAAATTCTACACGCACCTTCAGGAGGTTCAGACTTGTTTGCTGTGAAATCAAGAGAAGTGATTACTCCATTCTAGCTGGCTGCTTGACAGAGCACAGAATTTGGCTGTAACACTGCTCCAGGACACTGGTAGTCTGGAGATGTTTTCCTAAGTGCCTGTCAAAGTTACACCTTAAATGTTTATAATTTGTATCACATTCAGTACGCCAGAAATATTTCCAAGAATGTGGCATCACACTAGTCAGCTTATGAAATGCAACTATATCAGCAAGCATCTTTTTTCAAGCATATACTTAATTCCTTAAAATTAAGTATGATAAAATTTAAACTCATAACTAGAATTCTTGACAACTCTTAAATCAGGTGTCGCTTTAAAAAGGAAATCTTCTCCTGTTCAGATAGGAAAAGAAATAAAAACTTTCCAAAGCAGTATTAGAGAAGTTGATTTAGGTCTTTCTTAACTTTTAATATAATTCCAGTGATACAATCAATCCATAACAATGTCAGTGTACGTATGAACATTACCGGATCTAGACTTTTGTTTTTTCTAAAAATTAAGCCAAATGTAACAAATTATTAAATACTTTATCTGAACTCTGAAAATAAAAATGGTTATTTAATCTTATTCAATTTCAGAAATAAAACTGTGGTGATTTTATCTATTAAGAATGTAATTGCACCTGTCAACAAATACAAGGTCTGCCAAGAAGAAATTGAAGGAAAAGACATCTAAGCACAGAATTCTTCAGCTATAGCTGTCATACGTCTCTTTTGTTTGTGGCATCATCACATTTGTTTGTGGCATCTTTCATTGTAACTGATTCCAAAATGTCAAGTGCACTTAAGCTGAAGAAGAAACAGGATGCAGAGAAGAAAGTTCCTTAATCTCACAGACATTTCTCCTTCCAAGCTATTGATTAATCTCTAAACACCACATTTTGAAAAAGCTCACAGTAACAACCCCAACAGAGGTGTCATTGTTACTAGTTTGCTTTCTGATGATGACATCTACATGAGAATTCCTGAAGCTGTTGATGGCTCAGAAAAATCTGCCATTCACAAACTGGGAGCAATACATTGATTTCTGCAAGGACAAAGCTAAACTACAGAATGTTATCTGTGGTGGTTTGACGAGGAAGGAAGTTTTTGGGAAGGTAATGGTCAAACCAATCAGTGGCCAGATGTGAGTATTGGCACCTGGTGTGGCCACTAGGGACCTACCTGGATATGCCTCTGAAAACACACAGGGGTTAAAAAGCAGAGCATTCCCAGGGGAACTTCCTCTTTGGGTCCAGCGGGGGAGCAGAGCTGACCTCCCCTGCCCAGCGGTGTCGGGGTGGGGGAGGGGGTGAGCCATGCGGCCGGCCGGGGCCGAGGTAGGCCAGGCCGGAGCCCTGCGGGACCCTGGGGTGCTTGGGGCAGGCCAGGCCGGAGCCCTGCGGGACCCTGGGGTGCTTGGGGCAGGCCAGGCCGGAGCCCTGAGGGCCCCTGGGGTGCTTTGGGCAGGCCCAGCCCCACCCCGAGAGAGAGAGAGACAGAGAGACAGAGACAGTCAGTGCCAGCTCACAGTGTGCTATCTGTGCTGGCACCTCGGGCTGAGGAGGAGAAGGGGGAGGGCAAGGAATGAAGCAGGTGCCCAGCCGCGGTCAGCCAGCTGTGGGAGTCAGATGTTCCGGCAGACAGTGGCTGGGATTTTTAACCCCTTCCTGGACAATGGAAGCCACAGAAGCACTAATCCTCCCTAGTTTCAAGAGAGAGATAGATGGAAATGAGCAAGTGGAGAGAAAGTTCGAGTAAGTAAGAAAATGTCAGCAGAGGATGGGAAGCGTCCTGGATGGAGGAGATGATTGGAGTGGCTTTTGGCTGGACTTTTCTCTTGCATAGCCACGGGACAGAGCCTATTTCTTTCTATAATTCAGAGACTGTTTCCGGGGGGAGGC
>VZRH01001874.1:602903-637797 GCA_013397555.1 Urocynchramus pylzowi | reverse complement strand
GGGGGTGGGGGGGAGGAGAGGTTTGAAAACTTCCATTGTAGACATTGTGGGTGTATGGTTTTATTTTTTCCCTCTTATGTTTGTAGTAGATGTAATAAAGTTGTATTCCTTTACCCCTGAGAAGATGGAGCCTGCTTTGCTGTATTTTGGGTCACATCTCACAGTTGCCATTCTGGGAAATATACTTTCATGGGGGCACTGGCATTGGGCGAGGGTCAATACATGACATTATCACATATAATTTTATCATGCAAAGATATATTGTTTTAATACTATTGTTTTAATACAAACTGGCAGAGGATTAAAACCAGAACACTCAAAATTAACTAGGGGAATTCATCAATAAAAATTAAAAAGACTTAGCCTAACTATTAGAAATGCGAAAGAGCCCAAACTACCATATAATCCTTCCTTGCTGAATTACTGAAACAAACTTTTAAAAGTAATAACTCTTTCATAGTAAGTTTTCAACCTGCAAGTCCATGCCACCCTTACTGGAAAAGGAAAGACCCATGCTAACAAATCTAACAAGAGAAGGAAAGAGAAGCGAACCTCAAAGTAAGAGTTACAAAAACAGCTGAAAGCAGAATAGTAAAATTATTTTTTTCCAGCAAATTGTAAAAACAATCTACAAATCTGTATATCAATTCCATTCACTTACTTATGCTATGATTTGAAATATGATTTGGTTCCCCTGTGTAGCAAAACACTGGCTATTATACTAAGAGCTATACTATAGCATCGTTCATTATTCAGGCACACTTAATGAAGTAATGAATTAGGATTTTTGTTCATAAGAATCCTTTAGTAGGCTTGTTATTCTATTAAAAAAAGAACAAAACTGGAAAGAACTTTATTATTTTAAGTTTGCAAATGCAGAATCCTTACTCTGAAACTGCCACAATTCCCTCAATTAGTCTTGTCATAAGCCTTGGATATTCTCACAGAAGTTGCCACAAGACTCTGGACAGCCAATGCAAGAGCAGCTGACAGAAGGCACCGTAAGACAACCTGATCAGCAGGAGGTTTTTTCATAGCTTTTTCACTCAGATATAAGATTCAGCAAAGCAACTGTAAGTGTTCTTAAACTCCTCTGTTTTCAAGAGGAGTTTATTTCATGTTGAGTTCTTTCCTGAACTCTTTTATTTGAAATAATTAACACTGAGTACTGTTAAACATTTTGATTTACAGACAAGAAGCCCTACACAAACAACATTTATTGTAATATCCCAGAGACAACTGTATATAAGAATGAGCTGATTTGAAATTAAAGCAGAAGACTTTTTAAATTAACTGTTTCTTGTAACTTTTGTCTACTGTCAACACCCTCTGATTAATTTGAAAACTTATCTAAAACATTGGTACAGTATTAGTTTCTTCAAGGGTAAAGAAACACAAATACTACATGCAGTAGTGGAGTTTATATTCTTAAAAAGATGCTGTGAAGAGGGTAATACCTAAAAGATCTACAAATGTGACTTGAGGATTGAAGTAAATATCTCAGAGCAATGCACAAGTGAACCTGTTTAATCAAAAAGATTGATGGTGACTTGATTACTGTGCTTCTTTGTGGGCAGAAAATACTGGTTAATAGAGGCCCTTCGTTTCAATAGAGGAAGGCAGAAAAGGCAATTTTCAAATTTTAATTTTTTTTTTATTCAATAGAGTGAGACCAATTAACTGTAAGCACTAGAAAGCAGTGGAGCCTCTGTGACATCTTTGAAATGTGAATAACTTTTCTTTTGTTTGCTTTGGTTTCTTCTAAACGCAAAGTGCTGAGCTCAACATGGGGTAAGACCTCTCTAACACGTACAGAAGATTAAGTTAAATGGTCTAATGATTCCTCTGGTTTGAAGGCTACAGAAAGATTCATAACGTTGGAGTTTTACAACTGGTGCTACCTATCAGTGAAAAAACTTTGCTGTGACCTTAGCTGCTTTAAACATATTGCTCCCTTGGTGTGCTTCTGTGAAGTATCACATTCCCAACCACTTGCCAAGAATGTAAGTAGTCAACACATGATTCATAACAGCATCTCCTTAAAAACAAACATACACTTAAAAAGCATCAAGTCTTCCCAAAATGGCTGCCTTGAAGTGAATCAAGATGCTACAGACACGTAAGGGACTATCTGAATTTTCTTCTCCCTTTTTAATCAGAAGCTATTCCGCCAATCATTAATTTCATCCTGACAACATCAACCTTAATGGAACTAGCAGTATAAATAACAATAATAATGGAAAAACCCCAAACATATTTTAGAGCTGACAAGAAATCATTTTATTTTATAATTTTAACTAACTTCAACTTTTAAATCATTTCTCAAAAACAGCTGATGTTGAAATACATATTTTAGTGACTGAATATTTTAGTCTTTCACACAGTAATTTACCATAAAGAAATGTCAGCCATGGTACATCTACTCCTCTTGACGATCTTGTTATAATAATTCAGATAGAGTCATATTTGGTTTCCTTAATTTATTAAGAGGACACAGCAAATCACAATGATGCATAACTGAAAAATTATAATCCTAAAATAGAGTCATATTATTTTCATGAGACAATAATGAAAATTTGATAAACAATAAAATTAATTTTTGAGTCAGATTTTTTTTTTTTTTGGTTGAATTTCCACATCATTAATTCCCCTTAGTTCTGGGCTAAAATTGATGACACAGGAACCTTTTCTTACCCAGTACATATACAATATGCTTACATTTTTAGGAAACACAGTGGAAGATTACCTGTTGCCATACAAAATATATCATATAGATAGTATCAGGATTAAAACAATGCACACATCAAATCTCAACTTACTTTATGGAACAGGTCCTTTGGGAATACGTGGGACAATTCTAAACATAACAGATTTATTTTATATATATAAAATATTCATACACACAGTCATGCATGCACCCTTTTTTCCCTTCGGTGTCAAAGGTTCTTATTAGAGCTTTCCTTGATCCCTTCAAAAAAGATCTAAATTTGGGATATACAACTAAACCTAGGTGAGCAAACTAAGTAATCCATAGTGTGATTGCTTAAGATGTTCCTTTAATATTTTATGAGCACTGCCTGAAATCACAGACTTCATTCTGCAATAGATTTTATGTGTATGCTTAAATGACACACACGAGTAAAGTGAACCATGTCCCCTTACCCTTGCAAGACTAGCACAGATCTCCAATTGTGCAATCCTTATTTAGACAAAACAAATAACGGTCTATACTGCAGCAAGAAAGATCTATCATTAAAGGGTTGTGAAATACTAGAGCAAGTAAAAACGGGAATGTAACAAAAATCTCCCTATAAGGAGGTTTTAAAAAAATAATTAGGCAAATACCTGGTAAGAATAACATCTATAGTATAACATCAAACCTACCTTGCAAAAGGAGCCACAGATTAAAAACCTACACTTCAACTTTGTTTTTTCTTGATTCTGTGACAAAGTGCAAAGCCAAATAACAAACTAATGCAAAAGTAAGTCTCCCAGAATTCTAGATCCTTTGTTAACTGTTTAAAAAGTGGCTAAAACCCAAAACTTACTCTTCCTGAACAGTGAAACTGGGATTAGCTAAGAGCATTCTCCATCCAACACTTAATACTATCACTAAGCAGTACTAGAACTCTACTTTCTGCTATCATGGTTGAGTACATTTGTTTTGAAATACTAAAGAAAAATATTAATCTAAAAAATGAGCAAATGAGGCCATTGTTCAATACTTTATCCACTGTAAAACTAGGCAGGTATTTATATGACTCTAAAAAGAGACAATATAACTCAATCCTAAATGCTGTTCTGCTTAACTGCTTTGCAATGTATCCAACATCTAATTATGTATAATACTGTATCACTGCAACATCTAATATGCACCACACATAATCTGATTTATTCATAGATTTTAAACAGAAGCTGAGTAAATTTGCCACAAAAGTTCCATGCTAATGCCTTAAGGATGTATCTTGGTTGCAGCAGTGTTCAGTATGTATGACAGTGTTTTATTTAAAAGCAGCTTAAGTCGCTGCATAAAACTGAATTTACCTACAAAGTATTATGAGACTTCATTTAGTCTTATCAGCAAAACACAGAAGAGGAAGAGGCATTCCTCTAATGTCTGAAAGGAAAGTACATGAAATAATAAACAGAAATTAAATGCCATGGAAGGAGAGAAAAGATGCTTCAAGATCAAAATAAGCAGCTTGAATCTGACATGCTGGGAAAGAGAAACCCAGTGAACTGTCCAAGGACAGTTCTGCAACAAAACAAAGTTAAGGGTAACCTAGAAACAGCTTCTGGATTCCAAACATGAATCCTATGTAACTGAGAAGAGCACAACTTAGAAGCTCTAAATTAGAACATCTTTCCATTCATAATCCAGAAACTATCAAGATCTACTCTTATGTTACTCTGACAAAGTTACTTCTTTGTCACTCAAAAATGGTCTTTAAACCACTGCACACCAAGGAAGAACATTCTTGATGTGCCCTCAGTAATTTTGTATTTTGCTTCAGTCCCTTGAGCTACTTTGGCAGCTTCACTTGTATTCAGACTGACTGGAACTCAGAACAGACTGTAGACCAAATTTCCAAGCTCAAAATTCACCCCTGTGGGTAGTGTGTGCAAAGACAAGCAGAATTTGCCTTTCTGTATCTGCAAGTTATATCTTAGATTTTCCTTGCATTCAAGGCAATCTCCAGGCTGAAACTGATACTGTAGTTTAATAACTGCTGCTTATCAGGTGTTTTACTTCAGCTGTCTTACCTGGGTATCTTCTTTGCTATAGAATATCCCTAGTGGCCAACAACAGTGATGCACAATTCTGGACAAACATGCATCCACAGGAACACAGCAATTGAAAAAACTAAATTCATTTGTCTTGTCTAAGCTTTGGACTTCTTTCTAAAGACAGCCAGAATCAACTCAATTCTGGCAATGTCATTCAGAAAACCACACATTCAACTGAGGCCAACTTAGAATCCCCTTTACAGATTGTGTGCTTTTTCTCTTGTATCATTTGACAACATCAAATATTGTTTCTGAAGTTATATGGTCACAGTTTCTCATCAGAAAGCCTTTCAACATTAAAGGACTGATACATCCCCCTTACCAACTCCAATGATGAATACCTGTTCTGAGAGATGCAAATTTGAAAGGCTGTTAAGCCTCTACCCAATTCCTCAGAACATCAAGGGTAGACATAGTAAAACAGTTTTATCTAACATTTATCCTTAAAAATAATATGACTGTGAGCAGGCATAATATGAATATACATGTCACTTCAGTGGGAGGAGCTAGAGACTTTATCCTCAGTTATGTTCTACATAACTTCAGTAAGATCTGTGGCACTGCATGGCTATCACCAAATGCTGAATCTAGTCTAGAAACCCCAAACGATGGAAATGAACCCATAGGGAAGTACATCCTCATTTTGCTTATGTTGCAAAACAGTGACACCCACAGGCAGCAACAGTTTAAATACTTTATTGTTGCAGTCTGAATCTACTTGATAAGAGCTGCTAAGTCTCCCTTCTGAAAAACTAATCACAGTAATAACCATGCAAACTTACCTGTTGAGTCAGCACTACTGCCAGAGTTTTCAGAAACTGCATTACTAAGAGCATCTGGAGCAACTGCAACATAACCCTCTGGAGGAAGATCCACTGTGTAAACTCTTCTTGGAGACATAACTGTATCATCATTATCTACAAAAAGAAAATACAAAGTATCTGGCTCAAGATTGGTCTCACTACAGATTTTTCTCAATTGTTTTCCCAACTACAGCAATAAGTGATCTAGAAAATCTTTACAGAGGGTCAGCTGTGGAATACTGAAATTATCCTATGACCAAGAGAACTGCATCAAATTTCATAGCATCTACAAATAAACAAATACTCCATGGGTTAGTTCTTTACACCAGAGGTATTTTTTTTCTATTGTATCAGGCAAATCTTCTCCCCTATCTCTAAAAGAAGCTTCCACTTTCAGTGATATTTTAAGAGGGACTGTAAACATTTTTTCCCCATTCATCATGAGCAGACTATTTCTTTAAGAACTGCTTCACAAAAGATGGATGGATATATACAAGCTTATTAGGAAGTGACAGTAGCAACAGAAAAAGAATCACAAAACTGTGGTTTGCCCATTTGCATACTGTTTAGTCACAGCCTATACTTCTCTGAAGGGTGCAAAGATAAAGGAAGTTTGAAAGTCACACCTGACTAAGCCTCAGCAGCGCCTGCCCCAGAGGACTCACCTCCTCATCCTGCTCCACTTCTTTCTGGGGCAGGATGGGAAGTGCCAAGGGCCAGCTTTCCAAGTATTTCATTACATAGGAAACTATTTGTGCTGATGGCAGCAGTCTGTTTTTGTATGATTTGTTTCCCCTTTGAAAGGTATTTAAAAGTACCCGCAAGAGCAGCAGTAGAAACCTCATTTGCTCACCAGACAAGAAGTGACAGACACATCTCTGCTCCATTCACACAAAGTTAGACCATATTTGTGTGCAGAGTAGTGACAACAACAGAGATCAACCACAGTGAAAAAAAAGCCTTTCCAGAAGGCCAGGATTTCAAGGTGTCTCCACATGTTGCAATGTAGTTTTAGATGCCTCATTGTGAAGTTTTTTTGATTTTGGATTGTTGGGCTTTTTTGGTTGTGTTTGTTTTTGTTTTGTTGGGTTTTTTAACACTCAGCCAGCTCCATAAGTCAGCACAGACACAGCACTAGCCTTCCCTTCTTGGGGACAATGTGTCCCTTTAAAACATGGAGTGAACTGTTAAAATGACATACAATAAAAACATTTCCGGCATGTGGGCACAATAAACCTCCTTACATCACAAACTTGTTGAAGTTCCCAGATGATCCAAGTTGATCACTGAGGTGCAGCTATGTGCAACTATGGTTGGACTAATTCCTAAATATTTAAAATGGGGTTGCATCTAATAGATCCCTAATGAGAACAACTTCTATATTTCTA
This sequence comes from Urocynchramus pylzowi, assembly GCA_013397555.1. Taxonomy (NCBI): domain Eukaryota; kingdom Metazoa; phylum Chordata; class Aves; order Passeriformes; family Fringillidae; genus Urocynchramus; species Urocynchramus pylzowi. The sequence continues at coordinate 630,818 of VZRH01001874.1, read as the reverse complement.
ATATGGAATTTAACTATGCACTGACATTTCTCAGACATCCTACTTCGAAAACAAAGTACATTTCTGACCATTTAAAGTACTTCTGAAAGCACCACTGTTGTTTTCATCATGAGGCAATAAATTTGTTTTGAAAAGACATTAGAATAATATAATTTTTTTCTTGAACGAGCCAGAAAGTTTCCAGTATTGATAATACTTAAGAGGGATAATAAAGGGAAAGAAGTAAATAATAGAGAAAGATGAAGAGCAACTATGTGCTTTGGAAAAATCCATTAAAAATTATCATGGGATAATTCTTCAGCAGATCCTTTCCATGTAGATGATGCCAAATCATTGAACTAGCAATACCTGCATTGACTTTCTTATTCCCCATCCAGGTTGATTAATGATGAAGTGCTAATTAGTGACAGTTTAAAATTATAAGGATGTATAAATGTTTAAGTTATTCCCCTCTGAAGGATTTCAAGTTTCCCCTTAGTTCCATTTTTATTTAGGTTTTGTAAAACAAAGATTATCAGGAAAACACTAAACTTAATTTACAATAGCCTTGAAAAATTTGACTCTTTTAATCATATAAGCAGTAACTATATTGAGATAATAACCTCCTAGACAAAATAGTTACACATAACAGAATCTGAGGGACCATCTGTAACACACAATCCTACAAGGAAGAACAGTTACAAATCCTTCTATGGAAATGAATGATGACTCAAGACTATATTTTTTATTTTAGCTCTTTAAATGGGAATCTCCAGATTACATATTTATTCACACCAGCTGCATCTTTAAGAAGCTTGCAAGCTCATAAATCAAGAATTAGTCTTCGCTAATCTTGTGCAAGTATGTCAAACCAAACTGTTACCATATCTGCATCGAAGCTTTCAGATCCTGGGGCCAGAGTCTCCTTGGGCCAAGAAGAGATGGGTTGGTCAAACATAAAGTCAAAATTGCTGCAAAGAAAATGGCTGAGCTTATAAAGCTGTGACATAAAGAGGGTTTTTTGATAAACAAAAGTAAACAGATGTTAGAGATATTAAAAGAATGCTCCCTTTTACTAGTTAAAAGTCATTAATCCAATTTCTGAAGTTTTATTTTATGGGAAAAAAAGCTCCAACAGCTAAAGGTCATTTATAATGCCCCAAAAAGAGTAAACATTTTTCTTTAAGGCAAACCAAGAATACAGAATAAATGTTTTGAAACTATCTGTCTTCTATTCATGTCCCCCACACAGAGATCCACAGCATGTAACTCAGTGTGGTAGGTTGTGCACAGAGCAGGGAAAAGCATCTCCACCATGCCATTACCAACATTACATCTCCAAGCATGTCAGTTGCTTGGCCAGCTATGTTATCTCTTACTATCTTACTACAAACCAGTATCAGATCTTTTCAGAAGGAGCTGAAGGTAAAGCTTCCAGCCATACAGAATTGTCAACAGCCCAGTCAGTCATCTCAGGCAGCCACTGCAGTTTGTTAAGTTTATTTTTCAGCATCTTTAAACTATCCCTGACTTGTAGCTCGGGATGGTGGCACACAGCACTAGCACAGTTTCCAGACTGCCTGAACTCAAAGCATGCTTAGGCACACCTCAGACACAGACATGGCCAGAGCACACGTTCATAGTCTCTGTCCTTTGCTTGCTGTAAGACTAAACCCTGGACAGAGACTGAATCACTTTGAGGTTCTGTGCTGGGTTGGCCCTGGCTAACAGCCCAACACCCAGCCAGATACTCACCCACTCTCCCCTCAGCAGGCTGAGGGTGGGGTGGCCTACAATGGGGTGAACAGGACAAAGAGAGCTCACAGCTCAACAGCAAGGAGATCACAATTACAAGAATCTTTCCTCACTGTCTCTTTTCACTCCCAACTTCACCCCTATTTCCTCTCACTGCAGCTTATACCCAGTTCCTTCTGAGAGACAGAACAGTACAAGGAGGTGGGGGTAATGTTTGAAGTCTCTGCTGTTCCTTCCTTTTCCCCCACAGGGGTTTTCCATGGGCTGCTGTCCTTCAGGAACATTTACTCAACAACAGAGTACCTTCTCCTCCTCTGACCCTCGGGTTTCCACTGTTGCCACTCCTTTTAGTTCTTTCCTGCCTTGGGACTGTTTTCTCATTTCTTAAAGAAGTGTCCCCTAGGGTGCCCTACCTCCGCTGTGGGCTCAGCTGTGCCCTGCAGTGGGTGGGCTGGAACTGGCTCTGTGACAGGGCATCACCGGCCTCCCTCACAGAAGTCCCGTGACTTGACACCAGGACCCTGTAGAGTTTTTCAATCAAGACAAAAACTTTGTCTTACCTGTGAAGTGCTTCTCTGCAATTCAGAAAGCTTTGATAACTCACCCAAGTTAAGTTCCCACAGGGCAGAACTCATAAGAGCAAACAGGGAACCCAAGTCAAGCTAGAAAATTCTGCAGCTCCCCCTCCCCCATAAACAACTGTAAGTTAGCCCAATCTTACCAAGATTGCCTTGCTGCAAAGAAAATTACCCCTTGGAAACACCCAGTTATCATACTTTTCCAAACAGATGGAAAGAGTTAATCCCCAAAACCAGGTCTTTATAGAAAAGCACAGTGTCCTAGTTCTGGCCAGGACAGTTATTATGTTTTACAGCAGCCAGGTGCAGTGGCACATGCCTGTAATCACCACACCTGGCTGCCGGGTAGGCTGAGCCCACCTGAGTACTTGATCCAGGAGCTCTGGGCTGTCCTGCACTGTGCCCAGCAGGACAAGACACCAACCTTACTCAGAAGCACCTGAGGTCACTTCCAGGGGCTGAGGGAAAGGGACTCTCACTTCCAAGAAGAAAGGTGCTCCTTTCCAGTCACAGGGAATGTGTCAGAAGAACTGTCTGCCATTGTTTTTCAGTGTCCTGGGCTGGGGTGAACATTTTGAATGTCAATCACCCTCTCTTTGTACATTATTGTTATTAGCATTGTTGCTGTTACTGCTTATTTTCTTATCTCACTGCTGTTGCCAGCAAACCGTTCTTATTTTCCAATGATCTCTGTCTTTTGTCTCCCAGTAGAGAAGGAGAGGGGAGCAGCTGATGATTTTCTTTATAGTGGGAGTACTAAATTTGAGAGTACCATTCCTAAACTATCCTACACAGGAAATGAGGAAGAGATGCTGAATCAAATACATGGTCTGAGTAGTTCAGTGTCATACCCTCTACAAAAGTCATTACTGGTAGTAGGCATTTTCTGTGTGGTGTTACAGTAGATATGACTAGGACAAAAATAAGGCTTGAATGATGTCTGTTATTTCTCTTAAAAATTTTGTATTAAAGTATGATTTTACTTAGTATGTAAGCTAGAATATGACCCTGTTATATCTATTCCTCATTTTTATTGCACACAAGTGAGACTATGACCCCAAAACTCTGACAATTCCCAAGGAACATACATACCTCGTTATCTGCACACAATAACTTTCCCCTTCACTGACTAGCAAGACAAGCATCTATAAAGACAGGACACAAATCCTGGGCAAGAGTCGTCTCCTTCAAAAACCTTCATAAACTAAAGTGTACCAAAGGTGGTACCAGTGACTATCTGTACATACCCTGAGTGTCCTCCTGAACTGTGGTACTGAAAAATAAATACTTTTCCTGTTGATCAATGTGAACACATCAAAATGTCTGTCTCAATAGCATGAACAAATCCAGTGAACCTAAAATACCCACCCATTCCTCAATGTATACTCATTTTTGTTCAGACAATATCCAAATTCCTGGACATCAAACTATTTCAGTCTATAAGCTACAATAAAGTAACCTCAGGGACCTGAGGTGCTACATTATGTTCAAACAACCTCGGTTCCCAGGCTGACTTAGCACAGCCTTGTCTTCCAGTCTCACACACACTACAGTGCTTCCAGACAGAAGCTTTTAGCCTTCTGTGCGATTGGAAAGTATGGTCCTTTTCCTTGGAAGGTGGAATTCCTACTGCTTTACTGCAGTCTTCAACAGTATTCTCTCTCTCAATACTAGAGAAGTCACACTGGGTGAGAAACAAAATAAAAGAACAGATGCTACCAGTCACTACAGACTCTACCTCATTATCCTTACTTTATTGGAATGAACAAGGGCAGTCACTCATGCCACTTCTTGGCAGAAGACGAGACATATATTCCTTCCAAATGTTCTCCGTATTTTTCTAAATACAAAAAAAAAAGTTTTCTGAATGACTTTCGGATATCCAGCTATCTCAAATACACTGTTATTACTGTCATATATTTTATTAGCACCAATACCTGTAACAGAATACTGAAAAAGCTTTTTCTTCTGCAAAGTTCATAGTAGTGAAATTTTATAATTCTGAAGATGTCTGCTATTCTTTATGGAAGGACAAATTCCCCTCTTTGCCAAGTAAAATGTCAAAGTTTAAAGTTCTATTCTAAACTGCACAATTACATACATTTAAACAATAAAGTGATAAAAGAAAAAAAGTCTTTTTAATTAAAGAGATACATGTTGTCCTCTGGCTCAGAGAATCCTTAAGCAGCAACTGTTGGAGAACATTGTGGGGAAGCAGTACAATACGCTTATTCCAATCCTCTTTTTTATAATACTGATGCTCATAACATTGCACAGACAGAAGTACTGAATTTTTTGACTGACCTTAATTTCTGATACTTTATTCAGTTTTGTTTACACAAAACCAAGTCCACTATCCTTTGATATTCAAGCAAAGCAAGTTTCACTTCATTCCCAGGGTATTATTTTTTAGAGTCCTAGCCATATTACAGATGACTGCTCCCAGTTCTTAGGGTGCATACCACTTGTGCCTGGCGGCATGTTGAAACTCAAGCTGGTTCATAACTACTTCGCTTCTGACACTTCACATTCCCAGAAGTTCTTCAGTTCATTGAAAAGAGAAACTGTAGATTACAGAGAATACTAGACTAGAGCAGTGAAAGAAGAAAATGAAATGAGAAAATCCTCAGAAGTACTTCCTCATCACGGTGTTTTCCTTCAGCTTGTCAAAAACCAAAAAGTTCAAAAGGAAACTGAGGTCAATAAAGACATTTTACAAGGCCCGAACTCGGGATGGGAAATTAATAAAAAACAAGGAACAAGGAACAAGCAAGCTCACATTTATTTCCCTACATTGCTCCCACATGTACACTAACTCTTAGATTTAGTTTATTTTTTAGACACGTAGAAAGGTTCTGTTATAGCTCATTTTATTGGAGACAGCACTTACCATTATAACTCAGCTTGAGTTTCACTACATTAGGAGTGACAGATATTTTTTGTCACAGAGAAAAAACTAATTAAGCACAAATCCTTCTTACTCTTGTTCTCACTCATGATCTGGGGAAGATGTTTTTGCTTTTTACCTTTGAACCATTAAAATAATCTACATTTCCTTGGAAAAAGTAATGAAAACTGAGCATAAAACAAAGTGAGACTGAAGCATAGAAAAAACACTGATCAAGGAAAACAAGAAACAGAACACTTTTCAGATGTGAATCTGACTACAAGCAGAATTAAAATTTTGGTGGAATTAAAATTTTGGTGTTTTCTGTTTTCGGAAAATTGAATATAGGAGGTAATGATGAAACAAATAATACAGCTAAATGGTACATGTGTCCCACATATGCCCTAGTATATGACTATATGCAATATCTTGATTAGATGTCTAAGATTTCTAGCTGTATAAACAGGAACATAAAGCTATCTTAATGTTATGCTAGTACCCAGCTCAATTACTTCTCCTGCTGCAGGTCTTATCTGTTCAACCCACTCCTCAAAAGCCAAATATATCCCCGTTAATCAATCCTTTTTTAAAAAAAAATAAATGCAACAACATTGAATCTAAAAGGCCATGCCTAAGTTGCAATTATTTAATTATCCTCACTGATGAAGTGATTATATCATTACTGGAATGTACCTGAAACAAGACCAGAAAATAAATAGATGTGCTCCTAAGAGTAAAAGCATACAAAATTTAAGGTTTAAAGCTTTTGCCCCTCTAAACTCACATTTTCTAGTCCATAACTAGAAGTTATTTGTAACATTCCTTTCTCATTTGTGTAAAAGACAATGCAAAGCACAAAATATTACAGAAAAGTATTTGCTCAGAACATAGTTCAGTATCAAGCTCACATTATAAACATTTCCACTTTTCAAATTGTTAGAAGGTAGAGTTGATAGGAAACACAAGTAGAAAATAAGTTTGTGCAACAGCAGAAAATATGGGATTTGACTCTGAATAACTATGATTTTGACAATAGCAGTGTAAGTGATAAACTCCCCAGTGTAAACTGGAGCAGGAGTGGTGTCTCACACAACCTGTTCTGTCACCTACGCATTGAAGTTGATTTGAAACAAGGAGTCAAGGTGGACAGCAGGAATGCTAACACACAATTCTTCTGCTGCAGTTCGATTCCATTCAGCACTACCAGCCATCTCTAGGTGAAATAAGGCTATTTTATCAAGTTCTTAAACAAGCCATTTTTCTGTTTCCTTTACCTAGATAATTCCTTTTCCTGCAGTTGACTAGTTTAGCTTTAGAGCTTGTTAACACTCAGAGCTAAAGCTGGCATTTTCTCCTCTACATAGGCAACTGCTACACACTGTTAGAGGAGCTACTTGTTAAATTGCTTTGAGGCCTCACGGAGACCAGCAGCTCTCCCTATGACATCTAAGCTGCTTGCAATGAGCGCGTAGAAGAGGAGGAGTTAACATATATACATAAGAACACTGGACAAGGAAGGAATGTGTCAAACAGCAGCAAACAAGCCTTCCAAAACCCAAAAAAACATTGCTATAGGAACTGAAGACAACAAGAGAACTGTTTCTGTCACAAACAGAAGTTACAGATATTATACAAGCAGCCCACTCAGTCTGAACAGAGAGAAGGGGGTTTTTTGTTTGTTTGTGGGATTTGGATTGGTTGGTTTTTTAGGCTGGGTTTTGGAATTTTTTTCTCTTCTCCCCTAACCCCCAGATTTCTATGTTCCCTTAAAGCATGTAGCTATACTGGCTTGTAAAACTGGCTGGCATGATTTTTACCACAGCAACCAGGGGCCGGTTATCTTCAGTCAAATACTCTGCTCCTGGATACACCTATCCCATTTCCACAGCATAATAGCACTGTAATAAACAATTCAATGAGAGAATTTTTAAACCCTTAAAAAAGGACTATAAGAGTGTTTGATAACACTTTATTGTGTAATGATTATAATCTCCATTGCTCTTTAGCTTATTCACAATAGACAGCTTTTCAAAGTAATTAACTAAAGCAAAGATGAATTGTTTAACAAGTCTCTAAAGTTGTTTATTGCATTAAGTACTGCTAGAATTTAATTTCTCAGCCATAAGCACTTTATTAATTTGATCAACTAAAAGGCAGGGCAGTTCATGCATATTTTTTAAACAAGTTTTGTCTTCTAGGCATTTCTGTCACTAGCTTAAGTTTTCTACAGTAAAATGGCTGCAGGAAGACAGGATTAGTATGACAAATGACACAGTCCTGGTGCCCTAGCAATGATTTAAATGCTGTACACTATCAGCATCAAAAACTTCAGTAGAACAAATAAGAAGGAGAACACAAAATAATCACACAGCTGTACTGAATTTTGACATGAATTCCTCACATAGGATAACAGTGCTGAGACTGTCTTATCAAATGTGACCATTCACATTTTTATTTAATGAATAAGTAGTAAATTGTGTTTTGTCCATTTATATAGTATAACTTGGATTCCAGCTTTTTAAAAAAACTATAACCTATTACCAGCAACAGCTTAGTAACATTCTTCACTATTTCTTACTTAAATAAATGAAGGAGAAGGAAAGCTGAAGTTATCTCCACAAGATCCAAAACTCTGGCTAGGCTCTCTGCATTTCAAATTCTTTTTTCAGAATTAAGGAAAAAGCAAAAATCAAAAGTGGCACAGCACAATTTACACTGACATATATTTAACTTGAATGCAATTATCCTTCTTCAGCAACTCTGAAATTTTCATTTTTAGAAGGAAGATGCTAAATACTGATCAGTAAATTCCAAGTCTTACAAAATGTAGTTATAATTCTGACCAAGTATAAGGTCAGAGACTAAGGAGGCTATTTCCTCGTACTAGGAAAGGCTGAGGGAGCTGGGCCTGTTCAGCCTCAAGAAAAGATGACTGAGAGGGGACCTCATCCATGTGTGTAAGTACCTAAAGCACGGGGTGTCAAGAGAACATTCCCAGGCTCTTCTTGGCTGTTCCAAGCAATAGGACAAGAAGCAGTGGGCAGAAAATGATGCCCAGGAAGTTCCACCTGAACATGAGGAAGAACTTTACTGTGTGGGTAACTGAGCACTGGAACAGATTGCCCAGAGAGGTTGTGAAATCCTGTGCCATGTACTCTAGGATGACCCTACTTGAGCAGGGAGGTTGGACCAGATGACCAACTGTGGTCCCTTCCAACCTGACCCATTGTGTGATTCTGTGAAAAAGCCAATTCTACAATTAGCAAATCTCTAGCTACATGCATGCATGTCTGCTTTTGAATATATACTACAAAGCTATTAGAAATAATTACTGAGATTTTAAAATATCAACAAAAAAGTAAAGAAATCACAGAACTGCAGCCCCCATGAGAAACATTTTTCATTATATTAATCCTTGTTGCAAGTAGATCTGGCCCTAACAAAGGTCAAAAACTAACAAAACCAATTCTCAGGACAGAATTTAGCCAAAGCCTATAACCAATGGGCAATTTATATGTTAAAATGCTCAGTCTTTTGCCAGATACTTTTTTTTTTTGTGATTCAGCAAGTTTTAAAGCATTTTTAAGACAGCATATTCACAAAATATCCTTTGTTTAAGAAAATTTCTCTTATTTTAGGAGGTTTCAACTCTCCATTTGCTCTCTTTTAATGCTTTGCTTCCACAAGAATCAGGTTCATTACCTGTGTGGAACTTTAAAATGGTTTAAAGTAATAAAGATGGTAATCTAGACCCTCTTTGCTCATCTAGCAATGGATGAATCAAGTTCCTCAAGGGGGGAAATATTTAGAAAGTCTTTTCAAATTGTTCTGGGGGATAGAAATCCCTACTTTGGTTACATTCATTTTCTTACTAAGTATTTTGGTACAAAAGGGAAAAAAAGTCTGATTCAGGACAACTATAATCCAAAGGGAAGGTATATCTTGCTATCTATGCCCTAGAACTAAAATTATGCACATAGGCAAGTGCTTTGTCTTGGTTTGGGTTTGTCACTTGTTTGGTTGGTAGGCTTTTTGGCTGGCTGTTTTTTGAGGGGTTTTTTGTAAGTTTTTTTTTCTGTGTGTGTGTGGTTTTTTTGTTTTGGTTTGTTTGTTTTTAAAAAATCCAAAATTTCTCTTTTCAAGTAGAAAGATATGACTACTCTTCTTGTTTGGGGTCTAGAAGAAGCATGACACCTTCAAATGTTTTCTCTGTGTCTAACAGAACTACCACCTTCCTGAAGAAAACACAAATACCATTCAAAAGGCCTCTCTATAATTACAAAGGACAGTGTCCCTCAGAATTTGCCTTCTCCCTCCAGTTATTCCAGGTCTTATTGTAAGCTTTGGTTCCAGAACTATGTGAGGAGCTTTATGGGATAACCCTTTCTGATACCAAATTTTTAATGATCCAAAATTAAATAAGAACCAATCATTAAAATAATGATTATTAAACCATCTTCTTAAACATCTTAACTTTAATCTGGTCTCAAAAAAGGCATACAAATGCAAATATTTACAGGATATAAAAGTGTGATCTTAAAAGCCTGCATCTGGAAGGACAATAGAGACATGCCCATAAAATTTCAAGGCAATGCTGCAAACTGCATTTCAATAAAGATCAGAATCTTGCAGGTGGAAGGTGGTGGCAGTTTAGCTCAGACAAATTGCTTATGGTATTTTCACAATCTGAGAGTAACTGTTAAAGGCAAATAAGGACATTGTGATGGGTTTTACAGTAAAATCTGTTATTTAATGCTAGAAAATGCTTAAGACTAAGTCAGTTTATTTTAAAAGAAATCCTCAACTTTTTATTGACACTAGATAATTTTTAGTAGTATTTTGTAAGATTGAAATAATAAACTTTCAAGCTAGGAAATAGTATCTACAAAAAACCAAATTCCTTATTTTCCCCTGTTTCTTTCAATTAGCCATGTTTGACTACTGCTACTTAAATCATCAGCTGTCTTGTAGTTATGCCCATAATCTTTGGTCTGTAAGTAAGAAGTCACTTAAACAGTTTATGATCAAAAAATTCAATCAAAGTTTTTATGTTTTTCTTTCACCAAGACCACAGAGTTTATAACTCAAACCTTCTACCTATCTCCAAACATGTACTTTCAGTGTCCAATTCTATAAAATTACCACATGCAAATGCAGGAGCTTGTTAAATTTAAATAAAATCATAACCAGAAAAGAATGGTCGTGTGTTGGTTTCCCAGATGGGTAATTGATTTATGTTTTTTTTCTTATGAGTTTATCACTTCAAGGCTTCTTTTTCTTTTTTTTTTTTAAGTACTTATATGTTGAACTTGAGACAAGGCAGAACCCCTTCTGTACTACAGCGGCATTTGCATGCCTCCAATAGAAAACAAACTCAGTTACAATTTGCTGTTAATTTCAAAAACAGCCTTGTTCCTCTGCTGTGAAAATCCTAAACATAAACCTGTTCTTTTTACTCCATGTGCCCTATCCCATAAGCTATATTTTCCCTGTATTAGGATTCTGAATAAAAAGCCTTTCTTTCATTACCTTGAAGAATATTGCAATAGGAATCAGGTATAAACAAATCAGAGGAGTTATAAATCACAAGGTAAAATAAATTCTCCCCCTCACCTCCCATTTCAGTGGGAGTTTTGCCCTAATTTATAAGGAATGGTATACATTCACTACAAACAAAGACAGTTTTAGCTTAAGAAATTACTCCATCGTTGGGTATAATTAGCACACCTTTATCATAGAGCAAATAAATAGCCTGTTACTTATTTTGAAAGGACCATTAGTTACCAATGTTATCACATATCATTGTACAGAATAAGTTTAATGCTTTATCAACCTTTTGAAAATATGCTTTTCATTATTGACTACACAAAAGAAGTACCAGAAGTATTAATCTTGAAAACCAAATTGAGTATAAAAGATACAGAATTACAGAAGTTGAAATTTCCATGCAACCTTGTATTAAAGTAACGGTGTGCTGATTTCAGCTGGAGTAGAGTTAATTTTCTTCCCAGTGGCTGGTCCAGGGCTGTGTTCTGGATCTGTGCTGAACACAGGGTTGATAATACAGAGATGCTTTTGTTATTGCTGAGCAGGGCCTGCACAGAGCCAAGGCCTTTCCTCCTTTTTGTACTGCCACACTAGTGAGGAAGTTGGGAGTGAGTGGACGGAGACACAGCTGGGACAAGTGACCCAAACTGACCAGAGGGATATTTCAGACCAATTGATGCACACACTGACACACAAACTTGACATACTGGCTTGACTTCAGACCTGCCTTGTCACTATTAACTTGCTTGGTGTCACTGGACTGTTGGTTGAACACGGTTACTGTTAACAGACCTGCTGTTCTTTGCCAGGCACTGTGGGACTGCTTCCACAGTGATGACACAGCTCCTGTGCCTACCTTGTCCCAGCCAACCTTCCTTCACCTTCCCTTTGCTGCTCTCCCAGACACATCTGAGCTCAGACAGGCATCCTGCCACCTTTGCTTAGTATTCTGCATGTCAAAATAAGCCATTCTAGTGCTTTGAGAGGTTATTCTTGAACCAGCTCTTCAGAGCTCCTTTGCAATTCAGACCAAACCTCTCACTAACCCCACCAAGCAGATCCCCGAACAAGACAAACGTCTGTTATTATGTAGCACACAGTTCTAACCCTACTAAACATTCTGCTCACTTCTTTCTGGAAACTACTCTCCTGCCCCAGACCACATCTACAACCAGTTCTTCCCTGTGAGCAAGTAAGGATAGCTGACCATCTCCCCCAGAGAAAACTTTTTATACTCTTGTGAAACATACCTTTCTATTTCAAGCCAGTTTAACAGCCTTATAGTTATGGCAAAATCTGGTTTTAGATAAATAAAAAGCAATTCACACTCATTCTATACTTGTGCACAGAGCCTTTTACCCACAAGTAATACACAGCTACCTCATTTTCCAGCTCCATCTTTTGGCACGCCATTCACATTCTACAATTTATTTGAAAAAAAAAAATGGACTTTTACTTACCTGTTCATGTGCCATGTTCATTGCATAAACACACACAAAATAATGCTCTTTTCCAAGGGACTAATATAATCTCTGAATTAGTATTTGCCCTCTGATGGATCTGTGTTCCCCATGGGGTTTCTGCTGCAGCATGCGGGCAGGATCATGTATTCCCACCAATCTTCACCTGCATCTCTAACAGCTGAGCAGAGCTGTACCAGTAAAAGTCATTTTATCACTATTTAAGAGACATTGTATCAAAGACAGTTACAGCTTACACTGAACTTTTGTAATTGCCACTGGTAAATGCTGCATCCAAGCATATACACCAAGACTATTTCTTGACTTTCATAGGACCTCAAGTGCTCCAGGTATTAAGTACCACTAGCCCTACAACTCAAATTCATCTGTTAGTATCAATAGATGAAAAAAAAAAGACATACTATACTGTTCTGAAAGAGAGCAGCTATATTTAAAAGCATATTATCAGAAAAATGACAACACAGTCTCACCTTGAAAGGATTGGCAGGGTGTATTAGTTGATGTGCTAGCATCTGCTGATGAAATCTGAACATTATCCAAATTCTTTTCTTTAGATTTTGATCTAAGATTTTCAGGAACCACCTCCTCTTCTCTACTTGAAGTCTGAACAAGAGAAGATGATGAAGTTTCACCATAGAGTCGTTTCAGTAATTTCGCCAAGAACACTGCAGGGTAAGAAAACTTTTTTTAATAGGAAGCAATGCAGTGTTTTAAAAATACTTTAAAACTTCAAAAACCCCAACAACTAATTGATATGAGACAGTTTTCCTCATATTTCATGGAAGTTTGTTTTGAGTAGTCTCTACCTCTCACAGATGAAACTGAAAATAAATATATTTAAATTCAAAACTTGAATCAGAAAAACAGCTTTAAAACACCAGAGTTCACTAGCAAGATTACATTTGAAGTCTTCTATTTGACTACATTTTGGCAATAAATTAACAGTACATTTACAGACTAAACACACATTAATTTTTAAAACAAGAATCTTTCTATGCAAGTGTCATAAGGCTGCTCAAAATGCAGGTCTCTTCTGGCACAGAGGCACTGCAATTGCATTACTCATTAAAATCAGTAAGCTACAATGATTTAATCACACAGAAAAACCAGAAGTAGACAGCAGCAGAAACACATGGTAACCAGTTATTTCTACAGTATTATCCGTATTCTTATACGCCTCTTCTTCTTATGGGCCCATTTCTGACGACACCAACAATCTGCTACGAGTTAGTCAAATGCAAGTATCATTTGATTAAAGAAATATATGCAAATAATCTACTCATTAACAAAACCACTACCTTTATATATATACATGTACACTTCAATAACTTAAAAAGACATACTAAAGTATAAAGTATCACTAAAAGTTTTTATTGATGGCAAAGCAACATCTCTCGTTTCATGAATTCTGTGCGGTCAAGGGGATACGGCGGTGGGAAAAATATATATATTTTCAATAAATAAATAAATAAATATAAAATATATATGGGGGTGGGAAAAAAAGACATCTGGAGAAAAATGTTATCTAAACTGCAACCTCAGATTTAAGATACATTCTGTGGACACTACACAGGCAACCTGCTGCAGGTTCATAATAAAATAATTCTGCTGAGAGAAAGCAGCTTAAATTGTTCTAAGAAGAATGCATCCCACTGCAGCTTAGCAGAAAAACATTTTATTGTCACATAACTTGTTAAATAAATTACTTCACAACTGAAAAAAACCCTTCATCCTTGATAGACAGGATAGACAAAACCAGTCCTTGATAGACAAACTGTACCTCCAGTGTACCTTGGCAACTATGCTTTTGCACGTAAATGTTTAACTATGTGAGAGAATGCTTTGCTGTAGGCTGTGTTTCCAGACAGACAGACATGAACAAGTGACTGTGCACTTTCGGAAGGTTCCCTTGCCGGGTTAGTCTACAGCTAGAAAGACAAAAATCCACAATTACTCTCCTCAGCTAAAGCAAGTAGAGGGAAATAACCAGTGTAAGGAGACAAAGTTAACTGCCTTTTGCAGATCTCTGACTCTTAAGCAAGTTATCCAAGAGGTTTATCCTGAATCCTTTCCCCAAGTGCTGCTACTAACACTCCAGCATTTTAATAAACTACAGTACAGCCATTACTAAATGTCATGGTTTAATGCCAATAGGCAGCCCAACTGCTTGCTCACTTTCCTCCACATGGAATGGGGGAAAGAATCAGAAAGATAGGATTGAGACCATTCATTGGTTGAGGTAAAGACAGTTTGATAGGTAAAGCAAAAGTCACGCACACAAACAAAGCATGGAATTCATTCATCACTTCTCATGGGCAGGCAGCGTTCAGTCATCCCCAGGAAAGCAGGGCTCCATCACATACAATGTTAACTTAGGAAGACAAACATGCCCCACTTCTTCTTCTCCCAGCTCTGTATGCTGAGTATGACACCACATGGTGTGGGATACCCCTTGGGTCAGCTGGGATGAGTTGTCCCAGCTGTGTCCCATCCCAATTCCTTGTGCACTCCCAGCGTCCTCACTGGTGGGGTGGGGTGAGGAGCAGAAAATACCTTGACTCCATGTAAGCACTGCTCAACAATAACAAAAATATGCCTGAGTCATCAATACTATTTTCACCACAAATACAGAAAACACATCACCACAGGAGCTGTTATGAAGAAAATTAACTCTAACACATCCACAACCAGTACACAGATTAACATTCAAGCACTTGTACTGAGGGAACTATTCTTCCAAAGCAAATGATCATTGACATACTGATAAATCTAGATATGCAAATACATCTCCGTATCTGCTGAGAAGTGCAGCCTCCTCATAACTACACTGGATTTTATGCTCCCCACCTTGAAATCTGATATCCTATCCCTAGTCATCTTCCCACCCCCCCGCAATTACATCACATTTTCCTTTCCATTTTTAAATTTGAGGAACTATATTCATACACACAATAGCATGACTTCAGAAAGCAAGACGAGACCTGCTGTGATACATTCATTCCTTCTAATTCCCATGGGGAGCTCTCCCCATCTGTGATACCTTTGATTGAGAAAGCAAGATGATAGAATGCCTGCCTTGGAGGGTATAAACACTGAGGAGGTTGTTCTTTGATAAAAATCTCTTTTCCTCAGAAAGAAGTATCTAGATCAGGAACAGTGATAGATTCACCAAAGCAACATCCACTTGGCTGGAATTTTCAGCAGACACAAGAAGCAGCAGCAAGGTGTGATGTGGAGGGAGCTCTTTACTACCTGCAAAGTTTTCACATCTGTGTCAGAGAATCTCAGCAATGACACAGCTCATCTCTTAAGATAACCAGTAATTTCCAGTAACCATAACAAAATAGAAGTGAGCAGTGTTGACACTTAGACATTACAAGGTCCTCATTTGAAACCTGATGTATTTCAAGCCTTCTGAAGACAGCAGGAAGCAATGAATCCCAGCAGTTCACCTTCCTTAGGTGAATGAAGAATCACAGAATCAGGTGAGTTGGAAGGGACCCACAAGGATCACCGAGTCCAACTCCTGTCCCTGAACAGCACCACCCTCAGGAGCACATCATGTGCCCAAGAGCTTTGTCTAAATGATTCTTGAGCTCTGTCAGACTTGGTGCTCTGACCACTTCCCTGGGGAGCCTGTTCCAGTGTCCAGCCACCCTCTGGGTGAAGACATCCTTTTCCTGATATCCAACCTAAACCTCCCCTGACCCCTGACACAGCTTCAGGCCATTCCCTTGGGTCCTGTCACTGGTCACCACAGAGAAGAGATCAGGGTCTGCCCCTCCTCTTCCCCTCACAAGAAGCTGTAACTGCAGTGAGGTCTCCCCTCAGTCTCCTCTAGGCTGAACAGACCAAGTGCCCTCAGCTGCTCCTCGTATGGCTTCCTCTCAAGGCCCTTCCCCATCTCTGTAGGTCTCTTTTGGATGCTCTCTATTAGCTTAATATATTTCTTATATTGTGGTGTCCAAAACTGCCCCCAGCACTTGTGGTGAGGCTGCCTCAGTGCAGAGCAGAGCAGGACAATCCCCTCCCTTGCCCAGCTGGCCATGCTGGGCCTGATGGCCCCCAGGACAGGGTTGGCCCTCCTGGCTGCCAGGGCACTGCTGGCTCATGTTCAACTTGTCACTGACCAGGACCCCCAGGTCCCTTTCCATGGCACTGCTTTCTAAAATCTCACTCCACAGCCTGTCTGTACAGCCAAGGTTGAACCATGCCAGGTGTAGAATCCAGCACTTGTTGAACTTCCTGGTGATTGCCCAGCCCTCTAATCTGTTGAGGTCTCTCTGCAGGGCCTCCCTGCCCTAGAGGGAGTCAGCTCCTCCCAGTTTTGTATTGTCTGCAGATTTATTTAGTATCCCTAGAATCACCAGAGAGTGATGAAAAAACTGACTGCCTTATTTTGAACTATTTGGAATCCTAAGTATATTCTATTCTGAATAAAAAATAAAATAAAAATCTGCCTGCCGCCCAAAACCTTTTGAACAAAGTGGTCCTCATTATAAGTGAACAAAGGAATTAGGCTCTGAGGAATACTCATTCTGCTATCCTCAGCAGCTTTACATGCTCCAAAGCAGCACTATGCTTTGCAATTAACAGTCTCAGAACTGAGCTACCAAAACATTTTTCAGATGACAAAAGAAGCTCTTTCCTGAGGGTTTTATTGCTGCAATTACTTGAAAAAAAAGGTATTGTGTGATATCCATAAGCACTGGCTCAATCATAGGAGAATGGTCTTGCCTGATGCTATGGAGCAGTTCTTGCCTATTGAAAACCTCTCCTTAATCTGATGTCTTTGGTACTATTCAGCATCAGAGATCAGACCATTTGGTAAGAACTGCTCAGACCCTTAAAAGTAACTATCCCTTAAAAGAAAATTAGCAATAAAGGAAATTCAAGCAAAAATATCTACTACCAGAAATGTATCTTACCTGTTAGAGTTTCAAAATGGAGTAAGACTTCCTCTCACCACAGCCATAGCATTGTCAGCTTAATAACCATACGGTTATTTCTTGACAATGTTTTCCTGTCAACATAACTGATGGACTGTACAGGTTCATGTAGTCTTTTGATTCTGATTAAGCTTTTCATTTAATTTTAAAAGGAAAAAAAAAATCACTTTCCAGCTGAAAACATACAGCACTATTAAAATTTTCCTACTGTGCAATGAGCTGAAGAAACACCGTAACACTTGACTTTCCAGGAACTCCTCAGTGACAAAAAGGAGCCAGTATTTTCAGACATGAGAACAAGCTGCAATAGGTACCAAACAAGTTCCGTGGCTAATTCTTGACAACTCATGCCTGGAAAGAGTGAAGTACAAATACATCAGAAAACTGAAAAAGCACCAGGTCTCTACAGTTTGACATCACATAAAGAAAGCAAAGTGTAACTCTAAGAAATACAACGCAGAACACATGCTGGCTACTGATACAAATTGTGAACATCCATGACCTTTCTACTACTAATTTTGCAAGAAGAGTAAGGAGCCTCCTTCAAATAAATGCATTTTTGGCACCTATGTATTAAATTGACACCTTGACTGAATTCATATTACATACATAAGCAGACTATCCACGCTGAAATAGCACTGCAGATTTATGAACATTCTGGGGTTGGCAACAGGACTTAGCATGACTTAAAACTCAGTTAGGACTAGACTGTAACAAAAGCATGCTGAAGAACTAAACAAATTAAGTTTTGAACAACATCAGAAACATTCCTGTGCAGCAACAGCTTCCTCAAAAACATTTCTGAGAATGCTTGCCACATACTTTTGACTACTTGTTGTCCATACAGTAAGTACCCCCACCACATTTCCCATTTGGTTGCCTCCTGCCTACTTAACTGGAAGTTGGGCAGCAAGAGCAAAGTGAAGTGGCATTGGGAGCACTGAACTCTGTGAAGCTTGCAAGTTGCCCTACTTGGTCTCTTTGTCTCTCCTACAAACAGAAGCTTTCCAAAAATGGTAGAATCAGGAACTTCTTCTGAAACCATCCCATGTGCAAGATGTGCTAATATGCTATTTCTGCTACAGCAGAAGGAAAGATAGCACAGCAGAATGGAAAAGGACAGAAAGAGCAGACAGAATGATAATCCTCACGCAGAACATATGGACAAGGCTTCATTAAAATGTTCAGTTCATCTCTGTTAGTGAAGAATTACTCTCCAATATTCAAATGGAGAATATTAAATCCTTGAAGTCTCTTTTATCATGCAAGTACCAGATCTCCTATGAAGAGCACAACAGGACAGTTACTTTACAACCATAAAATGATGACCATAAAAATCATGGAACCGTTAAGGCTGGAAGGGACCTCCAGACATCCCCCAGTCTAATCCCAAAGCTTAGAACAGGATCAACTAGAGCAAATGGTGGAAGGCCTTGCCTAGTAGGGTATAGCAATCCCATTGCATGGATCATCTCCTCTTCCCTAATCATGGCTGGACACTCTTGACCAGAGATCTTCAAGGAATCACCCAAGAAATAGTGATTGTTGAAAAAGAGACAACTGTGTTTATCAGGAATGGAGTGTAAAAGCATTTTGAAAGACTGTTACAGACAGAAAATATTAGCTAGACTGCTATTCTTACCAGCTAGCAGGTGGAAGAGTGATGATAACTTCAGGCCAGGAGCTATTCATTCCTTTAAACCATGCCCCACAAAGCTTACTTTTCCTTTAACCATACAGGACAGTTCCATAGTTTGAGCCTTTTGGATTCTTTGTGAAGGAGCTGCTCACCTGGCCAAACTGATGAACAAAGGTCTTTGCTCTGTGTTTATTTGGCCTAACACAGTGATTGACATTTGGTCATGGCTCTGCAAACCTCACAAAGACAAAGGCATTCAGTTTGTATTTCAGCCACCAGGGTGAAATTCAGTCTGAAGTTATGCTGCCTGATGGCATGCAAGGTATCCTGTTTTGCCTGCAGATTAGACACCACTCCAGAGACCTCAATGTACACAAGACACCAATTCTGCCAATGAGCCTCTGAGTGCCCAAGATGTACTCAGTAAAGATGATGGTGCACTGAGTACAGGCCCCTGTTACAGTAAATTGAAATCAATATGCAGAACCTCCAAAGATAACTAAATTTATTAACCTTGACCTAAACTTCCCAATACAAGCAAAAGACACACACACACACACACTGACCTTGGAAAAAACAAAACCTCCAATCATCAAGCCCACAGCAAAAATGGCACAAGCAAAACAAAAAAGAATCAGTTGAAAGCTCAAAGACCCCAAACTATTGCTAGAAACGGCAGAGACCAAAGGCTTGAATAAGCCAAGAGAGCTTGTGTGTGTGCACAACATATTCTAGTCCTGAGGGAAATGAATAACTATTTAGCCATTAACTTCAAAATCCTCTGAGCAGGGATCACTTAGCTGCAGAGAAGATTCCCAGATTTGGGATACCAATTCAGCAACTACCAAAAGATTAAAATCAAGGAAGAATGAGAGTAATTAATCACTAAAAAACATTCCATGGCAGCTGAAAAGGGTATCATTTTCCCACTCCTCCTCATTTTTACCAAAAACATTCAAGCTATGCAGGGATATGAGAAAAAGAACAATGCAGTGACATGCAATTACATTCTGTGTAGCCTGACAGTTCAGATCATCTGAAAGGTGTCTCTAACATCTAAGATGAGATCCTCTTGTTCAAGTCAGGAGAAAGAAAATGTGATTTTCTTGCTATCAGCAAGGTCAGTTTTGCCAAGAGTGACGTTATCCATTTCATGGATAGTGCATGCAAACCAAAGCGAAGCGCTGTAGCAGTATCATGGGAATAACAAAATTGATCTTTCCAACTGGGGGAAAAAAATAGCGAAATATGTGGAATCCTAGCTGTGATCAAAGTACAGTTTTATGTACACAGGAACGGGTACAGTATTTTGCTTTGTGTTCCCAGTCTGCAAGCACTCCTCATCCTGCAGGCGAAGCTATGGTAACAGGCTCTTACAACAGTAGCTAAAGGATAAAAAAAGGATAAAAAAGCAAGGACTGCAAGATCTGCAGCAGAAAATTCAGGCTGAAGCTGACTGTCTCTTTCAAGAGGCACTTGCAGACAAACACAGAAGGTAACAGCTTACAAAATCTTGGGTTTAGTCAAAGAGGAGGCCATTCTGCAGATCATCGACTACATCTTCAGTCTTCATACTTCAGACTAAATCACATCTATCTATGAATTTATAGTCTTTCCTTCCAAACAGCACTGCTATTTTATGACATGCTTTCTTGAGGAAGACACCAAGTAATTTTTCATCTTCATATTTCAGGATAGAATTCACTTGCATCTTAACACCAGAAAATGTACTACTCCATCTTGTCTGAATGACTGGGAGAAGTACTTTCACACACCTACCTACACTGAGACTCAAAAACTTGCATCTCAATACTTTTAATATAGTTCAAAAGATTCTAGAGGAACTCCATAATTCATATCAGGGTTTTTTCCAGTGTCTTATCACCTTTGGCATAAGACACATACAGACAGACCATGTTTGCTACTCAGATTTGAAAAACTTGACTGTTTTCAGCATTGGGCTTTTTTCTTCCTCTCCTTACGAGGTTAAGGAATCCTACATTATATAGGAATATGTTTCCCATTGGAGATTTCCCTACAGGTTAGAAACCTTGATTCTGAAGTCTCTTTTGGCCCAGAAAACAGTCTCTCAGCCTCACACACCTTACTTTTAACTATCTGCCTTTGTGAAGAGAGCACTTTTTTTGAACAAAGGCTGTTCATTCCATTTCTCCCACAAGCTATGATAAGTTGCTTGGTTGTTGTGAGGTTTTCCTGGCTTTGTTTTTTGAGCTACATAGCTCCAAAACTGAGACTGAGTAGAAACACAATAAGAAGTGATTATTTTAAACTTGACTAGCTCCTTAGACAATCTTTTAGTTCTACAAGACTTACAAAACTTTAGTGACATCCTAAAGGGAAAAATCTGTACAGTTCTTCACAGGATGTCTACACAAGGTGGGAATGGTTCTCTTTACAAGTTTACAATTAGTCTCATCGACATTACACATAACAGATGGTTTTAACAGCTAAAGCTATTATTACACATTTAATGGTGAAAAGAATCCACATGTACTATTTGGGAATGAAATAATGGAAGGATTCAGTTGTATTCAAGCTCCAAGAATTCTGTGCTTGAACTACTAGGTATCAGCTGCATCTCTGTATGGTTGTTAACCAA
Organism: Urocynchramus pylzowi; assembly: GCA_013397555.1. Taxonomy (NCBI): domain Eukaryota; kingdom Metazoa; phylum Chordata; class Aves; order Passeriformes; family Fringillidae; genus Urocynchramus; species Urocynchramus pylzowi. Next base: position 609,383 of record VZRH01001874.1, on the reverse strand, counting down.
AGCATCACAGGGAGCTGCACAAGAAACATGGATGCTATCATTTTATATCTAGTGTGTAATAGTAACTTCACAATATCAAGGTTTGTCTCAAGACCACTGACATTATTCTCACTGAAACAGCATCTACTAGTCTTCAGCATCCCATTAGATAAAAAAAATCAGATGCTAATTGCCCTAATTTTACGCCTGTCAAATTCTTTATTACAGGTCCAAGAACCACAGTGGAAAAAAAAGTCCAGTTTTGTGCTCTAAGGTAGTAATTGATAAAATATATCTACATTTATCTTTTTACTTAGCATTACTTTCTATAGCACATGGAGACCCACTTTACTATCTAAAACTCAGTAATATAGAATTCTCCTGTCTGTGAGACAACTTTTGAACAGCTTCAGCTTATTTAAGTATACAGCACATATCAGTAAGATTGAAAGGTAGGACAGGAAAAGAATATAGTGATTAAAAACTCCATATCTATATAGTTACCTAAATTGAGCAGTTATTACAAAGGGAGAGTTATTACAGAGATCGACCTGTGAGCCTCCAGACCAATGCAGTTCATAGCAATTGCAAATACAGAACAGTAACTTATTGCTAGAAAAAGCCAACATTTATTTTATCTTCTTAGCTTAAAAGAAACTTATTCAGCTACACCAAGCACAGGCTCTGTCACATTGCAGTTTCAAATCAGTAAGACTGGTGTTACATCTGTCAGCAAATTCTGCATGACTGTGTAGCTCAACAAGAATCTGACTAATAGATCGTGCTATCCTGTCTCAACAAAGGTTTTAGAGATCTGTCAGTAGGCCACCTTAATTGCAACCACAAGCTGCTAGACATCTAATAAACTTGACATGACAAAGATGATAAGAAGTTCACAATGAGAACACCAGATTTTGTTCTGCTGTTCATAAGAACCCCATCTGCCTTGTAGTGAAACCCTGCAAAATGTGTTTTGCTACTGCAGTTCTGGGAAAATAGAGCATTTTCACTACAGTTTCAATTTGTACATACTATCCATCTTCCACAAAGCTTAAAAAGACGTTTCTCATACTGCACCATTATCCTTTTCTTACTTGGAACAATCAAACGCGCCTCACTGAAAATATCTAAAGATATCTCACACGCCCTTACCAAAGCTCAACTTTGGTGACTACTAGTATTATTAATAATCATAATTCTGGCCACTGAGTTGAGCCAACCATAAACTCCAGCTGCACAAGCCTGTCAGCAGTGCCCTGGCAGCCAGGAGGGCCCACTGTGCTGTGCAGGGCATCAGGCACAGCTGGGCAAGGGAGGGGATTGTCCTGCTCTGCTGCAGCCCCAGCTCAAATCCTGTGTGCTGTTTTGAGTGCCACAATGTAAGAAATATACAAAGCAGTTAGAGAGCATCCAAAAGAGACCTACAAAGATGGAGAAGGGCCTTCGAAGGAAGCAGTGTCAGGAGTGGCTTAAGGGACTTGGTCTGTTCAGCCTGGAGGGGAGACCTCACTGCAGTTACACCTTCTGTGCGAGGGGAAGAGGAGGGGCAGACACTGACCTCTTCTCTGTGGTGACCAGTGACAGGCCTGAAGTTGTGTCAGGGGAGGTTTAGGTTGGATATCAGGAAAAGGATGTCTTCACCCAGAGGGTGGCTGGACACTGGAACAGGCTCCCCAGGGAAGGGGTCAGAGCACCAAGTCTGACAGAGCTCAAGCAGCATTTGGATAGCCTGGGCACATGGTGTGATTCTTGGAGACGGTGCTGTGTGGGGAGAGGAACAGGACTCCAACGATTCTTGTGCTCCCTTCCAAATCAGTGTACTCTGAAATTCCATGAGACTTTTTCCTCTCTCTTCTGGACAGATTTGGGTGAGGAAACGGGGGAGACTGTGCACTTATCACTGCTCAGAGACCAATCTGAGGCCAACACAGGTGGAAAGTTTCAGACAGTTTAAATCTTACTTCAACCTAAATCTGGATGCAAAGAGTATATGGCTAAAAGTGAAGACTGAACTATGCCACATGTTGACTAAAGTTAAATGTTATGGTAAATGATAGTAGTAATATGGAAAACAAAACATCAAAATCGCAAAAAACAGTAAAAATCAAAAAGCAAAACACAAAAACCCCATAACTCAGTCTGACTTCAGATTACTGAAAAGAAAAAAATTTGCAAATTTTAAATAGACAGTTTCACATGAGAAGAAGAAAGCTGAAATGAAGGTCAATATACCAGTATTTAAAAACCAAACCATGAAATTGGCAGGTGTAGTATCACTGAGCACAAAGAAAAGTCCAACAGATTTGTGCATTAAGTATTATTCAAAAGAAATCTTCATAAGGTCATATTATATAAACCAAATTTAATTGAATTTCTACATAGCTTTCTTCAAAGAGTAAATGTATCACCCTTTGCAGTGATTTCAACATTTGATTATAACAAAATCAAGCAAATTCTGCAAGCATCCCTTATATACATGTAATAGAAATCAGTATTACACCAAACATCCCATCACGAAAAAGTTTGGGAAGTTCCAATGCAGCTGAATTTTTTTCTTTTCTTTCTGGACATACATGAAGTTTTACTTTAAGTCATTAGCCGACCCACAGAAATCCAAACTTCTTGAGAACAGTTTTCAACCTTTCGAACTAAACACAATTGAAAACGTAAGAAACCACAAATTGCCAGAACAATCTGTGCTGGTTTTGGCTGGGATGGAGTTAATTTTCTCCACAGCAGCTGGTATGGGGCTGTGTTTTGGATTTGTGCTGAAAACAGGGTTGATAACACAAGGATGTTTCCGTTATTGCTGAGCAGTGTTAAGGCCCTTTCTGTTACCTACCCCACCAGTGAAGAAGGCTGGAAGTACACAAGAAATTGAGAGGGGACACACCTGGAGCAGCTGACTCAAGGGATATGCCAAACCATAGGTTGACATGCCCAGCATACAAAGCTGGGGGAAAGAAGGAAGGGGGGAATGCTCCCAGTGATGATGCCTGTCTTCCCAAGTCACGATTACAAGTAAAGGAGCGCTGCTTTCCTGGGGAAGGCTAAACACCTGCCAGCCCATGGGAAGTGGTGAATGAATTCCTTCTTTTGCTTTGCTTGTGTGGATTTTGGTTTACCTATTAAACTGTCTTAGTCTCAACCAAGTGAGTTTTCTCACTCTCCCTCATCCCAGTAGCAGGTGAGCATGGCAGCAGCTTTGCTCTGAGGTAACAGATTCCAGAAATCTGTTTTACAAGAGCAAACCTGGTGTTGAATGAAAGGCATTACACACTGAATGTTTAAAAAGGCAAAATAACTACAAAGAGACACATCTTAATGGCCCACACCACCACCTCCACCACTTTTACCAAATAACACAGATTCATACACCTGCTCCTAAATATTATTACTCCCTAGCATGTTCAAACAGCCCCACCTACCCTTGTGGACCATCCTATCTCAATGCAAAGAATGTAAGAATTGCTCAAACTTCCTAAGAACAAACCAACCCTACACCAACACACTCCACCTTCTGAAAAAACCCCCACACCCCTAACAGCCATCCACACAAAACACAGAACCCTAAAGACCACATCATGTCAGGCTCTGCCCTCTGTCAGCATGCACTCCCCTTGCAGACTTTCTAAATAGAAAGTCATTGGGTGTATCATTTCTGCTTCTTTCACTACCTTTTTGCCTTTCTCCTTGATGTATTTCTCATCCAAGCATAACACCATGGTCAGCAACAAAAACTTTTTTTCCCCCTTCCATAAAAGGTTTTAATGGCAGAGTCAAGTACACTTACTCTAGTGTAGCTACTTTAGTCTAGCTTCTACATTTAATCACAAAAAACCCCAGCTATTTGTAATTTAGCCAACTACAATCCAAATAGAATTTACATCTTGGTAAGCTGTAATAAATCTTTGGTCACATTTGGGGGGTAAGCAAGATACTTCTCACAGAAGAAAAAAAAAATAACATCAGGCATCAAACTCCATTTGCAATTAGTATTTCCCTTATATGATGGGAAATATATGATGAAAGAAAACGCACCCACTTAAAAAAAAGGTGTCTGTCTTTTTTCCCCAGTAAAACATCAAACTATTTGCCAAAACATTATGCTAAGTTTGAAAAATAAAAATAAGAAAAGTATTTGAATAACCTCAAGATCTCTAAAAATCAATGCTTCTTTGAAACTAGAAAAAGGGAAGAAATGATGTGCTTTTCTGCAAGAATTAAGATGTTTAATATGTGATACTGCCATTAAAAAAAACAGCAAAACAAAAAAAACAAGACTAAGGAACTTCAATCTCATTTCAATGACCATTATAATCCTGTCCCAAGTCACCTGAGAGATAAAAATAGCACTCCTTGAAGCAATATTTGTTATTTAAAACAATGTCACTGATGTCTATCGTGTCCACACTTGCTTTCCAGTTTAATCTCTCCAATAGGAAGTCTCCTGTTGTCCCACTAGATCATCCCTTGTACAGCACAACATTTCTATGGCTTTTTACTAGCAATTATATCACTAATGTACACTACACCTGCATCAATACCTTAACTCTACCCTTTAGCAGCTGGAACATCACTCTCTATACCACCCTTCATGAAAACATCATTTTGGGCTGGCACAAACTTTCAAGAATGATGACTAAAGCTTTCAAGGTGCAATTGTCAATGTTTAACAGCAACAAATAAGGAGTTCAGCTGTCCCAGACAGGATCAATACCTTGCTGATAACACACAGAATGACAGCAGTAGTACCTCTAGCCCTGTCACAAATTACTGGTACATGAGCAAGTAAAAAAACAAAAAGCCCCACAAAAAAAAAAAAACAAACAAAAAAAAAAACAAAAAAAACACCCACTTTCTCAACTTCTTCTGTCTCACCCTTTCCTGGCAGAGTGAAGTGCATTTCATTCACCTGCTTTATTGGCTTTTCACTATTTAGATTCTCTTCACTGACAATTAGACCCATGACCTACAAGCTGTTGACCATCCCATTTATTCTGTATTACGGCCCAGTTCCAGATAAAATAAAAAGCTTCACTGTTCTATTGTAATGCAGACAAAAATCTGTCTTCAACATTTCAACATACTCTTACAAAAAACAGCAAAATTAACCTTAAAGAAAAGCATCCAAAGCTTGTTTCTCAGCTCTTTTATAGGAAACCTGTCCTTTCAAAAATACGTATCATTTCACAACAGAAAGTCAATAGTTTTCATGTATGCTATGGGCTGCAGAGGCTGATCAGATGAGGTTCTAAACTGTTCCAGTTTTGTTATTTCCTCCCAGGGGAGCATGTGACATCCTTGTATTTCTCACTGTATTTTCTTCCCAATCTAAAGTCATGGTGCCTGAGAGTGGCTGAATAAAACATGAATGAATTCCAACTTTACACAGTAAAGTCAGACACTCAGCATGATCATTCTAGCTTTCTCTGACACACAACCAAAAGAAGTAGCTCTTTATCTGACCTTCAGTTTCAAACAATTTGAGAGCTTCAGAATTCAGTTCTCCCATTCTCGGCTCTAGAGCCATGCATTCATTCACAAGTGCATGCACGAGTAGTGTACATTCACAAGTGCATGGACTCACTCTTCCTAATTCACTTTCTTCCAGAAAGCATCAATTTGTAATTCACATCCCCAAAGCGAAGCAAAGCAGTTACTCCTTCTCCCTTTCTCACAACGAACCTGCACAGAGAACACTACTGTGTATTCAAACCTCCTTCAAACGATCTCTGCTTGCAGTCCGCCAGCAAACAGCTTCAACTTTAACTCTTGCTGATCAGTTTCGCTCTCAAATTGTTATCCTCCCATGAAATATTCCAGCTTCAGGATGCTGAAACTGTCTGAAAATGCAAAAGCTAAGCACAGGATGCAAGCATTCAGCTCTCTCACAGCTCAGCTCTACTCGACACCCCTTAAGAACGAGATATTACTTATGGAATACATGTATTTTGATTATTGCGTTCTTCCTGTACCATGTCTTATAAAACATTTAGATAAACAGAACAGACTGAAGCTGTGCTTGGATAGCAGAAGGCTTTTATTTTATTCTTTATAAGCACAGTACCACAGTTATTTCAGAAGTGAGCTAACTCAAAATAAGCTGAACTAGAGGGGCACTAACAAGTAAGCACGTATGTATGTGCGTATTGTGGAAAAAAGGTGTCATCTTAAAATACTTGGTGATTAGAGAAGTAAATTTGATTTACTCTCTCCCGGCCCCAGGCAGGAATACTCGGCCATGGAACCCGCCCCGGCCCCTCCGAGCCGCAGGGGCTGGACAGGAGGTCGGGAGGGCTCAGCGCCGGGGTCACCCCGGGCAGGCAGAGCCCCGCCTGTGCGGCGGGCAGGCAACGCCGAGGCCACTTGAGCCCACCCGCCTCCCCCGCTGCCGGGCTCGCCCGGCTTCCCTCTCACCGCCTTCCCCCGCGGGAAGGGCGCCGAGGAGCGGAACGAGCGAGTCCCGCGGCGGCAGCGCGGGCGCCCGGGCCGGAACAC
>VZRH01001874.1:588307-601352 GCA_013397555.1 Urocynchramus pylzowi | reverse complement strand
TGTGGGGCCGGTACGGATCGGTCCGGGGCAGGGGAGACCTTTCCAGCCGGCGGGAGGTGCAGAAAAAGGAGTTTCTTTTACCGCCCCGCTTTCTGTCGCCTTCGTAACCTAATTCCTGCCGCTGCTGGTGTCCCAGTTCTAACAGCGGTGCCGGTGCCGTACAGCTTGGCGTTTAGCCATAAATCCATTTATAAGTGCTTCGGCCTCAACTTCCCTCAAACTGAAAGGGTTCTAATTTACTACGGCAACCTACTGTTTGTCTCCATTCTTACACAGGCTTAATGTGCCTTGGGAGCAGGTGATACTTGAATCTCTTCCAAATTAAAGCCCTGAGAAGGGGACCAAGTGCTCCCGTCACCTTAGGTGGTGTGAGCCCAAGATCACGGCTGTGAAAGCAAGTGCCCTTCTTAACGCTGGAGTGTTTTGTAACTATTTCCCTCTGCTTCACAGTAGCAACACAAGCGGAGCACTAACAAAATATAAACCGCGGGACACCTCCAGCCCTTTAGGTAGTAGATGACTGCAAGCGGGCATCCTGCGAGGAGCAATGGTCACCTCAGTGTGGCCCGAGTGCAGATCCGAGTGCAGATCCAAGTGCAGATGATGGAGAAATCTCATGTGGAGTCTTAGTAACTGGATGTTTCCTACTGTGGCATACTGATGGTACTGGACGTTTTAAAAAGCAGCTCGGGGGTAGACCAGAGGAGGGGTGGTAATATTGTATAATGCACGTGTGTTTGAGGTGTCAGCTATTCACATCTCTGATTTGTTACATTTCCATCTTTGTGTTTTATCTGGAAAACAGGTAAAAGAGGAAGAGTAGAAGTTTTATATTTCTGTGCTTTCGGCAATATAGCAATACTTTCAAGTAATTTCCAGATGGTTTGCACAAAACGCTTTTTTTCAGAACTGCAAGTTTTAATTTTACTATGTGTAGCTATTTTTACAGTGCTAAGCTGATCATATAATTTATGTTTCAAAGGTTCTTCCCCCCATCATTTTGCATGCTTTTCAAAATGTGTGTTATGTGGTTAAAATGGACTGAGACAATGTTTAATAGTTTTATGAATTACAGTGTTATACATTGGAGATTTAATTCTGAGTGCTCAAGGCAGACCCTGTGTGATCTGACATAATATTCCTAAGTTAAAGAATGCATTTATTATGCCATTGTTCAATAACATATGAACTAAAATCTACGACTGTCAAATAAATTTGTTTATTTTATTTTAGATTTTTTTTTAGCTTTTCATTTTAGTACTATAAAGTGCTATTTGCATTTAGTTAGTCATATATCTAGTTTGCACTAGAATGGTACAGGGCATACCTCTAATAACTTTTTAGAATTTCCAGTCCCTCTGAAATGAGTTTAAATTCCTGGTGCAAATTGAAATTACACTTAGAGTGAAGTCATAAGAGCTTTAAGCAAGCATTTAACAATCAGCAAACATAGACTGCTCTTGACAGAAGGGTTGAGGAGAATGTGTTTTGTCTGTGTAACACATAAAATCATAGTCAAATCCAAGACTTGCTGAATCAATAGTAATAACCATAATGATTTAATGGGATTGGGATTTCACATTTGTGTATGGCAGGATCCCACAAATATTAATAGTGATACTGTTGGCAATGCCAAGCTATTGAAACAAAAAGTTACTAAAGCAAGACAAAAATTTCAAGGTCCATTGTGGCAAACTACAAGTTACATTCTAAATGAATTCCAATACATGAAACAACTTATTTCTATAATAATTGGTACATGTGATATAAGAGACATCCCTGAATAGAGGGATTCATACCTGATCCTAAGGAAAGCTTGCATGTCCAGTTTCCACTGTGTCTGAACATCAAGCAGTATTCTGCCCAGAGGGTGCCCTCTGCAAGCTCCCCTGAGCATTGCCTGTCCTGGTCCACTTATCATGTCACAGTTACGAAAGGGTTTTTTGACAGCAGATGTTCTAATAGGAAGTATTTGTAGATGCAGTCTGGATGACTGAATTTCAGCTTGATTGTGAGCTTTGCCTGGTTAAATTGTGGACTTCAGAGTAATTATTTGTATGGTTTTTTTGTGCCTTAACAAGGATAGCAAAGTACTATTTTACACCTGCCTTTGGCAAGAACTTTTTTTCCCTGTTTGTAATTACACATAGTCAAAGCAATTTCCTTGTATAACTACGATAATCCTATGAGAAGTTTTAGTAATAAAAAGAACATAACCCCTCAAATAACCTGCTGATTTTTTATGAGGTATACCATTGGGGGCCCTTTGAATCTGCATCAGTCAAACAAAAACAGCTGTTTTGGTTCTACTCCATGAACAAGACAAGTCTTATTTGCTGCTTCACTTAATCAGTACAGTGAATTTGTTTATATCTAACCATGCATGGTGAATGAGAGGACCACTAATGCAGAAAGTCAGTGTTAGCCCATCAATTATGATTGTATTTAAGGAGGACTTTCAGTTCTTAGAAATGTATTACATGGCCAAAATATCCCATTGAATTGAAAATGTTCTGTTTGCTAAATGGTAGTTTTGTTTGAATAGCTACAGGAAAAAAAATATACACATATTAGTTCAGTTTGCCTTGCAAAAATTCATAGTCATCCACGAACCATATGGCTTTCTTACCTCTAGTAGAGAAATAGCTCTCAGCATGGCAGATACAGTATGTCAACAGCTATGATCAAATATAAGTAGAAGTGGGCATGGATGAATCAGAATCTCTTTTAAAGTAGACTTGTTGGAGAACACAACTTCCCATATTTCAGTCCATATATATCTCCATTATAGAACTACATTTCCCGGAACAGATTATAGTTCATCACAACTACTTTCTGTTGGAGAGGCTGAAATGATTCATTAAAGTAAAATAAGTACTCTTCCCATGATATTTATTTAGAAAATGTCAAGTAGCAGTTTATTCATTTAGTACACGCTCAGTTGTGATGAGAGGATGGAAATCACTGCAGTTAGATTTCTCAATCAGTGTTTCCACGCATGCATATATATTTGGTCTCACTTTGCTTTTATCTGTTTCATACTGTACTCTCTTAAATACTTCTTTTGTCCATAAAATGTACTTATCTTCTATGCATTTTCATTCCATATTTGTCACATCTGTCTGTCCTTGCCAGTTTTGAAAATGAACAGCAAATAACTTCCAAAATGGCATTGGCCTTAAGCCTTCTAAATTTTTTGTGGCTTTATAAGCATATATTCCTGTGATATAAAAAGACTTTTTTGTTTTTGATAGTAAAGGTAGCATACACCAGCAGTTAGCAGAAATACATGAGGTATACCATAGATGAAGGCTTTTATCTCACATGGGGAATCAGTGTCTGTTATCTTCAGGAGATGCTACAACCACTATGTGGAGATAAATTGACAGTAGTGGACCATCTCAAAAATATGATCAAATGCATAAATCCAACAAGACAAAAATCAGTAATTTAGAGATTCAGACTTTGCACAAATAGTAGAAAGAGCTAAAGTATACTCCAGAGCTTTCTGTCTACCTATAGCTCCCCATCTTGGGTCCTTCATAGCTTTTCCTTCTCCATGCAAAATTCTTTCACCACTCTCAATTTTGCATCTTCCATCTTAAATACTCCCTTTAAAAAGTAAATTTGTTATGTTAGAAGAAAGAAGAGCATCTTGCTGTTGTCAGATTGACCTGATCTCATTCTGAACACAAAAGCTCTTGAATTTCAAAGTTTATTCTAGAAAATGTAAAGGTTAAATCTTGATAATGACATTAAAAGCAGTTAGGAAAGCATAAAACTAAGACACAGATTTAGGGAGAAATTGAACACCACTCTAGTGAAGTGGTCAATTAAGGTGTCTCTGATATGTATTTCATCTTGGAAGTTCAGAGGCTGCTTAAGCAGTGTTTAGCTTGTGGCATGCTGCCTTTCAGAGGAAACAACTTCTCTGCATTGTCCTGGAGAGGCAGCAGGTCAGTATTGAGGAAAACAATTCAAAACTATTTTTATTATCTTTCTCCTTTAATTGAGGTGACACTGTATTTTTAGTAATCCCTAAGGTGTGGTGAGGATGCAAATTAATTGTTTAGGCTTGTCTGGAATCCACTTCCCCTTAGCATGCAAATTTTTTAAAAAATGCTTATTTTCTTAATGAAATTTATTTTTGTGCATTGGAGGTCAACTGAATAAGTTTCCTGTGATTCCATGCTTCTTGATGGTATGGCTTGTATTGTGAAACTTTTAAATATCTTAATAATTTTATGCAAATTACATATCATCAAATATCACCAAAGTCTCCAGCAATTCTCCTAGTTTTGCAACTGGATAAGCTGGTGACTTTTCATAGAAAACAGACACAATATTATTAATGATGCAGATAACCAAGTTACCCTTAAAGGAAACTTTTTCCAAACCATTTCATTCTCATGTGATGGCTTTTAGAGCTCGTGCAGCTGCAGGATACAGAAGTATGCTATTGTATTATTCTGTGCTTTTCTGGCAATGAGTAGAACGAACTTCTCAGCTTTCACACCTGCCTTCTAGTTTCACAAGTAGCCTATAAAAATAACACTGAACAAATAGCTTCAATTGCCACAAGTGGGAGGTTACTTTTTAACCTCTTTTTTCCCCTGAATAGCAGACAGTAGTGAAAGAATCTCAAGTAGTTACTACACCTTTTATTTCTTATACTCTAAAAATAGGGAAGCAAGGGACAAAACCCAGAGTATCTTCCACATTCCTGTTGATTTATGGATTAATAAGTCATTGGGATATAAAGCTACAGAGCATAAACTCTTATTCTCTCAAATTTGTCTTAGCAGAGTCCAAGTAAGATAAAAGACAACAGTTTTGCCTCATTCATGCAGAGTGAAATTCTTTCCAAAGGGCATCAGTATAAGGCCACCTTTATCCTCTGTGCAACAGCAGATGTCACTTAAATGAACAAATATATTCTTCAGTTTTAGAATTTGATAACAATTATCTTCCCTGATGAGCAGAGAGAAGGAAAATGCTTGCTTTTATTCCTTTGATTCACTTCCCTTGACCTTGCAACATTTCAAATCCTGCATAGTTGAAGCTACAAGAAAAATCTTTTTTTAATCCTAGAAAAGGAAATGGAAAAGTATATCCAAATGTCTTGAAAAAACTATGTATCTGTCTCAATTCTTAACCAGGCTTCTTCATGATAACACAATGTAGAGGAAATAACACATAGACTTAAGAATGTGTGTTTCTTTTTAATTGGGCTATGAAGACCATCACTGCAAGAAGATGCTGAGTGTCAGTGAGAAGTATTGAAATCCTCCAGCTGGGAAGATGATGGGCTCCCATTGGTAAGAATGACACGAGCTTCACCTTCCCTTTGGAGGAGAGCTCAAGCCCCTCTGATGTTTCCAGCCCTTTCTGTCAGCAGGACATGAAACTGATCTTTTCTTTGATGGCAACTTGTGGCTTTGTTATCTAGCATCTGGCCTGGTTTTGGACTATTTTGGGATTATCTTTGTCATAATGTTTTACTTAAAGGTAAGAAATTGAAAAAAATATGATTGTTAAGTGCTCCTGTTATGCATTGTATATAGGATAAATTTATTTTCATTTGAGTCTAAGATTTTGATCTCACTCATTTGAGGATCTGTTTACAAATACTGTCACTTAGGAGTAGCTACTATAGCTTATATTCATGCCACAAAAGTCCAAAATTAGTTTTCAGAGCTAGATAAACTATTGGATTTAAGAGAACAGCTTCGATATATAATAGATTTATTTTTAAATAACTAGTGTAAATGTTTCTTTTTTTCTTGGTAACTTCACAGAAATTTAAATACACTCTTTTCCTTTCTGGAATTAAAATAAATAAACTGGAATGCTCTTTCCTTCCCCTCAAGTTTTAGCAGATTGAGAAATCAAAATGTTACATGTAGCTCAGGCATGGCTCCTTAATAACAGTTTATTGAAAATCCAGTTTACTACAATTTGTAAATCAGAGTAATTTTGTCACAAGGTCCTGTGGTTTATAGCATTATATGCAGAAAAGGCTGCAGTACCTATAAGAATGCAGCATTACTTTTGTTTGCCAGTGCTAAAATGCATTGGATTCTTAGTGTCTCCCATCTCAATATGTCAGCTCTTATTCATTATGTAAGAGATGAGTATAGCAAGTGAGGTGTTTCAGAAGAAATTACTTTTTATGAAGTTGGAAAAGGATGCAATTAGTTACGATATCTTGTACTTTTATAACAATATAGATGGTAACTAATTTGATAACAGTTTTCTTAAGTGATAATTTATAATGTAATCCTCAAAAATCTTAACATGACACTTCTAAGGGAGAAATTGTTTCTATGATACTTTTCAATCTCCTCTCCTTTAGTAAAATGATGCATTCTTATATTGCACTGACCTTTCTCACAAAAATTTGAGTTATCTACACTGCAAGGTTTCAGCTACAACAAGATTTAGAAAGTTTTACATTACTTTATGAATTCCAAGGCACATAGTGACATTCGAAAGTAAGTAAATAGAGGACCAAAGTATTAAAACAGATTTAAATAGTAAATTAAATATTTTGAAGTTGTTATTTTTCTTTTCAAATTAAAAACTGATAGATTAATTTTGGATGCTTCCCAGAGTTTTTTCTCTTTTCTCCCCTATTAACGTTTCTCTTCAGCTAAAATTATTTGTTAAAGGTGACAGAAATCAGTGGAAATATTCTTATGTCCACCAGTAAAATACCTGATACAGTAATGTGTGGTAGGTCTTGAGGTAATTTATAGTGCAGTTAATGTTCTTTTATGTTGTTTCATTTTGAATTATCTTTTTTTACATGTATTTATCCCCCCCCTTCCCCCCCAATTATTGTATTTCAAAATACCTTTATCATTTTATGGTGCTTTTTGGTATTGTGCATAACTGAGTAAATGTCTCATCTGATATATTATTATTTTTATCATGTACTGTGCTTATGATTTAGAGCAGTGTGGAAGTCTCTCCAATACTCTTATTTGTGGGTAAGTTATGCAGCACACTTACTTTGCTAACCAGTGTCATGTCTCTGATAAATTCCCTGGGATTTTTCTATTTCTTTTTACTTTCCAAAATTGTCAGGAATTGCTGTTCTAAAAATGATGCAGAAAAGCAAAATACAAAGCTGAGAAGCTCAGTGTATGCTAGACTGTAGACTAATGCTTTGATCAGTAAAATGGAAAAGTTTCTCCTATATAAGCATATCACATTCAGATGGCATTCTCCTTCAGGAGTTTTCCTGGCTTGTTTGTGAGTAATCTTCTTTTTAGTTGCACTCCTGAGTAATGTAATACATTTTTATTTTCATTTTTTTAAGAAAGATACAAATGCCTTTTCCAAACCTCATTTAATAGAATATTTTCTCTGCATTTGTTAATTTCTTTAAATTGCACTCCATTATTTTAAAAACTTTGTGATATACTTCCTAATTGGATGGAATTTTGTTTCAAATGTGCTGACAAATGTCCATTTGTTACTTCAACGTGAACACTGAAGCTTAGCAAAGTGGTGTGATACCTGAGAATCACAAGAATGTGTAAACCCTTACATTCTGGTTACAGCCTGGAAATGAAATCTAGCACTTTGCTTCACTGCTAGAACAATCAGTGCTCTAGGTGCAGCTTGTTAACATTTGTGTTTTCCTGCATTCCACGTTGCAGTCTATGAGCTGCAGGGTGAACAGAACAGGAGCAAGCCCAGGTTAATGTTGAAAAAAGAGAGAGTATCATGGAGGGGTTTAGGGATGCATGTGGTACTGCTTGGCAGCAGAAGAAAAGAAGACAAATTATGAAAAATATAGATGGAAGTGTCAGAATGTAACACTGGAGAGATCCTAATAGCACAGTACAGGGGATGACTCTTCTGGTTGCCTTGTTCTGTTTATATGTAAGGGGCAGGAACAAACTTCATAACATCCCTTTCCTGAGGTATCACACACATTTTAGGAACTGCATCATGCAAGATTGACAGACTTTAATGTTTTCATGAGTATAAGAAAAAATTGCATGGACTATAGGTAAATAGATATCAGTATTGCATAATGTATCTTGATATATAAAAATTTATAGAAAAGGCTCAGCTGATACGAGGTAGCTGCCAGGATGCATTTGGATTGTTCTTTACTTGGAAAACAGATTGCCTGTAAAATAGGGTAACTTATATTAAAAAAACCCCAACAAAACCCAATAAGATGTTTACTAAACGAAACATTATTCTGCTATTAACTTCAGTTGCATAATGCTACATAATGATGAATAAAATTTGTCTCTCTTTTTCAACATCTTTCATGGGGCTGATCCAAGTTACCTTATTATTATCACAGAAATTTGCCATAAAAGTTGTGCTTTTCTTGACCAATGGAATAAACTTTTCCTGTCTTTCTGAGTTTAAAGCACAAGGAGCAAAGTATTCTTGGCAGCCAGGCTGTTCCTGGGTGAATTCTCTTCTGAAAGACATTGATGTGGTCATTAGTTGTCTTTATTTTTTCAGAGCAAAACATAAAATCCTCCAGCCTTGTCCTCCCTTCTTAAGTATGTCCAGCTCTTGTAATCACTACCACTGGTGAAATCTCATCTGAAAGATTTGCAAGAAGTACCAAAATAAAGTGCAGTGTATGTGCATGCAAGATGTCCCCTTTATGAAGGAATGATAGATACACTGAAATACTGTTCCAAAAAGCTTACTGATGCATTTTCTTAAAAACTTATCTATGAAAATTTACTCTAACTGTCCATTACTACTGTTCCTTTGGCTGTAGCTATTAATCTTGTAGCTTGACCTAGAGGATTTTGATAGATTTTTTTCATGTATTGTTTTAACACAAATCTATTTCAATCTATATGCCATAAACATTTTAGAAAAATTCACTGTATATATAAGCAACAAATTGTGATTATACCCAAGCATTTATATATGTTCCACACAGGAAAGAGGAGAAAGAGGGAAGATTGCAGACCAAACAGTAAGTTTTCAACATCTTTAGTGTCCTTAGATTAGAATTTTTAAGACTAACTTACATATTCACACTGGGAAAAAAAAGTGATTAAAACTATAACAAATAACAGTGGAAAGCCAGAAGATAATACAGAATTAATGATACTGTGCAATAGCAAAGTAGTATTCATGTAGTCATGATGAAAAGGGAACTAGTAATAATTTCACTTTTTTTCCATATGGAGGCAGTTAATTGTTCATAAATATATGAAAAAACTTATGAACTGAAAGATGAAAACAGAGTTGATTCTGGTAAAAAATTAAATATGATATAAGGTCATTTGGTGGTTATGTATAAATTTTTTTTTTTCTCACTTGTGACTTGAAATTTTTATTTAGAGATGAACAAAAATAATTTCCTGGAATGTTGCCTGTTGTCAGCAGGAAACAACATCCTTCAGAATTTCCTTGATATTAACATTTTTTGTTGTTGTTGTCGGTTTTTTGGGATTTTTTTGTTTGTTTTTTTTTTCACAGCGGGCAACTTGGAAATTTCAGCTGGTGTTGAAGTGATATATATTTGTGAATTCATGTAAAAACATCTTCCATGTGTGTTTGTGGCTGAACCTGGGCCTTCATTAAGTTTCTTGATGCAGTAAAAAGGGTCGGCTGAAACCTCCTGCTCCCAATTGTGGTTTGGTCACTATGGATATTGCAGGCTTTCTCTTGCACAGTGGCAATTTATTTGCTTTACCTGTGCTTGATTCCATGGTGTTTGAGTGTGTCGAGGGCTGAGGAGAACACAGCATCCTCATTTTTGACAGGAGGCAGCATTTTGGTAGCCCTGGCTTACACACACTTGGGACTAAGTGCAGCTGGGCTCCCTTTAGTGCCCAGCATCACTTTAGGTGCCGTAGCACCTCCAAGATTGCTGTGCTGCCCTGGCTGTGCAGACCCCTGGTCCCAGGGGCACCCAGCACTGCCCAGGGAGCACCAGCTCCCCAAGGTGGCCCTTCCCTGCCCCTGGTGAAGAGCTCAGGGCCATGTTAGGGACTATAGATAGTCACACTTCTGCCCTTCAGCCATGGCTCCAGGAGAGTCCCATGTAATGCATGTGCTGTATCTGCCAACAGATACAAGTCTGCCCACCTCAGGTAACTCAAGCTTTCCTTAAGAATGCCAGGTACCTGTTTGCAAATAACCAAATCCTGCCCAAGACCTGTGTTGCCATTGCACCAAGGGAAGCTCTTTAAGTGGCAGTACTTGGCTGTAACCATCGACTTGGATGAAAAAACTTCAGTGGCAAGGCAAATTTAAAAATAATGGATCCTAGAGATTTAAATGCATTTGTGATTTTTTTATTTTATATAATAAATGAGCACATACAAAGTGCTCTTCAGATATGCTTGGAGAGCACTGTGCTGGCTATGTGCAAATTTGAGCTGTCAGTTGCTCAGACTTCAGCTTATTTGTATTTAGCTTTCACAAATTAGCCTACTTCCCAGTGAAAACCAGCCATCTGCAATATTTGAAATGTTTTAATTCAGCCATTTGAGTTACGGGCGAACAAGGAAGGTTTTGCCTCTGAGCTCAGACTCAGTTTTTAGGTGCCAGCTGGCAGAGGCATCCCTAAGCACACACCTTGCTGTGAGCAGGGTTTTAGCATTGTATTTGGGCTGTGTCATACTTCAGTTGTTTTCACTGTAGTCTTCCACAGAAAAGGTGACTTGTATATATTAACTCTGAGCAAAATTTTGATGAGCATTTTCAAGTCATAAAGATTAAAAACTGCCTACAAGAAAAGCTGTATTTTTGGCTTCTCTATGTTGTTTATGAACAAATAATCCATATTCCTATTTTTTCTTCTAATGTGAAACTGGGGAAAAGCATTTTCTTACTGTTGTTGCTTCTGTCAGAAAAGTAACCAAATACCTCAAAACATCGAGCTGGGATATGTGCTGATGGCTGAACAGCCTCCCCTTCCATCGATGACCCCTGATGGTGTGCCAGGTGCCTGAGACCAGAGCAACACTGGGTGGAATGCTACAGTGGCTCTTGCCCTGCCACTGCACTGTTGATGAATGTGCCATCTTTGGGGCTGGTGGCCAACTGTAAATTTCCTGCAAGTGGGGAAGTCCATTCTTCTATGGTGTCAGTGAGTTGTCTATCTCTGGACTTTCTGCAAGCTGCCCCCGTCACTGGCATGATGAGAATTCCTGGAGTACTTTGGACCATTCCTCTGCTGGCATCAGAGAAACCTGAAGGAGGGGCCTGGGAGAGAAGTGGCACCTGAAGATCTCTGCCTTCTCCATCCAAGATGATGCCTTCAGGCCATACTGAAGCTGGGCAGCATATTGCATTTTGCTGCCAAACCACAACTACCAGCCCCAAAGCTCACCCTGCCACTGGAACACTGATCTCTCTTCTGGGTGCAGTGTTTGGGAAGAGTGCAGTCAGCAATCCTCTCTGCTGAACTCCAGTAAAGACCAAGAAGGGGACAGATTTAGTGTTTATCCTGTACAGGGCTGCATGTGCTTTTCCATCATTTTTAGAAATTTCCTTTGAAAGAGCTGACAATGCGTGATCTATTTTAAATAGTGCTTCAGAAGATGAAATTATTTTTGGTCTAAGTGAAATCAATAAGCAGTTTTAAATATAAGATATCGTTTAAATAAGCAAAAAAATATCCAGTGACCCTCAGTATTTATTGCATGTCTTAAGCCTGCTATGACAACCTTTATTAGCTAATTAATAGCTCCATTCTGTAGAGCAGCTTACTGAAACCACCAAAACCTCACTCTTAAGTCTTTCAAAATCTCACTCGGCAGTCTTTCAAAGGCATGAGTAGTAATAGGTGCAGGTGTGGTGTTGCCTCCTTTATTTCAGGCTTCCCTTTCTGCTAGGATACCTTTTCCTCAAAGTCTTTGGTCTTTCTTGGACCTTGTTCTCCCTGGCTTCCTTGTGTGCATCAGAAGTCTTCCAAGTTCTGGTCTAAATCAGGTGCTGATAAAATCTCAGTTTGCATCTTCCTTGCCTGCACTGTTACAGCTGTCCTAGCACTACACGGTTGAGCTCTGCACATGCTGGGCTGTGTGAAGCGACGCTCCTGCCTTGCTTATGGAGATCACCATTCCTCTGCCCCTGCTCTCACAGTCAAAGGTCTCAGAGTGCATTGGGTTTCCTGAACAGGGAAGCATTTTTAAGTTCTTTATAAAAATTAATGTAGCTCTCCCATGTTAGCTTTTCCCCCCTAATGCTCTCTTTTTACTGTCTCCTTGCCTACCACTACAATTGTGATGTTGGTACTTTCATTTGTTATGTTGAATATTTTCTGAATAAATAAGAACATTGCTTGATTTGTGGATCATGCTGGTCCCTTATGTATAGTACTGGGAAATGTTGCCTAGCAAATTCTGTGACTCTCTATGAAATATATTAGTTTCTTCTCATAATTTACATCCATTATTTCTCACAGTATTTGATGTATTTTACTTGCTTTTGTGATGCTGACTTTAAAGGAAAGTGAAATGGTCTTCAAGCAGATTTATGGATCCAGTTCTTTCCTTGAGACTTTGTTGCTGGGGATGAGTTTAACCTGATTAAATGTGCATCTTGTAGCTGCTCCATTGGGACAGTAACTAGTGGGAGTGGAGTAGGATAGGCAGCACAAAGTGGAGATGTAGCCTTGTCCTAAAGCAGGTTAGCTGCATCACAGCTGGAAAGTGCTGCTTGTGTCAACACCAGAACTTGGGATGACTGGCTCAGAGGTGGACTTCTATCATAAAGGATGTATATATAAGTATGGTGAGTTTTGTCAGGAAAATCTACAGGAAGTATTTTTTTCATACATTTAGGGAGAATTTTGCCATGCCATTAAATAGGTCTTGAAAGAATGAATCTCATGATTGTAGTTTCTCATAGTTGCTAAAGATGCTTTTAAAATAAGCATAAATACATCAGAAAGAATTGATTTCTCATTAATATGAGGTTGCAATTAAATCAGCTGTTCTCATGCCCTGAATTCTGCAGAAAGTTAAAAATTGTGTCCTAACACTGCATGAACTTTGAGTTGCATGCCTTGTCTCATGCACGCTTTTTTTTTTTT
>VZRH01001874.1:565960-588256 GCA_013397555.1 Urocynchramus pylzowi | reverse complement strand
TTTTTTTTTTTTTGGTTTTTTTTTGGTTTTTTTGTTTTAATCTTCATAGCAGAAGAAGTCTGGTTTAGTGCAGTTCCACTCAGGAGCAGAGCTGGGGTACCTTCTCTCTCTCTCTCCCCCTCTCACTCTCTTTCTTTCATCTTACCAGTAAGTAAATTTTTGTCAGATCTCCTGAGATGCTTACTGATTCTATTCCTTGCTCAGCAACAGGAGGTTAAGACATAGAAAAAGGCTGTTTTGTAGTCTATTTGAAACATGCCAATAATAGCAATTGTTGGTAGTGAATTTATTCCTTATAAGTACAAGACATGCTCCTCCTCTCTTGTGATAGAAGCTTTAAATGTTAGTAGCCAGGAAGTGCCAACATTTTGATTGCTGCCTGTAGTTAAATACATAAAAATATCAGGCATAAAATATTTTGGCATAAAAAAAAAGCAAATGGGTTGAGATATAGGGAATATAAGGGAGAGGCAGAAGTGTCTGCTTGGAATACTTGATATTGCTTTTCCTTCAACTATTGCTAAGAGAAGTTTAGCAGTCACATAAGAAATGTGTTTGTGTTCCCTCACCAGCTATGTTTGAACTGGGGAGTTTGATCTCTAAGTTGGTCCTTGTAACAAGATTTTTCATGTCTAGATAGTCATGGTGCTCGTTTTAAAATGCTAAAAAAGTGGAAAGTTCTACAGTGACATGGAAATGCTGGCTCCATCCATGGTGTTCTTGGAATGGATGTGTCCTGCATTTTCTTGGCTGATCTACTGTCAGTTTTTGAAGTGGCAACTCTGTACTGTGCTACCTTTAACTTATCCTAGAGTTAAATAATGCAACAAATACAAAGTAACAAAATAATCTTTTAGAAGAACAATTCTTGTGCACTTTATTGCAGCTGAACTTATTTTGGCATTTTTTTAAATTCAATCTACTGCTGACCTTTAGAATGTTAAACAGAAAATTGCCATTGAAACTGAATGTTTAGTCAAAAGTTGTACTCCCATAACTCTGCGAGCACAAAAGAGATAAATTGTCAGTATACATAATGCACATCATTATATACATATCCATTCTCTTTTTTCAGTAGCAGATATATTTGACAAATTTCAATGTTCAAAAAAAAATTTTAATTAAATGAAACTGTTATTGTTAGGCTTTAAAAGCTCGTAAAGCTCTGTTTTACCATGATGCACACACAGCTATTTTTAGAAGTAGTCACAGAGTTTCTTTCTAACTGAATCAATGTTAAAAGATTTCAACTGAAAAAGCTGGTAAGGATTCAAGGTAAGACTTCAATTTATTTGTAAGAGTATATGTAAGAGTAAAGAAATATGCATAACATTCTAAAATTTAATACTTCTAATACCTAAAAAAGTCTTAATAGATGTTTGCATTGCTTCATATGAAACATCTGTAAGCCATCCCAGTCCTAGTGAGTTCAGCATCCTAAACAGGCACATGTTCATGCATTAAAGTCTCTCAGTTGCCCTGTAAGCATGAAATCAAATAGGTATTTTGTGGTTCTTTATTCCAAAGACTTTACAATGGATCCCTAAATACTTTTATTTATTATTAGCAATTCAGCATTTTTTGTTCCTCCAAAGAGCCTGTATGCTTTGTGTTTGAGCCACGTAGGTAGGTTACACCTTTTGTGTCCAACTGACTTCTAAGCTGTTTTGTGTTGCTTTTGATTATTGAATAGTTAGCTTACTCTAGCTCTGCAGGCCACTAAGGAAAAAGAAGATAACTGTTCAATTCTTGTTATTAGTTGTGTTTTAATGCTTTATAGAGATGTTATACATTCACAATTTTCTAGCAATAAAATAGGAGAAAGAATTACTTTATAAATTACCTAAACATAGATGTGGTACACATCTATCATAATCATATCAATATCTAAATCATATTTAAGCATAGATAAGTAATACTTTGTAGGAAAAATGACCATAAAGTTTTTTCTTCAGTACAATGGTAGCCTGTGTGCACTGTCACCATTCAGGCAGCATATTCTTTCATTAAAATATTTCATTGCATTTTTATGAAGTTTGTGTGCAATGCATGTTTCTGTTTTCAACCAAGCTATAAAACACCACTGCCATCTGGGGTTGTGAGCAGCACTCTGCTTCCATCAGACTTCTTTTCACTTCTCTGCAAGCTTAAAGGGTTACTTTTAAAAATTGCATTCTTTATGACCTATTGCTCTAATCGGCTCTACAATCTAACTCCCAATTCTTAAGGTAGCATTTATGTCAGAATCTACAGATGATACTCAATTTGGGATTAAGATATCTGAATGTAGTTTTCTGCCTCAATCAGACATCTAATGCCTTTTCAAAAACTTCAGGTTATTCCATGTTGCTCTCAGCTGCTGCACTAAAAGACTCCAATCCTTCCTGTGTGATATCTCCTGTCCTGTGTGATATCTCCCAACATCAGCAGAGCTCTGAGTAAATAGGCAGCCCCATAAGTCTATTGTTGTTGTACAACAACAACAACAATAATAATAAACACAGTCACCTGTTTTTATATACTGACTCAACTCCTCCATGCCCAAGATCCTACTATAGTGCATGAAGATTAATCAGTACAGCAACAGAAACTGAGAAATTCAGCTGAACAGCCTCTGTGTGTGTATTTCAGATGCTTGAGGTTATCTGACACACCTGCATGGGGTAGAATGTGTGTTGTAGGATGTACAGAGGGTGTATGTTCTTTAGAAGAATGCCTGGAGGTCAGGCATTGCATCTGAGAGCACCAGCAGTGACACCAGGCCCTGCTATGCAAGCAGCTGAATTGAGCCTCAGAGTATTTATTATCAGAGGCATCACTGACTGTACTAGAAGCATAGGCACTTTGGGAACTGTAGACACCAGTATTTGTGCCTCACAGATCTGTGAGCTGAATTCTGCCTTATGGAGGACCTGGATATTAATTCAGCATAATTTTGTTTCTTGGCTCTTTGCCTGTGGTACCTCAATGCTTTATTGTCATGTATGTACAAGGAATTACTAGTCCATCAACTAAAGAGACCTATTCCCATAAACTAACATTCTCTGCTCTTTGGCCTCTAAGTCTTAGTCAAGGCTTTGACTTGAAATCCAAACAATATCCTGTTTGCTACACCTTCTGTGCCTAATTAAACCTTTGAACAGTCATCACTGACTTTCATGAACCAACATCTGTGTACCTAGGACTAAGATTGGCAAGTCATGTCTATATGCTTTTTATTAAGTCCTTTATTGATCTTCTATTATCAAAACATTGCTTCAGTATTATGAAGTTCAAATGCTTGAAGTGTGGGAATCTGAAGTATGCAGCAGTCTTCCCACCAGACCACATCCATGCAGCCTGAACAGAAGTTGGGGGCTGAAGTCAAGCTGATGTAATAATCACAATAAGACCTCACAATTCTGGATCATCAGAGGCTTTAAATATGTTTTTCAAATATTAACATCACAAAAGAATGAAGTTCATATTGTTAGTTTGTGCCTGTGTCTGTGAGGATAAGTATGGGATTAAAAAGAAGCTATGAACTCTTCCTGAAACCGTGGGTAAATCATTCAGATTGTCATCTCCTATCTCAGGTGGATAGTAGTGCTGTATTCAGTGGGGAGCTGGGGGGCGATGCTAGCTGTGGGTATTGCTATCTAAAATGGTAAGTGTAGGGGTGTTTTTACAGCCAAAAATAATGTGAATTCAGTGGGATTTAGTGTACAATTCATACTGGCGTTTATCAAAATGTGTGGAATTCATAGAGTTGCAGATGTCTCCATTTGAGCTTGTTGCCCTTGCGTTTCTTTACAGTCAGTGGAGGTCTAGTCAGTGTAAAGTGTAACTAATCTCATTCTAAAGTAGGTGTCTGAATAGATCAGACTGACTGCAAAGGGTGCATGGAGGTGACTAGTTCAGATGTAGGAGAACTGAATCTCATCCTACCTGTTCCGTGGGCAAAACTGCTAGGATTTTGCCTTTAAAAATATACATTCAACTTTACTGAGCCACAGTTAGCATACCAGATGTATAAGTGTTTCAGAATAAGTCTGTTTTAAGCATTTACCACAGATTGTCATACCAGGATTTTAATTATAAATACCAAATAATTATTTATCACCTTACACAAACACAAGGACATCACCCATTATGTCTGTGTGGGTCCTTTGGAGCAGCAAGCAAGGCAATGAATAAGGTTTCACTGTGGAGGACTGAGGAAATTTTCTAGGACTTCTGTTTCTAGGACCTCCTAATTTCTAGGACTTGTACATTCTTCCTTAATGTGATCTCCTGGAACCTTGTTCAGATTTCCACAGATCTGGTGCAATACTTGGTAACCATACGTAACCATCCCTGTCTCCAGCTGGTGCTTAAGGAAGGTGTGGTCTTCCATAGCTTCTGTGTCTTACCTGCCACTGTGCAGGTGACTCAGGTACCTGCACACCTGAGTGTCTCAGAATGGCGCTGGACATCAGATATGGATATCTTGTGTCAAGTTTCATTTATTTGTCATCTCTTTACTTGCATCTCTTACAGTTATACTCATCTAAAAGAAAATCACATTATGGACAGATATTTGCTGCGTTGAGAATTTCAGAGCCGGCAAAGAACATCCACGCTGGAACAGCACACAGTTACTGAGTTCTCATTCTAATTATATGTAGTATTTTCTGCCCTCTTTCTTCCACAGTCATGGCTGATTTCCCTACTGTAAAAATATATTAATCTTCTATAATATAATATAATATTTATTCTACAGCAATAACTGGATATTGACACTCAGAAATTAATCCAAGAATTATCTTAATTGATTTTGACAATTTTCAAAAGACTTGGAAACAGCTTCATATTGGAAGAAAGCAGATCAGTGAGATCCTATAAGCAATGGTAATTCTCAGCCAGCTTTTACTGGTAAGGAAAGTCTCAGTCATCAGCAACACAGCAAAAATCACCCACTTCCAAACAGATAAATGAAAATACACTCCAAGCCTCCTCCTCCTCCTCCAAAAAAAAAAAAAAAAAAAAGCAGCAACTTAAAGCACTAAGACACAATCTATTATATTTTCGTAAATATGTATGGGACCCGCATCATTGTTACTGAAGGTTTTATTTCTTACAGATTTTTTAAAACCAATGCTATTCACATGCTGATCGCACAATTTACTAGGAAATTCTTTGAAATTCTATTCTGTTCTCAATGCTAGATTATTTAAATGTGAAGATATGTTTTTAATTCAAATGAAAATATTGCTAATTCAAATGACAATCAATGAATATTTAAGCCCTATGTTTACTCTGAAGCTACAGGTTGGGGACTGTGGACTAGCCATAGCAGTTGCAAAAGAATATTAAGGGATTCATGTGGTGTTTTTCCTAAGGAATAAATATCCTAAGTCAGTGTGGCCAGTCAGGCCACAGATCTCAGATATCCAGAAACCTGCTCAAGTGTGACAAGACATGTTTCTAATATCTTAATTTTAAAATTAGTCATAAAATTTTAATGCCTAAATTTAGGAAAATTCAATTTTAAGCTATTTATTTGGGAAGGGCAAGTTAATTAGTTTCAATCTGAATTTAGTACTGACTTGACTGCATTTACTCTTGCTAGTGAAAATGCCATGCAAGAAAAAAGGCCAGGAGTGTTAGCAATCTGCCAGTCAGGAACTTTGCAGGAAAGTGAAATTATAAATGGTGGGAGTTACAGAAATAATGTGAGTCATGCTAAGAAACTGTGTGTATCTAAGAGGAGCAATGGACAAGAGTGTATTTGCTCTACCTGTACCTACAGCACAGCAGCCTCATATTCACCATCCCCAAAAGGAGCAAGTGTAAATAGCATAACTAAATAAAGGGATGGGAAAGCAAACTGGAAGGGAATATCTCCTCTCATCCAAAAGCTGTGAAGCTGCATGAGGGTGATGCTTTGCACAACCTAGTAAGTCCTTGCTGTGTCTGTTAACAAATGGGCAGTTTTTAATTACTTTTCTTGCTCCATTTGCTGATGAGCACAAGGGCTTGGCCAGGGTGTATCTTAAGGGTAACTCATCATGCATATTCAGAACTGACATGACTGGCATTTAAGAGATAACTATAGGAAATTAACTCATGTTTCAAACTGAGCATGCAGAAAGGAACCTTTCTGTTACATTTAGCACCACTCTGAAATATTTTGTAAAACGTCAGAGTCCCTAACATCATTGAGGCTTATTAAAACTTCACATATAAATGCCTTTTTTGATTAACCTATCTTCTCAATTCAGGCACTTTGATTTTTGCAGGGGAAGAATTTTTTGTCCTATATTTGTGAAGAAGCTTTTACTTGGTAAAGGGATAAACACATTGGGATGATGGTATATCATATATTAGAAAAGATGTAAGAAAATAACTAAACAGAGGGTAGGCTGAGTTGTCTGTTGTGTGCAATCTGTTGCAGTTCAGTAGTTTCTCATGCCATTAGTGTGGTAACATAATGCTGTGATGGTAGTACTCAAAAATACAAAGAAGAGTTGTGTTCAAAGCCACAATCCTGATATTTATTTCAGTGGGAGTCTTATTATAGTCCATATATGAATATGGTTTGTTCTTTCATTCCTTAAATCTGTCAAGCAGTGCTGTCTCTCTTCAATAAATATTTTTAGATTAGTCTTATTAAATGTTTTAGTTGCTTTTATGTAATTGCTTTTGAATCAAGGCATTCCTGTCCTAAATGGAGAATTAAAGTAGCCTAGCAGTGAAATCCTTTCACTTGCTACTCAGATTTTCTCTCTAAATTTACATTAGTATAATAAGAATATAAAATGCACATTTTTAAATCCAGAATGAATAAGAGTGTGGTAAAAAATAATTAGAAGTGTGAATAGCTATTGTAAAAATCAAGAGTTGACAAAAGAACCTTGCATTACACGAAAGATAGAGAAGCAGTTCAAAAAATGATCAGATTATTAAAAGAGCTTAATGCAGCATTAAGCTTCATCAAGTGAGATCTTCCATTCTCTACAAAACGTTTCATTGTGGCTTGTGGCTCTGTTCCTCTTTTTGCTCTTTTCCATTTTTGCTTGTTTTACTTTATCATACTCTAGTCATGTTCTTAATCATCCATTTGTATTTCCCTGCTCTCATGTCCTCTCCCTTGCTTCTGAAGCCTCAGGGCTGAATTGTGCCTCTGGGAACTTCTCTGTGAGCAGTGCTTCTCAAAGAGCCCATGTGTACTTCCAGAATCCTGACTGCTGGAAACACAGCTCACTACAGGCCTAGTATTTCATTTGTTTGTGACCAGCTGCTGCCAGCTCTGTAAAAGAATGAGAAGTTGACTTGAGAAGGAAGTGAGAAGCCAGGAAAGTGATGGACATGGCTACTTTCAGAAAGGCTCATTCTACTGGCCTAGGTTTTAGATGTGCAAGTGGTTTCATTCATATAACACTTCTATTGATTTCTATGTGTTAGCTGATCAAAAATAATTACTTTCCTGAACATAACATAGAAAACTGAGCTCTTAGCAGCTATTTCACAGAGTGATCAGATGCAACTTCTGGTCAGGAGGATCTGAAAGCATTGACTGCTAAAAGCTGGAAGTGTGTATCCAGAGAAGGGGCATTCAGTTTCTTCACTTTTCTAAAATAACTCCTACTGACTGTGGGTGAAAGCAGGACACTACTGTTACATGTTACATGGGCTGTGGGTCTGAGCTGGTGTAACTATTCTTGGCTTAATCTCCTAAGGATGTGCATATTTGACCAAATCTCAAGTTAGTAAAATTATTTATATTTGCATTAGAGAAATTAAAACATTTCACATAAATTGCATTTCTGTTGTACTGTCTTGGATTTCTTTGAAAGTATCAATTATGTATAGGGGTCTACAGAATTTAATTCTAGTCTTTAGGAATGATTTATGTAAAAGAGTATCAGCTTCCCACTCAATAGCTTTGAAAACTGCTCATCAGCAAGGCAGGTAAATTATCAAAACTACCTTAATTAATGTATCCCATGTAAGCCTTCGGCTATCAGACTTTTGCTGTCTAAATATGTAATTACATATTGCTATCCCTTTATAGATTAAAAGGTTATTTCTGCTTTTAACTTTTCAGGTTGTTTTATGGAGCATAGATTTGATTTCCCTGTTAAATTTTAGAGACTGAAATAATGTCTTTTTCTTCCCCCTGAGAAGCACTGGAAGGTTTTTTGCTTGCAGTTTCAATCCCCTCTTGCACTTTGAACTAAGGACTTGGTGAATCTCTTCTGAACAATTCTGGATGGATCTTAGATGTTGGATGTGCTTGTGTTGTTTCATTTATCTTGTTCTCTGAAGTAATTTAACGTCCTCTTGAGTGTATGTGCGGCCAGAAGTATGGCTCCTATTACTCTTAGCAACACTGGAGTTACTTTTTTCATTAACATGACTTTATGTACAAGGTGGTGATTTTTTTTTTTTTTTTTGCACTGAATGCCTGAAATGGGAGCCCTTCTGGTCATCAGTCACTCACTATGTAATTTAAATTTGTATCCTAATACATATTCAGAAGTGCCAAGTAAAGACATTTCATGTTTCCTGACTTCCAACTGCCTGACGTGACAACCTCAATTATTTTATTTTCATTTACATTTTAGAACCTTCTTAGATTTAAAAATGGTTTTAAGAAACTTTGCATAAATAGCACACTTATTAGCTACCATATGCCTCTGTCACTCATGCTTAGAAATGACATTTATCTAACCAGTCTAGTTAGACCAGTCATGGGGAAAAGATGGTTAATAATTGGGAATGGTGGAAAGGACCTTCAGCAGTAGCTGTACAAAGACACTTGAGTGACTCTGAGAGACAGTGTAACATACTCTGAGAGACAGTATGACATAGTTTTACTGTATTTCTTTTATCCTTATTTATTCCTACTGCAGTAGTGCATAAGTGCATATGGTGAAAGGTCCTGACGGCTTTTGTTTCTCAAACTCTGTGTAACACTGTTGAAAAGAAAATCCCTCACAGAGAAGTGTAGTGTCTTGTCTGAGGTCACAGAACAAGGGTCTCCTCCATGCAACACCACCACGCCAGACAAGGCTGCGCAGCTCTGCTCCCGCACACGGCCCCGTGAGTGGGCAGGAGTCAGGGCACCTGCCCTGGGAGCTGGAAGGGCTCCTCTGCTTCCCAGAGCCACACAGCCCCTCCTGGCCAGGGGCCAGCTGTGTGACTGCTGTAGTGACATGCTGGAACACACCTGCTCCATGAACAAAAATGTAATGAAAAATTACTCTTAGGAATAAAGTGTTTAGGACTGAAAAGGATCACTTGGATCAGTGAGATAATGCAGACATATATATCTCATTGGACTGATTTAAGTCCCAATTCTATTTATTGTTAGTTATTTTTGTTTTGTGTTCTTATTTTGTATTTTGGAAAGCTTTCCATGTCTTTCCAACTCCAAGGGTTTAAAGCAATCTAAATTTTCTTTTCACTATATCAGTCAGCACTCCCCTTGCTCTCCTAGCTCAATATTCTCAGGATGTTTGAAGTCTTTGTCTAGGAAGTAGAAGACCAATATTTAATTCTTACTGTGCATAGATTTAATGCCTTAACTTAATTTGTCTTTTCCACATCACTGATCAAGATAAAAGCTCTTTTCCCCATTCTTACAAGGATATCACTCTTAACTTGAGAAGTGTTTTCAGGAACTGAGAATTGTTCCACATAAAATATCTATGTTATCAAGTTGTTCCTAGCCAATATTAATTCTAAAGCAATGTACACAGAGTAGAAAAAAAAAAAAATTGAACAGTGTTACCAGGCTGACAACATTGCCCTGTGCTGTCTGATACATGGATAAGAGATGCTGTCATTCAGTGATCTTTTCCAAATATAACTGGACTTTTTTCAGGGCAAGGCAAAAAGTACCTTCATGATTTATGTATCTGTTACAGTTTGAATTCTGCAGAAAATGGTAAAGAGAATATTTCAAAGGAAATGGCAGGCATTTTATAGTGGAAATTAATAATACAATAAGGTTTGTTGCTTTTTCCTTTCCAGCGTATCTCAGAATTCACATAAAGATAGCATTCCATACAGCCAATACTTCTATTTGTGAAATTGCCCACTTAAATGAATTGAGTTACCTCTCATGGTTAAAGTTAGTGGCATGTTACCTGTCACACACTCAATGCTGCTTCAGCTTCCTCAACTTCACAGGGCACCTTTTCTCCGTGAACTCTGTTAACTCCCTCAAGGCTTTTCTTGCATCAGAGTTCTTCTCCTGGACATCATGACTGATACCTCAGAATCCTCCATCCCTTTTTATCTTTACAAGCAGTTTTGCTGGTAATTTGACAGGCCTAATTCACAATCTTGTTTCTCTTGGGCAGGATGTATCACTATCAAGAAATCCTTGTTCCTCACATATTCAGTGTAGTGTCTTGGGAAGTGTAGTCTTGTTGTTCTTTCATGGGAACTTGCAGTGTTTCCAAAATCTTTTGGCTTATCCTCTCTTCTTCTTGTAGAAATATCCTCTCCTATCTGAAATAATCCTCTCCTATCTATAAATACTCCATGTGGGATGGTGTTTCTGTTGCATATCACATTGTATCCAGCACCTGTGAAAGCGTGGGGATGGCACAGATATTGGCTTGAAGCACTGCAGTGGAGCAGGTGTAGTGACCTCTTGTGCTTACAGTACAGGACATGGTCTAGGGACAACACTGTGGGGTATAGAGAACTTCGCTGATTTGTGGAATTTCAGGCTAAAAGTGCTTCTGTGAGTATCTGAACTTGATTCCTGAATGTTGCTGGTGAGGAACCAATACACCTCACCCCACACTCCTCTCAACTGCCTATTGTTCATGGAAGCTTGACATGAAGAAGTCAACAGTTGTGGTTGACAGAGAAAAATAAGGTATTTTCCAGAACTAGTTACCAGTGATTGCTGTCCATTGGTCAGCAAAAAGAAGCAGCTTCCTACCTGAAATTTCATCCAAGAATCCCTGCCTCAAATCATCAATTTCTTGAAAGAAAAAAGCAGTTAGTATTCTACAGACATAAAAGGAATACAAGTAGAAATAAAACAGGGGTAAATAAAGAAGGGAAATAAAAGAGATGTTTTGCTTTTCTAACAAGATAATAATTTTAATAGTTATTTTAATAATTATTAAAATGATGAAGGAGTCATGCAGAGAAGACAATACTATTATGAGTAGAATAGTCAGATGAATTTCCAAGCTCCATGTGGCCTGTGCTGATTAGGCAGGTTTAATAACTGACCAGTCAGCATTTTTTCATCACCTGTTCTACATCCTTCTCTCCACGCTTAAACTACCATACAGGCAATGCAACAGGTACAGCTGTGTTCCACTTATCTTTTCTATATGTTACACACATTAAATTGTGCCAGAGGACAGCTCATGAATATAACATTTTCCACTGCTTTTAGTTTGTCCTTGCACTGCAGCATAAGAGGAGTTTTACAGTACACTTGGAAGGTTAACAAACCTGAGCTTTCACAAACCCTGAGGGTACTCCCAAACTCAGTCCCCCATCACAAAAGAAAGCCTTCTCACTTAAACCATAAAACCACAATTGAACATCCCTGCAGATCTTGACTGCAGTAAGATTTCACAGGGACAGAAGCAATTTCTCAGGTAATACAGTCTCAAATCACACAAAGCATTGGATGTTACAGCCAGCATTTGGCTCCCACCTAGAAACCTATTGTATTTTCATTATGGTATAGAAGAGATTCAGGTGCTTCCCTTAATTTTATTTGAAGTTTTGAATTTAGAGCACAGGGCTTTGCTATAAACTCTGAAATGTGCCTATTTGCTTGTGTAAGAGTTGCTGTGCTTGTGTAAGAGTTTCTTCCAGTGGGGAAGCAGTAAAGCAGGGTATTGGGATAGCATAAAACATGGCCAGGTATTTATCAGCCTTTTCGTTCTGAGCTGCCATTTCAAGCAATGATTTATA
This sequence comes from Urocynchramus pylzowi, assembly GCA_013397555.1. NCBI lineage: Eukaryota > Metazoa > Chordata > Aves > Passeriformes > Fringillidae > Urocynchramus > Urocynchramus pylzowi. The sequence goes on along the minus strand of VZRH01001874.1, from coordinate 576,334 downwards.
GTCTCACCTTCTCTCCTGTGCCTCTCCTATTTTATCCTGCTGCTTTGGCTGTCGATCTTGGAGAGGGACAGATGCTGAACAGCCCTACAGGGCTGTTGGGTCAGACCAGGAGGTCTCAATTGAAGGCAATATCCTCAGCTTGGTGGCCATGACACTGAACAATGCATTTTCTGCTGAACCTGAAGTCTCAGGTGTGCTACACTTTGGAGCCAGCCTAATGCTTTCTGAGGCCAGTGGACAGTCTTCCACTGATCAGGATGACCTTGGATTTGGCCCAGACCCATCAACCTGATCTACCTGAGGATGTCCCTGCTCATTGCAGGGGGCTGGTACAGAGGATCTTTCAAGGTCTCTTGCAACCCAAACTGTTCTGTGATTCTATTATAAAGCTATGTTTTCATAAGCAGATAATTAGAGGTTAAATCTTCGCAATTATATGAAAACCTAATAGGCCAAATTATTCTCTGGAGTAATTCTGTTGTTTTTCAATTGAGTTATATCAATAAATGATTTGACCCAATATTTTGCTAATAGGAGGGCTTATGAAATGCTAATTATGTTGGTCAAATTAGGGAAAACCAAACAGATTTCAGCTTTGTTTGTATGGTTAAGCAATGTAATTATGAATGCTGGAATTGACAGCTAGGCTTAATGTGGAATATTGAGCACTGACTAAAACTGTAGAAGTGAAACACTTTGTTGGGAGTACATACTGTACGGAGACTGGAACATGTTTTTGGACAGCATCCCTGGCTTTGCAAATCAGATGCTAAGATGCAGCAAAGATGAGTCTTGAAGGTAAGGAATGCTTTAGCAGAAGAAAATCATAGTATGGGTGTTAGTCATGTGTTGCATTGCCCTGTGAATGAAGGTTCAGCTGGAATTATTCAGAATTGTTAATTTGTTAGTATATGAATGACTCTAATCTGAATAAAATTGCCAATGTTAAAGTGGGAGCTGTAACTGTGATTGATTTGGCTTTGTATTGCCCAGTTTGGTCAAAGCCAAATCCTGAAACCATATCCTAAGACATACCTATAGAAGAGGAGATCTCACACAGAAACAGCATTTAACAGCATCTTACATAACCAGATCACATTATCTAAGTTCCTATCCTTACTAAAGCTCTTTTGTCAAGAGTCAGTGGAGAGCATGGCATATAATGTAGTATATATAATAACATTACTTGGTTATTTAGCAAAATATTTTAAAATAAATCACTATATGCATTTCAAAGGAATTCTCTCAATAGGGAAAAGCATAATTTTCAAACTGTCAGTGCTTGAATTGCAGATTTACATTGAGATGTTTTTGAAATTACTAGAAATACCAAGAAGGCAATAATAGATGAAGATCTAGATAGAAAATCTGAATTGGAATACCAAAAGTGAATATGTTTACTCTCTTTTGGTTCTTCTGTACTTATAAAAATGGGAAGAGCATTTAACAGAAGCAGAGGTGCTGCACTAGATTTTGCCAGCCAACTGAAGAATTGTGGTTTATGCTGATGTATGGCTCTGCTGTAAAAATCCCTACAACACTCACCAGAATTGCTAGCAAAGATGAATTGTGTGACTGCTCTTCTGGCTAATATCCATTAAACAGAGTAACCACATTACAATCTCCTTACAGATTCTGATATACCCCTCATAGGTAAGCAGTTATATCTACCCACCGAGCCTCCTACTCACTCATAATACACCTTTAGCTGACTGTCAAAAATATCTCTGGAGTTCAAGGGATTTATTTTTGCTCAGAAGGCATTAAGAAACAACTGGGATTCCTTTGTTTTTATTACACAATTTTTGTTAGAAATCAGTGTAGGGCAGAAAGATTAAAATACTAACCTTTGTATCTTTTGTGAACAATTTAAAGTTTAAGAGCATCTTTCTCTCATGGCATTATTTTTCTAATAATAGCAACAATAGTAATAGTTAATTTTGAATTATTTCATTTGAACCTTCACTGACAAGGCAGTGTAATCCATGACTAACAGCCATATTACAATTATTATTATTATTATTATTATTATTATTATTATTATTATTATTATTGTTAGTATTGTTATTGTTCCTATTGAGAGTTTTTCAAGGACTGTACTAACATACCAGAAAAAGGTTGGTGTTGTTTTCTTTTATTTAACTGATAAAGGCAGTCATACATATATATATTATATAGACAGAAGAGTAGCAACAAAAACCAGGCTTTTATAGTCCTATGAAGTTGAAGTTTCTGGCCATGAGTCCTTGCTTAAGACTGGTGACACAGTTACGGAATTAATAGTATCTCTGTCCCATTTCTGGTCCCCCTGGAATGAGTCCTCCAGGTGTCAAGTCTGATGCCTAGTCCTGTGTCTGGATGTAAGCTCAGCCTCTAACCTACATTGTGACCAGAATCTAGGTGCCATTCCAGCTCTCACTGAAGTTATTCAGCTTTTCATCAAGATGTGTGTGTGAAGGCTCCAGCTTCTCCATTTTGCTGTTCTTTAACTATGTAGGCAGCATTTATCCAGTGAGACAGATAATTAGAGGAAAGCATGTTAAAGCCTCAGCCAATTCACATGTTTATCTGGTTGTCCATTGTCTTATGCTGCCCTTTGCAGATAAGTCAGTGACTTCTTTTATGGAGGGATCAAGGCAAGTAATTTTAAGAAATTAATTATTTTTAGTGAACAGTTCCAAACATTTTATGGCATTTCTCAGTGATTTTGCTTTCTTCTCCTCTCGGTATCCTCACTGCTTCTTACCTCTGGGCTTGGGTTCCTTTGGAGCTAGTCCAGCTCTGCTCCTTCCTGACTCCTTCCTCCTCTCCAGGCCTCTCCCACTTCCTCTGTAGTGCCTGTCCCTTCTGAGACCCAGCCTGGGAAACTCCACTTCCCACTTTTATTCCTGGCACAGCTGGGACTGAACTTAGTTCAGAGAGTGGTCCATTCCAAAGCTTGTATTTTGTACCAAACGTCTCTGTTCCCAACCAGCTGGCCCAAGAGTGCACTGAGAAGGTGATGGTCAAGCAGTCTGCCTACTACACCCAACTGATATCAAAAGCTTTTGGCTGCTGCTTGGTGTCTGTGGGACAATTAACTGGAAGTGTTTATTGTGCTCTGATAGTCCAACTTATCAAAGCTGTAGTTTGGGCAAGAGTCAACATCCTTGAACTATGCTTGCATTTACCACCAGTGAGTCTGCTCTCACAACACAGATTTGACTGTTTGGTTTGAGAAAATGCAATATTATTTCATTATTGCAACCATCTAATTCAAAGAAAAGTGATAACTCATTGCTGTATTTCTGAAAGAGTCCATTTTCAATTTTCTGGATTCATAAACACATCAATTTCACAATTTCACTATGGACTGCAGTCCCTTTATTCCAGGAAGGATTAGTGCTATTTTTTTTAGGTTGTTTTAGGCTGTTTCTTAAAGTCAGCAAGAAACTGGTGCAAGTGGCATCTTTCAGTTGCCACTTAAGTCACAAGCTAAAGTACAGAAGGACAAGCTTGAACTGATCTAGATGTTATAAGGCAATTTCCCAGCAAACTGGCACTGCAGTGCAGTGCTTAAAATCCCTTTCAGCAACAATATGAAAATCTCAAGGGTGCCATTGCATTGCAAAAATGCTGGTAGAAGGATAAAGTTCCTTGGTGTTTTTTTATCTCTTTGTTCCTTGCGGCTTCTGGTAGCTTGTGGAAATTAATAGGCTGAAATTGAGTGTATTGCTCCCTGTTCTGTTGATACAGAGAGATGTGTCTTTTCTTTCCCAAATCTCTTTGAAGAAATAAGAAAGGCAGAAAAAACCCACACTTAAGTGGGCTGGCTAGATTCAAATACCAGCCACTGTTGGCCTTTCATTGGTGTTCAGCAGCCTTTGCAAGATTGTTTTGGGAGCCCCTCCAACACACAAATTTGCAATCTGCTGATACATATGCCGTGGAGTTGAAAGTGGTTTTGGTTTATCAAGAACCTTTCAGAGCATCCTTATGCTTCCTGCACTGATTCAGGCTTTTGTCAGAGTTACCCCTTACATTTCAACAGTTTTCAGCAGCTGAGATGAGGCATTGCTACTGCTAGATACCAAATTCATTCTACAGATGAGCTTGCTGCATGGAGATATGAAATATCTTATTACTTTCATAATTACAGTGTCAAAAAATTACTGTAAAAATACTTGTCATTGTATCTAACCCAGACTGAAATGTAAATACAAGGTTATGCTACTACAACTACTCATCTACTTGCACTTCAGTGTTACTAAAATGTTGTCTTAAATGAAGCATTTCCAAACCATAGCAGGGGCATGGCCTCCTTAGGGTCCAGAGGACAAAAACTCTATGGTGATTATTAAACCCCAGCTGCTTTAAGAGTTAAAAGTTGGTCTAATTTTTTCTCTGACATGAAAAATAAGATGGTGTGAAGAAGTTTGTATTTCAAAATCCTCTTCCTCATCTTCACTTTTCCATTGCAAATGGGAACCATCTTTGTATTTTTTTTACAGAGTGTGTTAGAATTGTGGTGGCTTTGTGGTGGACACCATGCCCATTGCAGGTGAAAATCAACATAAGAAAAGGTTGCTCCTTCTCCCTTTCTCTTATTTTTCTTAGAAGATTTGCATTCATTTGCTTTCCTGAATAAATGGTCCCAGATATGACTTAGCAGTTGTACTGTATCAGTAATATGTAATTAATGTTTTCCACTGAATGTTTTACATATGAATAAAACAATACTAACGAAGCCTTACAAAGTACTATCAAATGCATTCATACTGAACCCTAAACTAAAGAGACATTTTAATGTTTTGTTCCAGACCTGAGAGGTCCTGAGACAACAAATGCAAGTTTATAGCTACAAGGATGAGCACATTCCCTGATGCAAAGGGATCTTTCACAATGAAAGAAAATAGTTGCCAAAAATATGTTGAACATTTGTGAAATTCAAATAAGCAAGGAAAGCCTGATCTTGTAAATTGTTATATTCTCTAAGTATCTCATTTACAGAAAAGATTGTATATGAAAATGCAATTAATGCAAAGGCAAGGTTGCAATGACCTGACATTGTAAAAATACATTGTACTTGCTTTATTATTATTATTTTTACAATGTTATGGAAGTATCTTCTGCAATAAATTTGTTGTAAAGAAACATTTTCAGTCAAAAAATGGTGGCTATCCAGCATTCCCATCTGCAGCAGTGTTGCAAGCTCATGGGATCTCAATTGTGAGCAATAAAAATGTGCCTTAAAGTTTCCAAGATGCTTACTAGCTCTTTTTCTAAGCTTTTCATCAATAAATCAATTGAAGTGTAAGATGGTTACTTGAGCAAATGAGAAGGTAATGACTCAGTTTCACTGTATTCCTAAGATTATTTTTTTTTTCAATAATTAGCAGTTTATAGCCAATGTGTTTCTCATACCAGTATCCTATTTCTTTCCAGTTTGGATAACTTTTGCTACCTGATACTTCTTTAGCCCTTGGTAGACATAGTGCTCTGTAAACAGAATAGGAAAATATCTTCTGCCTTCCCCATTAGCAGTGAGGGCCCCTTTCAGCCCCTTTGGTACTGCAAAAATCAGTAATTATCAAATGGACAGAAAACTTCAGTTCACAAAGGCAAACATCACTGTTCCCTATCTATACTTGTCCTTTCTGACACACATTATCAAAAACACCCAGAAAGACCCTTTGATTTGTAGTTACACTCCTGCTTGAGCCAAAGTCCAAAATAATGCCCGAATTACTCTCTAGTTTGAAAACAAGGCCCCAGACAGCCATGTAAAAAAATGAGCTTAAAAGTATCAGTAATCTTTACATTAAATCTGATGGTGGTAAAACCCTGTTTAAGAATGAGATGCTTTGCATTCTCCTTTATCTCCTGTATTTTCAACTTCAAAATTTCTCATGCTTTGTGTTTCAAAGAAAAGTAAGCAATTAAGTAATGTATTAGTTTAAAGTAACATAAAAACATCAAATTGGTGCGTGTTTTAGGGTTTAGTTCTTAGATGCATTGGTTGTATTTGAATTACTACATATTCTGTCTTCAAAGAAAACTTTAAACAAATTACCCTCTAAAATTACATCTATATTTTTCCTGAATCAGCAGGGGGTTCAGTATCAAGCAAAGAATGTATACAGGACTGAATGCTCTCTTTGATTCATAAGTTTGTTCAAAAGCTTTGATATAAAAACTCTGTGGAGGCATTCACTGAAATCTTGGCAGGTTGAAAGAATAAGAAAGTTCAGGATGAAGAACTGGCCATGCAAATGTCTATGAGAAATCATTCCATATAAACTTGTTGAATTTTCCTAGTTTTTGATCCAAATATTAATAAGTTAAAGTCAAGGTAAAACTGGATGCATTCTGTCACGGGAAGGAACTGTGTGCTACTCAGATAACATCAATTAGCATATTCACTTTAAGGCATCTTTACCAATGAAGTACTGAGAGACTTCAGGGAAACCTCTGTGAGAGCCGTGCACACTCCCATCCCCAGCACCACAGTGCCTCTTTTTTGGTCCCAAAAGTAGTCTCCACTCCTGAGAAGAAGCCCATAGAAACTTTACACATATACCTGGGGAGAGAGAATGGCATTTCAGAACTGGATGCTAAGTAGCATGGTGAAGCAAACAGCTCTTCAAGTACCTCAGTGTGAAGCCTTGTAGAACTAGCCAAAGGGGATGCTCAGTGTCCTAAATAGACGTGACCTACATTTTAGACCTTCACAAGATTTAGATACATATGGCAGGGACCTCCCTTTGCTCTGGATTTGAAATATAAACTTCTCATATGGTATGATTACACCTTTTCTCTCTTTATTTTATTCTGAAGTCTTATTTTGAAGCAAAACCATCATCCTGCTGTGTTATTTGGTCTTGTTCTGAATACTGAAGCATTCACAAAAGGCATCATCTTATCTTTATTTTCCCCTCATGCCTGAAATTGGTGATTGGTCTCAGCTACTTCCTGTGCTGAGGGTCAGGATGAGTGGGGAAGCCCCACAAAATAAATCCAGTTTAAGTAAACTAACCCAGTTAATGCAATCCTATCAAAATAAATCAAATTTATAATTTAAAACAATAAATAATTATATAAACAATAATATAAATAAGACCATTAAAAATTTAGCAGGGAATTACTAGTTTTGCTAACATTGCTCCTCGTGCTCCAAGCATGTCTCCAGCAGAGACAGGTAGGGACAGAGGTAAAAGAAAAGGCTTCCACAGGTGGGAGACATTCCTGCCAGTACATGGGGAGCAGGAAAAGCTGTTATTGTCCTGCACCCCCCTTTCTGAGGGAGGCTGCAGAAAAAGCAGAGTTGGCTGTGGTTTGGAATTGCAGCTGCCTGGGGCTGGGTTTTCTCACTCCTTTGCACAGAAGCAATCTGAGAAGAGTGTAAAATGCTGCCTATGAGACAAGAGGAAGGATGAGATGCTGCAACCCAGGGGCAGCCAGGTGCTAAATGAGCCTCTGACCTCCTCTCCACCACCCTTTCAGCCTGTCAGCCCCACTTTCTCTACACTTAGGTGCATTTTCTGCAGTGATTTGACCTAAAATCTGGTATTTCAGCCCAGCAGAGAAGTCATGCAGTACCTGAGGGGGGTTTAAGTGAGGGGCTGGTTGCTGCCACCTGACAGAAGGGTCACACCCACCCTGCTCTCAAGTCCGTGGATCTCTGCAATCAGTGTTGCAAGTGTGGGACAGGCTGTGCTCACCTCACTTCTGGATTGTCTTCCAGGTTCAAAGCTGTAGTTTCTGTACTTCTAAGCTCATCTTGGGCTTCTTTCCCCACTGCTAGTAGACATGGGTCTGTGGGCAGTACAGCTGGTTAATGCGGCTTTTATGATTTTCTACCCTTTGGAGTAGAACATTGCTATTAGGCATCAAATCCTTTGATATGTGTGTTTGATTTTTGTCACTTTGAGGCAAAATTCTGAGAAAGCTGAATTATCTGTTTATCCTTTAATCCTGATAGCTCAGGTAAGCTGGTGCCTTTCCTCTGTGAACCGACAGAGCAAAGCAGTGGGGAAATACACATTAATCAAGAATGTAGACCACCCTGGATAGATTAAAGTGGTGTTGAATTCTGCAACATCATACAAACTGAGCTGGTATCTACAGTATTTATTAGGCTGAGAGAAGATCAGCTGCAATTCATTGTTAAGTTCTGACAGTCAAGTCAAACTAACACTTAATTTCCAAAGGGTATGGAAAAGAGTATTTTACTGATTTCTGAATAGGAACTAACTTGTTTTAATTTCATTTCATTTTGCTAAAGGAAAAGAGCCTTACTTCTACTGTAAATCAAACTCAAGAGCTTGGCTGGGATTTAAATGCCTACATATCTATCATGAGTGGTTTTGGCTGTGTTTTTGGCTGTGGCTACACTGTTGTGTGCTGCTCTTAAGAGTACAACAAGGCTATCATTGTTGCACATTCAGAGTTCTTGCCTGGAGGAGCTTGAAACTTGCTCTGGTCCAGTATTTTGGGAGGAATGAACATAAATTCACATTTATTGTAACATATTGTACAAAAATATATATATATGTATAATAACCCCACCCACCCCTCAGGGTGCCCTTACCTCAAGAGTGACTGGTTCCCAATCTTCAGTGGCTGTATTTGCCTTTGGGGTTGTGTGGTTGAGAAAACAACTCGGACTACTTTCTTGCACAAGTTTCTGAGTTTTTCTGTACATTCTTAAAGGGTGTTCAACTAATACTTGAGCATCATCCAGACCTCATGGTACTGATCCTCCTGCCAGCACTGTGAACTGAGGGAATGCTATCCCAGCAAAATCAAGGCAGAGGAGACTGAGGTGGGCTTCAGATTTGCTTAAGATACTGATGACAGTTCAGTACTGGTGCACACTGAGTTTAGCTCTGCACTGCATTTGGAGCATTTTGAGGTGCTCTCAGTAAACCAAAGTACAGATTTACAAGGCAGTTCTGTCCTTTGGGTAGTTCTGTCTACAAAGGATATATGTAATGAGCTAAATCTTCTGAGAACTGTAGGCAGGAGACAGATGTACAAATCCCTAAAAGTTTTAAAATTTAAAGAGTTTCTGTTGGTAAGGCTCCACCTGTTCCTGTAGTGAAGTGGCCCTATTTACAGAGAGAATTAATTCTCTGGAACCCACATCTTGCCACTACCAAGTGGAATTTCTCTGGGCATTTCTTGAAGTAGAGATTTGCAGTTTTTGAAAGAAAGAAAAGTATATTTCCTAATGCAGCTCTGGGGTTCATGGATTAGTGCTTCAATCCCTACATTAAGATAAATTCATTTATGCTGTTTTCTCAAAAGTTCTTGAATACCAGAAAAAAAAAAAACACACAAAAAACCCCCACCAAACAAACAAAAAAAACCACCCCAAAAAATCCAAACAAAACAACAACAACAACAACAAAAATGAGAGAAAAACCATAAACTAAAAATTAATAAAATTCAGCCATTTCCATAATCTTCGAGTGTTTGCTCTAATATGCTGGCTTATGTGGCACCTACCCTTACGTATCTCAAATTTCTTTGGATGAGGTTTAGGAAGCCTAACTGCTGGATATTGGATGTTGTTGATTTGGACTGTCTGGACCATGACTTGAAGTACTGCATTGCTTAACACTGTGGAATAAAGCCAAAGTGTAAATTCCTTGAATGATGTACAAACAATGGCAGCTTATTTCCCAACTGTCTGTGTGATGTAAGGCCTTGCTGCACCCATGGGTCAGCTCTGTGGGGCACATTCATTTGGGGTCAGCTCTATGGGTCTGATGCATTTCAGATGTCTCAGATTCTCTGTGAATGTACCATATCTGGTTTTATCATGTGGGTTCCTGTTCAAGAATTTCAAAACTGAAGTTAAACATCTTTCTCAAAAGATGCACCTTTGTATTTTATTTATTTATTTCTATTTCTTGGGTTGTATAGAGGATTCAGCATAGTAATATGTTGCATTTTCTACTCACTTGACTTCTGATTTCCTATACTGCCATACTGGTTATCCTATATTGCTATGCTGACTTTCCCAAACAAGCTCAGATCTTTCTTTAGTCTGTTCCCATATATGTTTTTCCAGTAATGTCCATCCTACCTGGTGAATAAATGACTAGATGATTCATTTACATTGTCTCTTTTTCCTGTATTTTGCATGTAAAGAGTAAAGGGACTGTTAATAAACAATCTCAGTATATTATGGCAAAGTCAAACATACGAAAAAGCTTTTCCATAGCATGGTTGTTAACATGCTGTATGTGTCCCTGTGTTCCTTGTTACATGCAACATTTCTATGCTTAATTAAATTAAAAGCTTCTTGGAGTTATGGTCTTATTTTTGATTTATGTGCACACTACAAGAACTTAAAACCTGTTCCCTTCTCTTTCTCTTTTTTTTTTT
>VZRH01001874.1:538917-556168 GCA_013397555.1 Urocynchramus pylzowi | reverse complement strand
AAAAAACAAACCAAAAAAAACCCACAACAAAACATGGAGATTCTGATGGAAATGGAAATGAACTTTTCCCTTTGAAAATGCGCTAAGCATTGTAAACTCTGCAAATTTTCCAGCAAATTCTGCTGTACTTTTGTGAGTTCTGTCAAAACTTGACAAATGACGATAACCTGAAATGTGATATATTATTTTAGCTTTTACAAAAATAGATTGCTTGAAATTTGGAATGCCATGTTAACAAAATTGTCTTCAACTTTACAGAAACACTTTAATGGAATACAGAAACAAGAGTTATTTCCTTATTTTGTTTCATAATGGAGATAAATTAAGAAACTAATTAAAATGTGGCTAACTTGGCCACAGTTCAGGAGTTTTTGAGTAACAAAGCCTTTTGTCACTTATTTAAAAAACTGACATAAAATATAGGAGGTTATTGTAAGCAGAAGTGCTCTGAGGTGATGAATTAAATCAAACTAGTCTTAATTTGATCCTTTAATTGTATTTCAAAATTCATATTTTATTTCAAGCAGAGATGGTCTTTACAATTTTATACTCTCTGAGAATGCAGGAAAAACCTTAAATTGGAATTTGTACAGTGAACTGTCAGTAAAATTTAGCTTTGTTCAGAGATCTAGAATAAGAATTATGCTATATGTGAGTCACATTAAGGCCTCTGTGGAGAATGAGATTGTACAACTCTGAGATAATACATAATTGATTTTATCTTGGAAGTGTATGCTATTGCTCTTCTTTGTATCAAATGAATGAATCTGACAGACAAAATACTGCATTTAAAACACAAAAGACAATCATTATCCTTTGATTTCCTCCCTGTCCTTATGATACAATCTGAGTTCTTTCTCCTTATTTTCTCCTACTGAAGCTCAAGTTAGGTTGCCTCATTTTCTCCCATTGAATTGATGGTTATTTAGGAGGTGTAGTAGCAATTGTATTACCATCAGCACTTCACCTTGAGAAACCCATCTGGAAGGGTGCGTGTTCTGCAGCAATTTCTTGGATGTCTCTGCATAATAATTACACTAATTATGATTGTATTCAGAAGAAAATGGCAAAATGGTAATAAAGGTGTTCATTCCCTGTTGAAGAGAAGTGCACAGGAGCAGCAACAATGGGCACAGCAACCTTGACTCTTCAGGGCACTCCCTGTTTCTGCAGCCCACCTCTCCCTTTTTGTGAAGTATCTGAGCACTGCTTGTTGTCTTGGCAAAAGGCAGACAGCTCTCCGTGAAAGCTGTGACCCTGCCTTGGGTGATGGAAGTCTTCCAAGCTTTTCCAGGTTGTCAGTTCTGAGTAATCCCCCCCACAAAAGCTATGGAGGAAATAGCTGAGCCTGCTTCTGAACCAGTAGTGTGAATCCTGGAGAGGTAAGAAGACTTCAGAAACTTCAAAAAGTGCTATAATATAGTTCAAAGGTCAAGGGTAGAAAATGGGACCTAGAACATATACACAGCCCCCTCTTACATGAATCCGGATTCCACTGTAATACTGGAACAGTTACCCTGGAAGACTCAACAGAAAGGATAGGTTAACAAATATAAATAATGCCAGTCAATATGGTTTGACAGCGAGGAAGACTTGTCAAATAAATCCGTTATGTTTCTTTGACAGGACTATAGATTGGTTGATGGAAACAACTGTGTGGATACAGAAGCAATTTCGTTTCTCTGAAGTATTTGGCTTGGTATCACAGGGTATTTTGATTAAAACCTACAACTGTGTTAGGAGGAATAAACAACTGTCTCATTTTCAGGTTTGACTATGTCTTTTCCTGGGGGGGATCTGCAGAGTCTGGTTATTGACTGAAAGCTGCTCGGTACTTTGGCAGTGGTCTAAATGAAAACATGGCTGGTAAAGCATGCAGAAGGCACATAGATACTGCAAAATTATGTAGATTCTTCTCTAAATAGTTTCTGTTCATTATTTTGCTTTGTTAATTCAAGTGCAATGTAATGAATTGAGAATGAAGATGGAAGGCATATGTGCAAGGAGTATAAGGCAGAAGCTGAGATGAAGCTTTGTCCCTGATGGCAGGGTGGCAGTCCGAGTGCTGCAGGGTGCTGGTGGCATTCCCAGCAGACATGGAGGTGCTGGGGGTGTCCTGGGGGGCAACCCACAGCAGCTGAGGTGCAGAGCTCAGTGAAGGGCATGCCAGCAGGGATTTCTGTTCCTGGGAAAGGGAAGGTGGGGAGGTCCCCAGACCACTGAACACAAATCTAGAGCAGAGTAAAAGGATCTGACAGGAGCATGATTTCCTACCTTGCAGGCAAAAATACAGCAAGAACCTGTGGCTGAAAATTAAGTTAAATTAACGTCAGTTTTGGTGAGGGACTTGGGGACTTAGCCTCAGCTCTCTATGTAGAGCTTGAAATATGAACATCAGCCTAGGTAGAAGTGGATGATACAGCAGGATCAAAAAGATAATAAGCCTGAGGTCAGGCACCACATTTGCTACTTCTTGCTTCCAACCTCTCAGCACCTGCGACTTTAACAGCAATTACAGGGTTTTCTTTCCAAATGTGTGTTTTATCTCTCCAAACATGTCTTTTCAGGTGAGGTGTATGTAATTTCTCAGAGTGACAGTGCTATTACTGTGCCTTCCAACTTAGGGAGAATTTTAAAATAGAAGTAAACTGGGCCACTTGTCTTAATAAGATAATAGGAAGTCCAGTCCAAAGCCTCTTGAAATCACTGGTAATCGATTTTTCTTTCAAAGGTTTCAGAAGAACCCAGCAAAATATGGAACAGACTATGCTCAAGTCTACTGACTAAAACAAGATGTATACTATTATATGCATTTGAAATGCAGCATGTGAAAGCACACTGTAAATTTCTAGTAGCACACTTTCAAATGTAAATATTCATATGAATGCTTTTAAAAACAGCAATGATACTTGACAGTGAAGGCTGAGAACAAAATTTTAAAAAAAAAAATCCACATTCACATGTTTATGTGTAGGCTAGATAAATGTGTGTAAATATGCTTATAAATATTATAATAAAAATCTTTCATGCCTATTATCATACAATATAAAAGAAGCAAAATGCAAAACTGACTGGTGGGTAACTGTGGTATTTAAACCAGCAGAAATAAACAATTTGTTTCCAAAATTCAGAATATATAGAAGTCCTAGATAAGGTGTATATTTGGAAAATAGAGTCAAGCTCACTGTGGTGCAATAATTTTCAATTTTTTGAGCCACAGAGTACACCGCTGTGGATCCTGCGTAGTCAGCCTTTGCAGTCAATGGAGAGAACAGGCTTTCAGAGATGGCTCATCTGTCTGCCATAGAAACCCATCTGGATGTCTCTCTCAGGGTGCCTGCTTCTCTCTGTTGCCTACAGAGAGCATGAATATGAGTCATGTGAATCCCATCCACTGTATGTACAGCACCTTCATGGCTGTGGTGCTCTGGCTTTTTGGTACTCCCAGCTTCTCTGGCAGCTCCCTGTGGCATTGGGGGTCCCCAGTGCTGTCTGACCGATGGGCTCCTGCCCACAGCCCTCTCTGGTCCCCAGGCTCACTGCTGCTGTGTGACGAGCTCACCATCGCAGTCCTGGGCCCAGAGCTGCTGCACTGCAGCCATGCCGGTTGTCTGCTTTCAGGTTTTCCTTGGGGCCACAGTCACTAAACAGTCTGTGCATCAGGGATCTAACAGCATCATCATCAGTGGGGGAGTTGGGGGTTATATCCTGGCAGTTCTTAGAGACCAAATGTACCCAAGCAGTACTGTGAGATGGCTGCCTGTTTTCCATTTCTCTACCAAAAATCTCTTGGAGGCTAACAGGTCTTCAGCAAAGGATTCTACTTACAGAGACTTCAGTGGTCATCTGAGAGGCTGCAGAGCAAGCAGAGATATGAGCATAGAGAGTGAAATGAGGGGGGTGTGCTGGTGGATATGAGGCAGCTTTTTGTTGGGTGTCATGTGGGCTGAAATGCAAGAATTCATGTTCATGCATAAAGCACTGCCGATGTTTGAATTTCATTGTCATTATGCATCCACATTTTACAGTTTTTCAGGGAAGAAATAAATTGTTCAGCTAGAGAGACACAGCTGCAATGAGCTAATGAAGAGCAGAGCATTTCTCTGAGATAAAGGAGTTTCTAGTAGGGTTTCAGTGCACTACTGGGAGCCTCCTCTCTGCAAGATGACTCCAGAGCTCGCTGCATCAGGAATTGCTGTTTGACTGCAGTTACTCTAGTGGAGGCATCCTGCTGTCCTGATCTCTTCTTATAACCATCCCTCTAGAGCTGAGGAGGACTTGATCTTCCAAAACTCACTGATTTATGTCCAAACCCTTGGTTGCTGTGGCCTGACCTTTAGCAGAACTCGAAGACTCCTGTGGGTATAGAGGCCAAGGCTGAGGTCTGTCTGGAGGGCTGAGCTCGGGGGTGCTGTTCCTTTTTCCCTCCAGAGCTGTGTCAAGACTCTGTCTCATAACAGCTTGTGCACAATCCCTTTGCATTTCCCCCATGCTGCCATTTCATTCTGCAGATGCTGTGACAGTTTCAGTCAGGGACAGGCAGCTTCTGGCAAAGACTTTAATACATGAATCAGACTTTATTCTTAGGGAAAATAGAAGAGAGAAGCACATGCAAACTGCCCCTCATATATCAATATCGCCTCTCCTTGAAGCAAGACAAACAATTCAAGGTTGCAATAAAAACCATATACAAGTGTATGAGCTTGCAAAGTGTTCATGAAATAAAATAGAAATGTCTGAGTTCCCCAAGGCAGATCCCCAAACTGTCATATTTAATGTCTATTTTAGATCAGTATGTTAGTTTACAAGCATCTAGGGGGAGGTGAGCTGGGTGGAACAATATCATGTCTTGTAAACACATATCAAATGGTATGAATAGTAAGAACATATAGAATATACAGGATGTGCTCTACAAACTCTATATATGCAAGCAGAATAATCAAGATGTATTTCACTTTAATTTTTATATGTTTTGCATTAATATTATGATTTTTTTCAGTTTAATAAATGCATTGAAATGCTCTGGATATTAAAAAACATGCCTTGAAAATACAGGGTTCTTTTGTCAGCTTATTGTCAGTATATTGCATGTTAAGTTGCTCTTTATGAACCTTTTTAGCGACTTTTGTCCACTTCATGTACATTTCATAGAATCAATAATCATGGAATATGCTGAGTTGGAAGGGATCCATCAAGATATTTGAGTCTAAATCCAAGCCCCTGACCTGGACTCCCCAAGAGTCACACCATGTGCTGTGCCTGAGTCTTGTCCAAATGCTTTTTGAACTCTGTCAGGCTTGGTGCTGTGATCACTTCCACACCCTCTGGGTGCCAAACATCTCCCTGATATTCAGCCTAAACCTCCCCTGACTCAGCTTTATGCTGTTTCCTTGGGTCCTGTCACCAGTGACCACGGAGAAGTGATCAGAGTCTGCCCTTCCTCTTCCCCTCATGAGGAACTTGTAACTGCAATGAGGTCTCCCCTTGGTCTCCTCTTCTCCAGGCTAAACAGACCAAGTGACTTCAGCAGCTCCTCATACAGGTTGCACTCAAGGCGCTTCACCATTCTTGTGGCTCTCCTTTAGCTTAGTCTCTTTCTCATATCGTGGCCCTCAAAACTGCACACAATTTTCAAAGTGAGACAGCCCCAATACAGAGCAGAGTGGGACAATCCCCTTCCTTGTTTGGCTGATGATGTTCTTCCTGATGCACCCCAGATACAGTTCTCTTTTTTTTTTTTTTTTTTTTTTTTTTATGAAGCATTTTTAGGGCTTTTTGTCATGGACATTTCTGTCACTCTCCCCAGTATATTTATGTAAATACTTTTTCCTCTGTGTGCTTGCATGCCTTTCTGTAAAAATATTTATATTATTGAGTAAATCTCATACTTACAGTTAATTAAAAAATTATGTCAACAGAGGCAGAAAGTTGTCACCAAACAAGGGTCTCCTGCAGTTAGAGTGCCATAGCTAATGTTAAGGCATTTATTAAAAATAAATGTAAAAGCAGAGCAGGCATACTCTGAGTGTGAGGCATGCATGCAACAGTGCTTCCTTCAGTGACCCCTACATTTCCTGCATGAGGGGATTAATTATGCTGATGCCCCCCTGCCTTTCCCAGTACATTACTGCAACATGTTCAAAAGAGCTGCATTGTACATGCAGCTCATGAATGAATCCCTGCATTTCAATCACCCCCCCACACCCTGTGTCCAAATGTGAGCTGCTCTCCATCTGGAGTAAGGAATGGAATAGCTTTCCTATCTAGATGACAGCTGTGAAATACGTCCCTCTGGCTTTCCAGTTTAGTCTGCAATCTTCCTTTGAGTTTTGGGATCCACTCCAATTTTGCAGCACTTTACATGTTGCAGTAATGGCTGATCAGTGACAGCTGCTATAGGAAGCCCTAATACAGATGAATCATTTTTCTCTACTCACTCCAATTTCTTGGGTTTGCTTGCTTTTATTGAACCTTCGTTTTCAAACAGCATGTGCCATCTTTCCCTTTTCCCAAGGATATATGAGCTTCCTTGCAGGATCAGATTAGAGATCCTACCAATGTAATACCCTTCCTAAAACAGGTTCTTCAAAAGAAAGCAAAACTCCCATTTGGCAGACTTGTAATTAAATATGCCTTTGTGGGCAAATTTTCTGAAACTACTAACAGCTCTATTGAATTTTAGATAAAGAGAATATAAATTTTTATAAAGAAGACATAAATTTTATATAAAGAAGATACAAATTTGTGGGCCAATGCTGCACATTCTTTATATTTTGCTATGAAGTAGCAACAAAAATACTAATTCATATAAAGGTGTAGTGTTTCTTTTCAAAATGGTTTTGTTTTCTGCCTTTGCAAGCCAATAAATTAAGTTCCACCATATTAGCTGTATTTCTTCAGTTTGTTTTTAACTTCTGAAAATTAGAAATCATCCTTCCTTGTCATTTTTACTTTAAGGGAACTAGGTTGATTGAGCAGCTTCAATACGTGTAGATGCTTTAGCTTCTGCCAACATAACTTTGCTATGAGCAGAGTTTCAGAAAAAAAATCCATCTGCTTGTTAGGAGATAGATCTGGTGCCAAGCACGTGCTACGTACACCTCTTTCTGCTGTCTGCTTACCATCAGATAAGATAAAAGATTGGAAAGAGCCCAGCTGAGAGCTACTGTGCACAAAAAATTGATCTAATCAGAAAACCCACCAAGAAACCTGGAGTCACCCCTGTTGCTTCCACCTGTCTGATGTTTCTTCTTCTGCTTTCATTCTTTTTAGTCTTCCCCATAGCCATCTTCCATGGGCTGCATTTTGAACCCAGATTTAACTCTTTGTTGCCAAAAGATCACTTCTCTCCTGACTTCCTTTTGTGCTTGCCTCCCTCCTTCCCCCAGGTATGTTCTCATCTGGTGTGCAGTGTAATTGCAGTCTTACTTCAGACAGTTTTTACTCTTGCATTTTGCTTGCTGAATTCTATCCACACTCCCCTGTTCCCTGTGAATACAGTGCTGAAGCACTACCCTGTTATTCTCTCCATTTCATGCTCTTCCCTCTTCACACTCAGTACTGCAGCTGGTAGCATTATGTGATACAAATAAAATAACTGATTAACTGATTAGCTCTTTTCTCTCTTTGTGAAACAGTTATATAAACTGATTCTCTTTGTTGTCAATTTATACACAAGCCTTTGCTGAGTAGTTGAGAAACATATTTTCTAGTCTGTGGGTACTTCACAAACTGCTTACTTTGATTATTAGCTTTTCAGTCTGTGATTAGTCATCTAAATCACAGGGTATCAGTATTGCCAACTTTAAACATTACAGAATCATGAGTCAGCCTCAAAAAAGCATAGGATTGTTTAAAAATTATGTTGGTTTTTTTCTATTAAAATACTTTTGCTGTTTGGATTTCACTTGGCTTTTGAGCCTTTAAATTACTTTTGTTTTAAATTTCTTTGCAAGTTTGGATAAGAACACTTTTTTGTAAAGGAAGTTTATTTATCCTGATTTAGTGATCTGGATCCTCAAGAAGAAATTAGGGAAAATAAAATAAAAAGGGTTGACAGTGATATACCATATTTTCTGTTATCTTATTGAATGACTGAAAGTTTTTACATAGACAATGAGGAATACCAAATAAAGATGATGAGATATATCAATTTTCCATATTTATTTAAATTCAAACAATTTAACACCTCCACACTAAGAAGTGTTAGGCTCCAGTTTTATTAATGATGTCCCTGTAGCCTTTGGAAGAAAAACAAAGGTGTATATAGGAGGCTAATTAACTCATATTGGCAATAACTCAAGCAACAAAAAAATCTGTGCCACTCTTACAAAAAACTATGAGCTTTTTGTATGAATGCAGGTATTTATGTGCAAATAAAATCTTTGCAGGGATGAGCTGACATTCTTGAACTGTCAAATCACTCAAGCATCTTTGTGCTTTAATGTAGGCAAAGAATTCTTCTAGATCAGGGTGACCAAGCCATGATCTGTTTACTAGGGCAGCTCACACCATCCTCTCCCCATGGGCTCCTTCCAATGGTGGTTTGGGATTCAACTGTGCACCAGATACCTGCCTTGTTCCCAGTTGTGTCTCTGACACCTATGGTCCTCGTGGCAAAAATTACTTTTACTGCCTCCAGAACTGGCTGTCTCACTCGTGGCTCCCTCTGGTTTGAAGGCACCAGACAGGGAGTTTCTGAGGGGCTTTTTTGATTTGAGGGCACAGACAGGCAGTGTCTAGGTTTCAAGTTTGGAAACCAGACAGAAGGCTACTGGATAAGTAGCCAATTTTTATCTTGCTTGTGCTCCTCACCACTTCTTCAAGCAGCTAATCGCCTGTGTCCCACTTGGGTATTAGTGGAG
Source organism: Urocynchramus pylzowi (assembly GCA_013397555.1). NCBI lineage: Eukaryota > Metazoa > Chordata > Aves > Passeriformes > Fringillidae > Urocynchramus > Urocynchramus pylzowi. The sequence continues at coordinate 547,304 of VZRH01001874.1, read as the reverse complement.
GAGCACAAAAGGACAAAGTCTGGAAGCCCTTTACATATGACTGTGAGGCAGCTGTCAGTTCTAGACTCTGTTACCTTCTGCTGTTGTTCATTACAAATCATAAGTGTCTCTTGTTTAGGAGGAATTTCTATACAAAATCACCTTTACAGCAATAATCTAAGTAAAAGTAATAGGAAGTTGCATGAAATCATGATAAATTCATGTCTTTTTGTCAAGGCACAAAACCCAAGATGAACAGTTTAAATACAATGGAAGACTTCATCTTGCTCATTGCTGGCTACCCTGCACTAAGTCCTTTGACTCACACAGGTATTTTTCTTATCAAATTCCCTTAATCCCAAACCGGTGATTGTTTCCAAAACTAGTTTTCTCTTCTTATTATCAATGTAGCTTTCTTTAGAAGATAGACCTCTGGAGAATTTTTGGGAATGATTAATACTACCTTTGAAACACCTAAGTGTTCTACTTCCTTTAATCTACCTTGGAAACAAACTGAATCTAGGTTTTGAGTCAGACCTCTTGCGTTTTGGAGGTACTGCAGCATAGTAGATCCACCCAGCAAAGAAACTCAAGGCAGTCCATCCTAGTAATGGACAAGCCCTCACTATACCTATATCAAGAAGTATGCCAGAGCAGGCCAATATAAGTCATAATGTGGTAGATCTAAGAAAACATGACAATAATATTTTTTTAAAACCATTTGGCATACCTGTGTCACAGATAATAAAAATTTCAACCTTTTATTTGGTCAAAACTGAAAATTCTGAAGATTTGTTCCTATCCTGAATGGTAGCCAGTGGAGTATTAATCAGCTTCTGAGTATTCTCTCTCTTCTGTTCTCCAGCAGATCTTTTCTCTCCCTGCCATTTACTTTGCTTTAGCAGAGATATCAGTAGTCCCTGTAGGTAATTCTAGCTAAATCTCACCTCCCAGGACCTTCTGTTTAATGCCGAGTACTGCAAGGCTCAACAATAGCAACCTTTTGAAGAACTGTATATCCCACTATTTCTGCCATTTGTGTTAGAGCAAATTGTGGTTATCTCTGTGTCCATCACCACAAAGACAGGCAGCTGGACATTTCCACCACAAGTTAAGCACACATTAAGGTTGCAACAGTCATAAACAAGCTACTCTGAAGCTTGGGCAACTTTGAAGCTACATTGTACAAAAGCTGCTGATTCAAGCATTACAGGCAGGGAGACACTTCCATCTGTCTCAGCTCTTGGTGGTGGTTTTTAGAGGGCAGCAGATGCTATCCCTGTAGCATCTTTTCTCTCTTCACTTGTAAGACATCAGACTAAGGAAAGACAAAACCCAGTATCAAGACTTGGGGCTGTGCTCATATAGCAAAGCCAGCACTCTTTTGCGACTGTGGTTTTCTGATAGGCTCCAGAATTAGCTATTGCTTCCCTGCCCTGTCCACAGACACCAGGTCTATCCTCAAATCTTGCTTTGTTGCTCAATCTGCTCATCCTCCTGCAGCCACTGCCTGTTTTACTGTTTTTTTAGTTCTCTGTGGGCAGATCCCTGTAGTGTTTTCACCCAGCTCTGAGGCACTCTTGCATATCAGCTTTGTTTTTTACTTTGCAGCACAATTTATTCCCATTACTTGCCTAGACCAAATATCTCCTCCAGATGGCATTTGCAAATGCTGTAGTACAATAGCCTCCTATCCACCCCATTCACTTCTTCTCAGTGTTTTATCTCAGCAGCCTTTCTGCATGAGTAACTTATCTATCCTGTTGAGTTCATACAGAAGGCACTATCAAAAAGAAGTGACCAAAGTACTTACTTTCAGCCAATATGCAGGAATGGAAGGGTGAAAGATGCTCCACTTCTAAAAGCATAAGGTCAAAGTGTTCAAAGTGTCAGTGCTGAAAGTGTCCCTGTGGAAAGTGTCAGTATGGATTCATAAAATTTCTCTTTGAAATCGGTGTGAGGTTTGTGTCAGTAGGGACTGCAAAAGATGCTAAAAGTAAATAGAGCCAAGAGACCTTCTTTGGACACATCTGAACTGGGGAATTTTGGAGCATTTCCCAGTGTCTTCAACTGAGTATTTAGGCCAGACTATCAGTGTTTGTTGGACAGAAACACAAACACATCAGTAGCAAGTGAGCCATGATGTGTTCCTCTGTGTTCTCCCATCTGGAGCATGGGATTGGAATGTCTGTAATAGTTTCAGTGAATTTTTGAGAGAAAAGAAGAAAGAAAGAAAGCAGAGTTCTCTCTGTTCAGTTCTCTGTGGATAACGTACAGTAATAGTGCAGCTGCCAGCAGTGCTTTGGATCAGACTGTATCTGAAACAAAGAACTGTTAAAGATGCTTTAAAGAATTGTTCCTCATTTCCCCTTTCAGACAACTATCTAATGAAAGAAAAAAAAAAAAAAAAAAAAGATTTTTAAAAGTGGCTCTGGTGGGTCACTTCTAGCACAGAATATCCTATAATTCTATGATGGCTGATTTTAACCATGTATTATTACTGTCTGCTGCCATTTTACACAGGATTTTTTAAAGAAATAGGCACCAAGTACATTAGATTTTTGTAAGTACATTGTAAGGTTCTAGAAAACAAAGCAGCCTCGGGAAAAAAGAGGCAAAGCAATAGTGGATAGACTAAGAGCAGTGCTTTTGTTGTATATGTAATGGCTTGTTTCAAAGCATGAAGGAGTCCTGTAAATCCCTGGACATGTGGAAAATAGCACATTAGGGCAAGGCCATAATGATAATCTATAATGACAGAATGAGAGAGCAAGTATATTTATTTTAATGTGATTATACTTAGTGAAAAATAACACTTCTTGAGGCCAAAGTACAAAGAGCAGAATGCTATTCCATTGCCAGAATTTCATAAGATATTATGAATTTATCTGCAAATGAGTTCATATACTACAACATTTAACATTAAATTAAAGAACTGCCTAAAGGAGAATGGTCTTTGTGTGTGGTACAAGAACAAGACCAGCTTTGGAGTAGCTGACTTAGGAAAGATGTTAGGTAAGTGCAGCCAGGGAAATGCAGTTAAGACTCTTGGGTCCAGATCCAAAAGAATCTTAAGTCAGGTGCCTGTCTCTGGGAGCTGAAGTCAGAGGGTGTATCTAAGCCCCAGCTTAGTTTGAAGTTGCTTCTGTCCCTGGAAGCTGAAGAAGTCAAATATTCAGCCCTTGGAGGTATAAACATGAGTCATAATAAATCTTGTAACTTTTATGGATCATTTTAGAGAAGAAAAACTCTGCACTGTGTTTCTTTTGAAATTCAGCTACTCTCCAGGAGAAGATAAGGAGATTTTTATGTCTGTTCAGGGCTCTTCTCTGGGAGCAGATGCATGTAGTTCTAATCCCTGCTTCCAGCACTGCCTTGGTTATTTTTATTTAGATGGTCACCAACCAAAATCAGGAAGCCATCCAGGGAAATTTCTCTGCTGCAAAAGTTCTCTCTGACTTAAAAAGCAGGGAACTGCTTTAACGAGTCATGTCTAGTCCTTACCCTGTCCAGTGTTTCTCACCTATTGGGGTCTTCTCCATGCAAAAGTTTGCTCACTATCTCTGAACTTGGAGATAAATGACAGAAACACTACCACAAATAGCAGACTTCACATACATAGAGGCTTTCAGTGGCATGACAGTTTATTACACCACCCACATTTCATAAACTGCATATGAATTCCTCTGGCAGTCTCACGAGGGACATCCTCTTTGTCAGACATGACTTCCGAGCTCCATTTATGCCTACAAAGCATAAGAGAAGTTTTCACATGAAGGAGTAATTCTTGCAGGGTAGTTTCACTGTCCTGGGGGACTGAAAAAATGTAGGTGTGTTTTAAGGAGAAATTAAATCCTTAGTACTGGGTGTAGGTAATTCACTGGAAACTTGATTTTTAGTTTGGAATTTTTGAAAAACCATTGTTATTGGTTATATCAGTAGTTTGAGAAACGACCTTTGTACCCATCAAAGTGTAGCTGACAGTGTGAGGACTCCAACGTGGGTTCATCCTAGGAGTGTTTGATGCCATCAGATCCAGTTGCTGCTTTTCATGTCACTGAGGAAAAAGTTTCCGCTGAAAATTCTCCTGACTCTAGTCTCCAGTTCTCACAAACTATTTACCCTTCCTGTTACATTTTGATGTTTTAAGTTTAAGCTCTCTTAACTTTCTCTGAAAAGAAAATGTGCTATTGTGAATCAGCTCAGATAGGCAAGGGGGTCCCTGCCCTGGTCTGCTTCTGCCTGTCTGCTGTCCTTAGCTTCCCACTGAGATTATTGACACCTCAGTTCTGGACCTGTCTTCTCTAAAGTGTTTGGTTTAACTTTTAAACATCTAAGAAAACTGTTTACTGTTGAAATTGGCTGCTGGTAAACTTGGGGTGAGCTCCAAAGAGAGTACTGACCTCCTCTGTCTGCTGGCATGAGATGAGGGCATTCTGCTCTGCCTCATGTCCCCCTCACCCCTGGGTGTGCAGTTCTCCTCTCTCTCTGAATCCAGGATCTAGCTCAATATGCCAGCAGAAATTAACTTGTTAAAAATTCATTTATTTCTGTATTTGTTTTCTGCCAGCTCAGCAAACTGAATGGGCTGGGCATTGGGCAAGATAAGCAGCCAAATGAGCATATGAGAAGGTGCCTCAGCAGTGGGCAGGAGTGGACAGCCTCTTCTGCTGGCAGCAGCATGGCATCATCTCATGGATTTTAGTCACCTCCCAGCTCTCTGTGCTGCAAATAGGGCCTGCTTGGCAGCAGGTGCTGTGTGCTCTGATTGCTGAGCTGCCTCCCATGCAGGTGTGATTTCTGCAGCAAGGACACTGTGGGTGATGAGGAGCAGGAGCCTCAGCAGCCCTCCCAAGGCAGACCATCCCTAAGGCTGCATGGCCCCTCTTCGTTTTTTTTCCTGTACACCCAATTCACAGGGATGAACATGTTTTTAGTGGACTTTCTAAAAACAGCATTCACAATAAGCAACAAATTATAATGATACATTCCAAATGCTATTTTGGATGAATCGAGGTATAGAAGGATAATTCTGAAGAAGGAGGATGAGCAGGTGAAAACAGTGAAGTTGTAATGAAATTGATAGACTTAATTATAGTATTTGCTTCTGTGAAAGCTATAATGTTGTCTAATCAGTTAAAAAATGTGGGAAGATGAAGGAGTTACTGTTTTGTCGATTTACACTACTACTTTTAGGGTTTATTAAATAAAATATCTAGGATACTGTGTTAAATATAAAGGTGTATATGGAAATATATGAGCTAATTACATGTTTGGAAAAAAACACATGAAATATTAGAAAGCATGAAAAATTCTGGTGTTTTAGGTTGTGCATTTGCATTTTATGTGCTCCTCTGGTTTACCTAATCACCTCCCTTTGAAAAAAACCCACCACTATTCTGTTATAGTATACTTCCCCATAGTAAATCCAAAATATCCCATGTAAACTCAAAGAACAAAAGGTTATTATTACTAGCTGTTACTGTAAAAAAATGTAAACAGTAAAATATTTATACTGTGAAAGACTACTGTGTTACTTTGAATCATTTAGATTAATTTTTGTGCTCTAGTTGTTTTTGGTGAAGACTGTTTTGCATCACTTGATAGAGCCAAGTCTGACCAATGAATTATTTGATCTTTGCAGCTTTTTTTTTTCTCTTTTTTTTTCCTCTTTTTTTTTTTGTGCTTGTGGTATGGGGCAAAGCAGCAGGGAACAAAGCATGTTTTTTCAGATCCCAAGAATGATGTGCAGGTTTTATTTTCTGTTTTGTATTTCCTGTGTTGTTGTAACTCTTCAGAGTAGGGCCAAATTACCATCTCATTTCCATTAGTTATATTATTCAATATAACTAGCATTAGTCTAAAAATGGTAAATAAGTTAATTGCAACTTCTTGGCCCTTGTTTTTTACTTTAGTAAAAAACTTCAGAGTAAAAACTATAAACACATGTGTGGGAACATACATTATATATTCCTGTTTTCCTTTATACCCTTAGCAAAGCCTATGCTCTTATTCCATACCCACCTGTTCCAGTGTAGCTCAGTCAGCAGAAGAAGTCTTGCTGTTGGTGCAGCTCCAGAGTTGTGGAGCATCCTCAAGGGACTGCTTCTGCCTTAGTGACTTTTCCTCATTCTTTTATTTCAGGATAAATTTTGCCCTGAGGCACTAAAACATAAAGATACTGACCAAGCCAACCAGTAGATAATCTGGTGACCAGTCTGGTATTTTTCTTTCTCAGCAAAAGGCTCCAACAATGTCACAGGTGTAATAAACCATGCTCAGGGTACAGCAGGACAGGCTGGATGTACAGTGTGATGCAGGGAATGCCACACTATAAACTGCATGGGAGCTGATGGCAGCATCATAGCTATTGATGCATATCCAGTGGTAACAAATGGGGACATTGTTCACCCTTTGTATTTTGTACTTTTTTGTTAAATTTTTCAGCTGAAATACTCATTGGCTTTGAAGTCATGACCCAAATGTATATATAGCAACTATTTAGATTCACTAATTTAAATCTTTATAATTTAATAATAGATCTAGTAGTGATTATGTCTATGCTTCAACCCAATAAAATAATTAAGTATATATTTTGAAGTTCAATATGTGATTAAATGTGGACATACTGCTGAATCAGGGCTTGACTTGTGAATGGTATTTATCACAAAAAAATACTGAACTATAATAAGTGTCTGTGTGCCAAGTCAAAGAGCAAATATACATGACCCTTGGAGTATTTATTTTATTATTCTGAGGCCAATTAATGCTATTTTGTTCTGTTTCCTCAAGTTATATGTAAATTTTTGTGACTCTTACACTGTTCTGACCTTATTCTGCTCATACCTCAAAGGCTTATTAAATTTTTTCACCCCTAATGCTTGTAGTTAAATCTGTAATCACATTCAGTCTTTCAGTTTTTCATGGTTTTAAATCTGATTTCCAGCAAAGAATGCCAAGTGTCTGTTTCCCATTTCCAATTGCTCAAATTCATAGTTACAAAGAATGACAAGCACACAGCACATGTCAGTGAGGAAGCCAGCACTGAAGAGGGGACCAGCATTCATGCAATTTTCTTTGTGATCAGGAGCAGACCTTGTCATATCCATGCATTTGAAGAGGCTTCAGCATGAATTAATTATTTGTTTAAACAAATGAGTACAAAGAAGATCTTCAAACATATTTTCATCAGTAACACAGTGTAAATATTGCCTTGTATTATCATGTACATAAGTTTGCTATTCTTCCTGGTCTCGTTATTTTAAATATGAAAATATATGGACAGCAAGCAGCAGGTCACCTTTGAAAGGTAGAAAGCATTTACTTATCTGCCAAAAAATCAGTATGGAATTTAAAGGAGCATCCTTTCCTGAAGATGGGTCAAAGGAAAATACCCACAGGTACTGAAGTAGTAGTTTATTTTATTTAACTACTTTCCCCCCTCATTTGCATTGATATGAATTTCCACACTGTGTCACATAACAATAATGTTTCTGTTCTAGTTCACAGATCACAATATCTTCTCTTGGTGTTTAAATGAGAGCCTCAAAATGAATTGCCACTTTCTCCAAGCACTCCAAACAGCAAATTAGCTGCAGTTACCTCATGGCTTTTTTTGTGTTTGAATAACAAAAACTTATGAATCTAAGGCAGTCTGAAATTCAGTAGGATATTGCAGAAGTTGTACAGATCATTCATGTAAATAAACAGGCTACTTATACTTTGGAATCTTGTCTGTGTCAAAACATTTTTGACTATTTTAATAATGTTTTGTCTAGAATAAGCAATGCAAATGCTGAGTGGCAGAGCTCTTTAGTCTTTCATCACACCAGTGCAACTGGGACAGACTCAGGAAATTTCATTACTAATTGTAGATTCTGGTTTGAAGAAAATAAATTGCTGGTGTTTACCAGTCATGAGGTAACATCAATGCTGATGTATATGAAGATGGGATGACCCATGAGAATAATTAAAACACTGAAAAAAGGAAATTATGTCAGTGGAGATGACTTGTCTACTAGTCAGGTGCTCATTCTTTAATATTTTCAGCAGCCTAGGCTTGTCAAGCCGACTGATTATATAGTTCAGCATTGTGTGACTTAACCTTTTGTTCTTGAGAGGTGACATTTCCTTGAAAACAACATGAAATGAAGAATTAAAAACAAACAAGCTGAAAACAGTCTATTTTCAACTGGATAGTCCAGAGAGGGGAAAAAAAAAAAGCTTCTAAAACTACATTTACATTTGCTTATAGTTAAGAAAATGGATACATGAAAGGTCATTCCACATATACATTTACCAACAAAACAATGTTCCTGTACCCTTGCACCAGTTCTTGTGCTTATTTCTCTGATGGTAAATGAAAACTCTAGAAGCATCATAACAAAAAAAAAAAAAAAAAAAAAAAA
>VZRH01001874.1:528428-538861 GCA_013397555.1 Urocynchramus pylzowi | reverse complement strand
AACCAAAAAACAACAACAACAAAAAAACCCACAAAAACAAAAACAAAAAACCACACAAAAACCAAAAACCAACCAAACAAAAAAAAACCCAAACGTGTAAAAAATTTGTCCTAGTCAGAGAACTATTTAACTTTGTGTAGCCTCACTGCCCCTTGCAAGCCTTACAAGACCCAAAATGTAGAGAGCTGAAGAAAAGTGTTAATTGTTAATAATTTCTTTATAGGAGAGTACTAAGTGTGCTGTCCTGGGATGTAGTTAGCACAAATAGTTAGATCCAAATATCCTTCTGATTAATTTCAGTTCTTCCCCACTCCAGTGCTCTAAAATTGGGGACATTTTTCTATGAAAGTAATTCTGCTTTGTACAAAATACTTAAACAAGTGTTACCAAAGAGGCAGGAACTTCTCTCCTTTTTTTTTTTTTTTTTTTTTTTTTTTTTTTTTTTCCTTTCAAGACCTCTGACAGCTAAATGTTAGAGCTCTTTGTGGTCTGAGTAACATTAGTAACTTTTTCTGACTGTGCAAAATGAAGAAAATCTTCATCAGAGAAGATGAATGTTATCTCACAATAACTAGTAATGGCAGCCATTTAAAAGATAAGATTCTCCCATCTCCATTTGCCAGATACTTGTCTTGCAGCTCAATCTCCCATGTGGTAGATAAGCTGTGCCTCTATTGCCTGTCTCTCAAGAGGTGAGACAGCACTGCCATCTCCAGTGTTCAGTTTAAGACTATCCCCAAGAGTGTATGGTGTATTTTATGACTGCCAGCTTAGTAACACTCCTGGGGATTCCCCAAGCTCCCCTCACTCCTCCCACTGCTCTGGAGGAGCATCAGCTGCAGAGAAATAGACATGTTTGTGTGTGTTTTACTTCTGTCTTCCCACCTTAATAGGCATCAAAAATACCTTTTCTCTGTGTGCAGCTTTGGATCACCTAGTGGTGTGTACACACTGAAATGATCAGAGATTAGAGCAATGCATTGAAGCAGCATAGTTTTAACAGTGTGGTATCATCAGCTCACGGATTAAAACTGCCCTACCACTCTTCCAATTTTGTATTCTCAAAAACTGACTGCACAAATGATGACCTCCCTCCTTAAAAATCACCACCAGAAGCATAACTGTTTAACTGGTACTGAAAAAATTATAACCTGCTTACTGAGACTTATCCTTGTTTTATCCCACCTTCAGCAAAATCTCTCCAGATGGCTGGGGCTTGCAATAAACTATTGTTCAACATGGAATGAAATGTGGGTAATATTTCTGTCTTAAAGAGAAAGCTATTATTTCCATAAGAATGCCTGCTCATTGGGGAAGGAGGTGTGGGTAGTCGCTTTGTGTTTTGAAATCTATATCCCCCTGTGCTTTCAAACATTGCCAAGGGCATGAATGAGGCACAGACATCCTTCTCTGTTTGTTCTCTTTGCATGAAAGAATTGTATAGCCTAAATCTATGAAGTAAGTATTCCTAAAAATAATCCATCCTTCTCTGGTTTTCTTCTGTCACTTGCAGTTGTCCATCAGGAGTGAAATGTCCCAGTTCTGCCTGTGCATGAGTTCTGTAGTGTGCTGCTGCTTCACTTTGTGTGTTGAGCCAAAAGGTGACTAATGGACTTGACTTACACAGCACAACAAAGCGGCTGTTGGAAAAATTATGCCTGGTGCCCAATTTTCAGGGCAACTTTCACCTGGGCAGGGAAAATGGCTGGGTGAAATAACAGACATCTGATTCATTGCAGTGGGTCTCCCATCAATGATAAAGTGCTACTTATGTCTAGAGTCTCAACTTCTCCAAAGTGACAAACGTATAAAAACCTTCTATTTGTAATGCCAAATAATATTTGCAGACTCTGATCCTTACACAGTGGAGACTTCAGTTTCTCCCATTTATATAGGTGATGTCTATTTTTAGTTATTAATAAATTTAAAATAGTTTCTAAAAGCCAAACTACTAATAAATTATAAACCATTACATAACTTCCTGGATAGTTGAAGTAATGATTCACAACTTCTGGTACGAGTTCGCTTCACAGCAGGAAAGATCTGTGATACCAGCACCATAAATGCAGGTAAACAGCTAGGATGTTTCCCTTCTTATTTTTGTTGTGGTAACTTTTATACTTAAAACTTCCCCTTTTACCTTGTTCATAATTTTTGAACTGAATGTCTTTGTATCTATGTGATTCCTTCACAGTAGAATAAAGCAGGCCATTGTTGCCAAGTCCTAGCACAAAACCATAAACTTTAATTTTTAATGGCAATTAGTTTCTTTGTAACAAAGATGCTTGGAAGGACTATTACTCCATTTTACATGTTCAATGGATTTGCTTCTGCAGTGCAAGTATAGGCATCAAAATATTTAAATTCCATGTGCTTCACGCATAAATCTTAAATACAATTCCAGAGCAGCAGGGAGAAATACCTCCTGGTATTTCCTAATATATAATATATAATATATAATATATAATNCTTATATATATTATTATTATCTCAATAACCTGTGCTTTTGAATCCCATAATTTTTTGACATTATGCATGAAAAATATCTTTTGCAACAAGCCACAGTAAAAACATATTTCACAATAATCTCCCAGACTAAAACCTGAGAGGGCCCATGGCTGGCTTTGTTCATGGTGTGTGGGTGAGATGGAAGCAAGGAAACATCCCACATCTCTAACAAAACCTTTGAGGAGTCAAATGCTGCCCCATGAGGTACCAAGGGCATGGTGAAGGTTGATGCCACCAGGTGCAGCCCTCTCCCTATGGTGGGGCATCTCCACTTCTCCAGCTCTGGTTTTGGTGTGCTCACTGGAGACCATTCCTGAGAGAGGTGGAGTTTTTTTCCACCGTGTGGGTGTGCTGCAGGCTATTGCAGCCCAGCTCAGTTCTGCCTGGCAGGGATTCAGCCCTTTGGAAAGAGTAGGTAGGTATGTAGGATCCAAAATGTCCCATAAGGACGACTATGACTTCGACTCCGGAGAAACAAAAGTGAAAACTGTCAGGGACAGTAGCAGTGGTATCTGCAGTGCATAGCATGTGTGTGCTGACAGTCTGTCAGATGAGTTACAAGTTTGGGGAGGTAGCCAGGACCTATCTCCTAAAGGGCTTAAAATTCCCCAGCCTGAAAGTATTTGCTGTGATTTCCTGTAGCCTTGCTCTATACTGACTTCTGCCTGCACATTTTTGGTGTGTACCCTCAGGGTATAGCAGTGACAAGAGTAACACCAAGGTGTCCTTTTCCTAGAGGAGGGGTTATTCCTACCACTGTAGTACCATCCTCTCCAACTAGGAGACTTTGCAGTCTAGGCATTGCAAGGCCTGCCCATACATGCTTTGTATCTTAATAGACTAGTGCAGGGGGAAGAAAAGGAGTTGTTTTTACTTTGCTTTGTATTTCAGAGAGTGAAAATGAAGATGTCTGTTCTGCTCCAATATTTGTATAGCAAGCTCTAGAATTTGTATTTGCTCAAAATTCAATCAGATGCTGTAGTGGGTTGACCTTGGCTGGATGCCAGAGGCCTGCTAAGTTCTCTATCACTCCTTTTCCTCATGGGACAGGGGAGAGAATAAGATGGAGAACAACTAGTGGGTGAGTTAAGCCAGTTTTATTACAGTGAAAGAAAGAAAGAAAGGAGTGAGAGTCTGCATGCATATAAGCCAAGGGAAAAGTCAATCTCTACTTCCCATCAGCAAGGGATGTTTGGCCACTTCCTGGGAAGCAGGACTTCAGCATGCATAATGGCTCCTCTGGGAGGCAAACTCTGAAGAATCACAAATGCTCCCCCTTCCTCCCTTAGCTTTTATATCTGAGCTGATGCTATCTGGTATGGAATATCCCTTTGGCTAATTTGGGTCAGCTGGCCTGGTTGTGTCCCTTCCCAGGATCTTGCCCACTCCCATTGCTTTGATGAGGGAAGGGATGTCAGAGGGGCAGTGCTGCTCGGCAGGAGCCAAAACACTGGTGTGTCATCAACACCCGTCCAGCTACCAATGCAAAGCACAGCACTGTGAGGGCTGTGAGCTTTGCCTCAGTCAGACCCAATACAGATGCTTAAAGATAAATCATAGCAGCTCAGTTGAGATTTCATAAGCAACTTCCTGGGCCAAACATTTCTCCACGCCTTACTCTCCCACAAATTAAACAATTATAGCCCTGGGGTGACTAGTAACTTCTGAGGGAATACCTGTCTTTAGCTGCCTTCTAAAGCTGCTATGATTCTATATAGCTTTTGGGTTTTGCAGGTGGCTGTAAATGTACTCACTATTCAAATTTAAGATTCCTTAGTACAAATAGAAAATTCATATGTCAATTAGAACTATATTTGAAGGAGGATAAAGGAGCTGATGCTTTTTAATCTTATATTTTATTGATATTTGACTGTATCAGTACACTAAATCTAATTTATTAAAATTTTGGAATAACTTAGGTTGCAAGTGACTTCTAGAGATCATCAAGTCCAAGCCTCTTCTCAGTGCAGGCTACTTTCAAAGTTAGAGCAGGTTTCTCAGGGCTTTTTCATCTGAGTTTTGAAAATCTTCAAGGATGGAGATTCCATCTTCAAGGATGGAGATTCCATCTCCAAGGATGAAGAAAAAAATCTCTGGCATGTCTTTAGCCTTCTCTTCTCTTTCTCAGGATCCCCCTACCCTTGCCCTGAGAAGGTGACCACTTTCCAAGACAGAGGGAGGGCTCACAGTCATCACCCTTGTACCCCTTGGGCGTATTCTATCCAGCCTCATGTACTTTCTATATCCAGTTAACTGAAATGTTCCCCCCCTTGATCCTCCTGGATGTGCAGCTCAGGGGTGTAATGCAGGGGTTGTCTGAACCTCTGCAAGTGCTGTAGGACATGCAGGACCTGGGCTCCAGGCAAGCAGCACACTCCTGAGATAGCTGGTCTGGCCATCCCTTCTTCCGCAAACGATGAAGTTTGGGTTCTTACTTCTAAAGAGTCTCTGTGGAAAGTTGTGTCTGATGGTTGGACTATTAGTGATCTGCCACAGTTCCTTCTGTGCCCATGATCCACATGATCCTATCACACCAGAGACAGGATGTCTTGCATCTAGGCTACTGCCATTATGTAGGAGATGTCAGTGCTGCTCATGGTGGTAAGAGATGGAAGAAATGTTTGTGATTTCTATTTTACACCAATACTTGTTTCTCTGGTACAGTCTCAGGAAAAAGAATTTGTTTATTTTGGTTGATAAATGTGTGCAATGATTGTATATCTGATCACAAAATCACAGGATCAAATAGATTGGAAAAGACCTTTGAGATCACTGAGTCCAACCCATGACCTAACACCACCTTTTCAACCAAGCCATGGCACAGAATGCCACATCCAATGTTTTCTTAAACACCTCCAGGAACTGTGACTCCACCACCTCCCTGGCATTCCAATGCCAAATCAATCTTTCTGAGAAGAACTTCTTCCTAATTTCCAGCTGAAACTTCCCTTGATGCAGCTTAAGACTGTGTCCTCTGGTCCTGTCACTGGTTGCCTGGGAGAAGAGACTAACCCCAACCTGGCTACAACCTCCTTTCAGGCAGCTGTAGAGAGTGATAAGGTCTCATCTGAACCTCCTCTTCTCCAGGCTAAACAACCCCGGCTCCCTCAGCCAATCCTCAGAGGACGTGTGCTCCAGACCCTTCACCAACCTTGTTGCCCTTCTCTGGGCACACTTCAGCACCTCAACATGCTTCCTAAATTTGAGGGGGCGCAGAACTGGGCGCAGGACTCAAAGTGTGGCCTCACCAGTGCCAAGTACAGGGGAAGAATGGTCAGTCCTGCTGGCCACACTATTCCTGATACAGGCCAGGATGGCATTGGCCCTCTTGGCCATGTGGGCATGCTGCTGGATCATGGTCAGCCTGCTTAGATGATGAGATACTTAGGAATGCTTCACCTGAAAAAAAAAAAAAAAAAAAATTTGCTTTTTTCCTGAAGTTTTTCCTCCTTTTAATTTATTTTTGGAAAAAGGAATTAAAAAATAAACTGAAAAGCTTTACCCTNGATGATGAGATACTTAGGAATGCTTCACCTGAAAAAAAAAAAAAAAATTGCTTTTGTCCTGAAGTTTATCCTCCTATTAATTTACTTTTGGAAAAAGGAATTAAAGCATCAACTGAAAAGTCTTAGCCTCTTCCTCCCAGCAGTGTTAGTCTGGAAAAGACCACATCATCATCTCTTGGATTCAGAGCACTTTGAGAGCATCATTGTTTCTCAGCTTCAGAGAACTTTGATGTTCCTTGTTCCAGATTTTTGAAGGCATAGTTTTGGACAATGGTGTAATGGTGCAATTATTTGAACAACAAAGTGGAGAGTTCCAAATGGACCTGTATTTACCACGCTGTGTTTAGTCTGAGGCGTCTTAAATAATTTGTGGAATCTCTTGTAAGTGCTGCCAATTACAGTAATTGGACCCAGAGGTCACAAGTATATGTATCACTGCAGCAAAGTCTTGTTCTGTCAGTCAAGAGTGTAAATTCCTGACAAATTAAAGATTTAAAAGAGTTTTTTGCTCTTGCTGATATATTGTTCTCTAAGTTTCTAAATACTGAAAAGGAAGATAGAAATAAATAGGGTTTATGTCTCTTGCCAGCACCACTACTTATTTTCCTATTATTAAGTAAGTATTAAGTATGAAAAGACTGTTTTAAGGTATCATTTTGAATCACTTCAGAGATAATTCCAGTCTACATAGATTTTTCCCCTCAGGCTTGGCTAGTTACTCTGTTTAGTCTGTATGTTATATTCTTATGAAAGCAGTGTGGATTACACTTCAGATGATAACTTCTAAAAGATTCCTGTTTATAAGTACGTATTAATTGTAGGGCAATTTTAATTAGTTCATTCTAATGCAGATTCATGCTAACATTACTCTGAAAAGTGTCATAATGGTTATCATGTTTTCTTTCCTGGGTCATCGAAAAATCGTCAAACCTGTGTTTCAGCTTAACTTGTCATGGTAACTGGATAGAAGGAGTAATGAAGCCAATGGCAGTGCAAGGAGATCAGCTATATTATCTGGGGTCATTGTAGCACTACACCCTCTCTCCAGGAATTATTTTCTCTTAGTTTTGATTGAGATATAAAAAGTAGATAATGCAGTCAATAATTTCCTCATTACTTAAAAGTCTGTCACCTTTTGTTGAAAACTCTGCTAGGGAAATGTTCCTTCTCTTGTTGCTGTCAGTACTTCCTTTAATCATGGAAGGGGTTGTAGGGAAGTTGCATTTTTTTGAGATGTAATACAATCTGCAAGAACACATATTAGTATGGATATTGTAGTATTTTCAGAATATTTTTGAAATTTATCCTCTTTAACATTTCCTTTTATTCAAAATGAAAAGGACACAATATATGTATTTAAATGTCATAAGGTGTGCAATGATAAATATGTAAATACAATGCCAAAGTGTTTGATAGATGGCAAACATGATTTATTTATTTTCATTGTAACTTTACTTTTCTACAAAATCATGTTTTATTTATGTTCTTGACAACTAATTGGGAATGGTGGCTAAGGCAGAGGATAATAAAGGAAAATACTTTTACTAAAAACCCCACAAACCAGATAAATCATTAACAAGTTCTGTTTGGACATTAAATTATCTTTTGGAAAAAGGAATTAATACATCAGTGTATATGTGAAATTGGATATTAGATGTTCATCAGTGTATATGAGAAATTGGATATTGGACAAGAGAAATCTAGTAAAATCTTGAGGAAACATAATTGGACAAGTCTGGGCTATCTCATCAGAATACAATGAAATAAACTGACAAGACAGGCTTCTCACTCACACCACCGTGGGTGGGAGGCATTTTGGCACAGGCTGCCTTTGCAGCAGGGCACATCTCATCAGGAACTAAGAGGAAAAGTTGTTTCCTTGGAGGGCAGAAAAACTGACAGCTCACAGGCAATGATTTAAAGGTCTTGCAAAAATCTCTACTACTTCTGGCAGTACCAGACAGAAAAAAGAAAAAAAAAATCAAGTCTTAATATGTTCTACTTGGGCCAGCTTTGCTATTGCTAGTGGGGTCTGTGTTGCTCTGACAGGGAACACATATGGTTTTGGAGGAAGCCTTTGGGAAGGCAGGTGCCACTGGTCCTGATGCTCTCTTCTGCCAGAGCTAGATATTTCAAGGACTGATTTTAGGAGTTACGTGGAACCGTTGCTGATGCTGGTGTAGGCTGTATCAATATCAGCTTCAATTGAGACACAGAAGAGGCACACTAGTAATGAAGTTTATCTTTTGAGTTCTTACAGGAATGGAAGTGATAACTGGTATTTGCTGATGGACCTCCTAGATACCCCTTAAAAAGCTTAACCAAATATAATTAATCTTGTGGGAGTGCTATGAAGTTCAGATTTGGCTTTGGTAGGTTGAACCAACTGCATATTGTTAGAAATCTGAAGGCAAGCAGCCTTGATACAGCACTTCACCACCTGGTTGCATAGAATCATCACAGAATTATAGAAAACTTGGGTTAGAAGGGATCTTAAAATATTATCTAGTTCCAACCTCCATGCCAAAGGCAGGGACAACTTCCACTAGAATAGGTTGGTGGTCAAAGCCCCGTCCAACCTGACCTTGCGCACTTTGAGGGAAAGGGCAACCACAACTTCTCTGGGCAACCTCTTCCAGTGTCTCATTACCCTCTGAGTAAAGAATTTCTTTCTACTATCTAATGTAAATGTCTCCACTTTTAGTTTAAAACAGTTTCCCCTTATCCTGCAGGAGCCTGTCTGCTCTGAAAGAATTATGGTTATGCTGTAATGATAAGCCTTTGATTTATGGTGGTTTGTATCACCCAACAGCTTGTGAACAGGAAACTTTGCCTGCTTGTAACACCCTCTTTAAAGTCAGATACCTTTACAGACCTGCCAGATAAGTGACTCCTGTGAGCAGCCAAATCCCAAATGCTTCTTTTCTGTTTAAGAAGGACTAGTGAATAACTTCCAGAGAGGTTCCTTCTCCTTCAGCAATGCTAATGGGACAAAGACATCTAAAATTCTCAGGTATGAAGCCAAAAATAGATGGAAACAATAATAAAAATTAAAACAAAAATATAATATACCCCTTTAATGACAGGAGGCAACAAAAGACATTCAGAGAAGCATGAGCACAGAATATCTAGTGGTTTAAGATCTAGTTGCAAACATGTTTCCAAAACCTCTCTTTAGTAGATGACAAAGAAATTTTTCCTAAAACAAAAGCCCTGAGACAATTATAAGGAAAACCAAATACAGAGATAGAATGGGTATGATGCTTACAATGAAAACAGACAAAATTCCATGAGACTTGTGTGATGGTAGGAAGGCAGCAGTGCTTAGCACAGAGCAGTGCAGGTAGCAAGGTCACGGAGTTATCTCTCTTTTCCAAAGTAGTGACACAAGGTTTGAAAGACAAAAAGATAGGAACTCACTGGATCACACCCAAATATTTAACCTGAATTGTCTCCAGTACCATGCTGATTCCATAGAAGATGCAGGGCACAGTTGGTGGCTGACTCTGCCCATGGACCATTGCTTTGCAGCTATCACTGTATGAGTAAATCTCAAATTATGGAATCTCTTTTCTCTGAAATTTTATAAATTGATGTGGATTTTCCCAGTGTGTTTTTGACACATTTTATTTTCAAGAGTTACCCTATTGCAATCAAAATGCCTCACATGCTTACTGTAATAGTTTTGTGGGGAGGGAGGTTTGGAGAATAGGGGGGTCCCCCAGAGGCAGTCCTTGGAAATGGTTGCCATTGCCCTTGACTACAAGGGCCACAAACAGGACCTGTGTGGCTGGCATGCCTAAAAGGGTATGTTCTGACTTTCTAGTCTTTGGGTTCACTGGATTTCTAGGATGTAAGAAGCAGAAAAATATTGTCCCATCTTGGACCTGAAATTCAAGTTGAGTTTCTTTCCTTCTGGCGAGTTACAAATCACAGTATAAATCCTTGTTAAGTTCTGTCTTAAATTTCACTTATCAAGCACTCAGACTCCTGAGTTGGGTGTTCTGCAAATTTGGACCTGTGAAATATTAATTTTCAGTTGACTCAATTTTTAGCAGAAAAAAAATGTAAGTGAAGAAGGAAAAATAGTATCTAGCTCATTTTTCTATGGCTATTTTAGCATTCCAATTATAAGTGGAGCAGAAAGCAAAACATTTTATCATTCAGTACCAAAGAGAGGCTGATCATCTTTGTGCAGCAGATCCTTTTAAGTGAGTAGATATACATTTTACAGAGGCCTTTTTGCACACGAGAATTATTTTGCTTCACATTTTTGCTTCTCTGTAAATTGGGGATTTTTTTAGTGGGTTTGAAGTTAATACTTTCCAAACTCCAATTGGTTTTTTTAGGAATAAATTCTAGTTCTTGTTCTATCACTCTAAAAAAAAAAAAAAAAAAAAAAAAAATTGGTTAATAAAA
>VZRH01001874.1:493594-528423 GCA_013397555.1 Urocynchramus pylzowi | reverse complement strand
TTATTTTTTTTTTTTTACCCCTAAAAAAAAAAAAAAAAAAAAAAAAAAAAAAGTTGTTTACTGAACACTCAAAGGACTTATCTGTCTTATTTTAAAGAAATTGAAGAAAAGTTTCCAAGCAAACTTATAAAAATATGATCTTTATTAAACTTAAACCAGCTTGATTGCTACCCTGTGCTGCTCTGAAGAGCTTTCTGAATACCTATATTATGTATAACTACAGGTTAAAATTTTAATACTGATTATGACAGCTATATATTTATATATCTCTAAGCACAGCAACCTATAATACAAATAAATGTAAATACACCCAAATCAATATCCAACCACAACAATTAGTATTTTTCACTGAATTTGAGGATGCTTTCATCTTGGCATCATAAGAAAAGACTATGTTCCTGCTACATGTGACTGTCTAGCTGTATACAATTGACCAAAGTTAATTTGCCTACTGCTAGGGAAGCACCTTGATGTGAAGGACATACCACCTGCTGTATTATTTATTCTGTTTCTGCATCTATGAGCCCATTTTTAATTTAGTATTGGAATGCCTTAACTCCCAGCTGAGAGCTTATAAAACAACTGAAGGNAATCCCTGTAGTTACACACATATTTTGATTTCTACAGCAGAAACCAATCCAAGTCTGCTTTGGGTAAAGATTCTCCCTCAAATTGCCTGTGTGGGTAAATTTCAAACAACCAAAAGGAAAAAAAATAATCTAAGTATCTTCTGTAAAATTAGAGAAAAATCTCTGAGACTGATAAGGTATTTTAGGCATTTTAAGCAATAAACTGGGTATTACAGCATGCAAATGAATGAAAGGAAAGCAGCAGAGGAAAGGAGAGGCTTGCAGAGGGAAAGGTGACAGTTTTGCTGAGGAATTCTCCTGTCAGTTTCCCTAGGGAGGAGAGAAACAAAGTGGGGAGAAAGTGGGAGGAGAGCAGTGTGAAAAGGCTCTTGGATACCATGGAGATGGGTACAGTGTAAAAATCTGTATACTATAGATAAGTAAGTGGGAGGTTGATATCAAACTCCTACCAGCCAGAAACTGGCTTTGTGCAGGGTAAACATGTTAAAGGGCTGGGGAGCAGGAAGTATTGTTTAAGACTTTGCCATACTGTTTGCCTACTTAGCACTTAAAGAGAGTGAAGGAAAGAGACAAATAAATGTTTTTTGTGGTTTTTTTCACATGTCTTTCTTTTATCTATATCCAGCCAGGAAGGGTAGGGTAAAGGAAGGGTAAACTATTTTCTAGAGCTTTTTTTTTTTTTTTTCCCCATTGAAGTTGTCTTACAACTTCAGACCTTTTTTTTTTTGTCTCTACTTTTAATTTCAGTNAAGGAAGGGTAAACTATTTTTTAGAGCTTTTTTTTTTTTTTTTTCCCCATTGAAGTTGTCTTACAACTTCAGACCTATTTTTTTTTGTCTCTACTTTTAATTTCAGTCTTAATTTGATTAATTGGGAGCTCATAATAAATTCATAATGCTTCTTCATCATTTGTAAATGTGGGGAAGAAAATGTGACAGATTCCTGAGGAACTAAATGTTACTTTATGTCTGAGTAAGACAGTATGTTTTTAAAATTCAGTCTTTGTGTTACACTGCTTTGAAAGACTGTCTCAGCTCATTTTAGGATTTCTTTGTTCTCTGCTTCTATTTTTTATGCTTTCGGTGCATGTAAGACCGCTGTTATTTCTATCCATAGCCATAAGGAAAATTCTATAATTTGTACATATGATATTGTACTTCCAAGAATTATTGGGGGTTTTTTTAATTCTAAAATGTAAGAAACACTGTAGAATAGTGAGTGTGGTTTTCAGAAAATTGTTATTTGTGCCATTGATTCTTCCCAAAATACAAGCTGCCTGCTGCCTATGAAGCGGGGTAAAGCAAGCTGGTTTTTTTTTTACCTTTTATCCACAAGCTTAGCTTTAGAATAAGGCCAAAACAAGTGAATTACTTTTGTAAAAGCTTACATTTAAATGCTGTGCCTTCTGTGAAATTCAGATGAGTTGGATGGGGAGACCATTCTCATCCCTGTCAGCTGTACCCATTGCTTTTATTCAGGGAGGCTTTCTGGCCACAGACTGACTGGAGAAACAATAATGGCAGTGAGAGCAGTGTTGCAATGGCCCTGCCTTTGCATGTGTGCATTCAGGAGGAAGTATGGTGCAGCAAGGCTCTTAAGACTTTAAATTGTTTTGCTGGAGGACACACAAGCTGAGGTGTTGGTCCTCCTGGGCGTTTGACAGTGAGCACTGGGAAAGCCCCGCGGGCAGGAACGGGGCCGTGCGGCCCTGCCGCAGGGCTGGGCAGGTCGGGGTCCACGGCACTGCCAAAGTGCAATAGCAGCCTTTGGGAGAAACAGAAATGTCTCTATGCCCTCAAATATTTTACTTCCTGGATTTTCAGCACTTAATGCCAGCTGTGGTGGTGCTTGGGGTCTTCTTAGAGGTTGGAAGCCCAGGATCTCTTGACAGTGGTGGTGCTGGCCAGCTGTCTGTAGAAACTAATTGTTTTCTTTCTTTTACATTCAGACTTTAAAGGATGCATGTTGATCTTCAAGAGTAAATTTGAAGAAGCTGTCTTTGAGCATGATTTTTAATCAGCTTTTTTCTCAGAAAAAGCAAAATAAAAGCCATTAAACTTTAAGCTACAGTTTTACTGATGCTCATATCATTGTCCAGGGTGCAAATTCTAGATTTTAAAGTCAGATTGAAATTAAGTATTGGGTGCTTTAAGTACAGGTTGTTGCTAGTAGGAGTACCAAAGCTGATTGTCTGCACCAAAATTGGTAAACTTGATATGTAAATCTGTGAAGAATGATGAGGTCCTGCCTGTGGGAAAGGGCCAATGTCATGTGGTAGCAACTCTCTGGTCACAGAGAGCAACAGACAACTTTCCCAGGTGTGGTTCTCGGAAAGGCTGTGAGAAGATCAGAGAAAATAATTAGAAAAAATTCTTATCTTATCTTGCTGCACCTGTTGTTGTGAACATGTGG
Source organism: Urocynchramus pylzowi (assembly GCA_013397555.1). Classification (NCBI taxonomy): domain Eukaryota; kingdom Metazoa; phylum Chordata; class Aves; order Passeriformes; family Fringillidae; genus Urocynchramus; species Urocynchramus pylzowi. The sequence goes on along the minus strand of VZRH01001874.1, from coordinate 525,421 downwards.
AATGTGTTATGGAGATTTGTTTACCAAAGGGTGGTTTCTTAATTAGCCAATGGTGATGGTGTTTTGATTAAAGGACCAGTCAGGTCCACCTGTAGTGAACAATGGCATAAAAAGCAATGGGTTTCTTAATAAAGTGAGTTAGCCTTCTGTGAATGACTTGAGAGTCTGTGTCACTTATTACCTGGTCCTGACCTGTGGTGGTAATCAGCTTCCTCAGCATTTCTCCCTGGCTGCCTGAAGCATTGCACCATGCTGGATGTGCTGAACAAGATGTAGATCTTCTCTGTCCCCATTCTCTTGAGTTTCCTACTCAGCCTTTGGGGGTTTTATGTTATCCACTGGAACTGGCTGTGTGGAGAGCAAAATGCTTTGAAATTTGGACCTGAGTGGTTTACAACAAGCTGGATGCCACAACCCCAGGGCCACGTGTCCGAAATCAGGGACAGCAGCATCGCTGACTGATACTGTCTTTCTAAAAGTGGAGCGTGTTTGATGATGGTCTTAGGTTCTTTAAATCGACTTTTGATATTGTAATGAATGGGAGAATGTGAGACTAACTTTACAGGCAGGTATTCAGCAGCTAATTTTGCAAGATTCTTCTCTGTTTGCAGCTCCTGATGAAGAGGGTTCACCTTTACATCACATGATAGTTAATTTGGATTCAGTTTGCGAGCACAAACCTTGATCAGATGCAGCAAATGCATCATTCCAGTAATCTCTGGCTTTTCTTCATATGATGTTAAAAAAATATATATCCATTAACACCTGTTTCTTTATTGCCACAGGTTCTGCCTGGCATACTTCAGAAGCATTGCTGTATTTTACCTGACAGGAACACAGGTAAACTATTTTCTTAATGAGTTAATATTGTAATATGATTTGGACAAGCACAAACACAATTTGGATTATACAGAGAGGCCTTGTTTGCTATTTATAGTCATTGAAATTATCTTATAGGGAGGGTTACCTTGGATGTTTTGTTTAAATTACCTGCTTTCATGTCAAGATTTTATGTATTCTCTTAACATTCTGGGGGTGGCACCATTGTAGAGGTTGCTCTCAGGTCTCTCTTATAAAGTTATTTGTATGAACTTCTGAAGCATTTATATATGTTTAATTATAAAGTTACTACTTTGTCAAGAAAAGAGGTTTAATATTGGACTCTGCAATCTGGTCCTGCTGATTCACAAAAGTATTAAGCATTAAGTTGCATGTAGCTCTGACTGCAGATAAATGCTTGCCCTATGCTTATTTTTTCAGAGTAGAGGAGTAGACCAAAGGAGTCATCAGAAGCAGTATCACTAACAATATCTTATTGTTGTGCAGGAAGAAACTTAGAGTAATGTGTTTGTGAAAGAACAAATAAATTGATGAGAATGATATTGGAAGAGAAGAAAGCTATGATTTAATTTTATATTCTTTTATTACAGGAAAAAACAATTCATTTTAAAATAAGCTTTAAAATCCTTTCAAAAATACTATAAATTGAGTGAAAGTGACTGTATATGCAACTCTGGATATGATTTGACAGACTAATTTTGGAGAAGTAGGAAGAAAAATATAGCTTTTTCTTCTGTATCTTCTTAATAGAATATATGTGATTTCTGGCATCTCTTAAATCTGCATACCCCTTTCCCCCAGTAGGTACCATTAAAATAAACCAGTCTGCTCCTTGGCTTGCTATTACCTGTATTTCAGGCACAGTTTGTACTAAAGGTGATTACAGAGAGAACTTGACAACTGTGTTGAGCTGTATTGGGATTTGTGGTTACCTGCCTATGTTCAAATGAAATTTAAAATCTGATTTCCATTTAGACTGTGAATGTGATAGAAGTACTCTAGTAAAATAGTTCATAACACACCCATTCCAGCAAGAATTGGGAAGTTTATAATTACCAAACAAATTGCAGACAGACTTGGGCCTTCATAACAGTTTCAAGAGCTCCTGAAAACTGGGCTTGGTATATTGACCTCAGCCCAGTTTGTGTTCTCCTTTGCTGATATCCTGTGCCAATTACTTTTTTCCTTTTATTTGTAATATAGGAACTTGATCCAGATTCCATTGACAACCAAACTCTTCTTAACTTATATAAAGTGTATCATGTAGATATCAAAGCCAGAGTTACATGAAGTGATGGCCTGGAGCTGGGTGCTAAGACTGACCATTTATCTGGAGAGGGTATAATTTGTCTTTACAACCAATATCAAGAAAACCATTTCTCTAAAGTCTCAGTTACCTGCAATAGTGCCTTCATTTGGACATAAGAAAGAAAGGAGGAGCTTGCTAATGTAAAATTTGGGGTTGAAAATTTTGAACTAAGCTCTTTGAAAGGGAAATCTATCAGGCTTTGGTGTGTAACAGCTGCTGTACAACTCAAGCACACTTATGTGTGAAAATATCTTTAAGTTCTATTGCATCTTCATAACTTGTGTCAGTGCTGCAGTATTCTTTTTTATGCTTACCTACTATATAGTGGGGAGTTTCCAGCAGGTGCAAAGTAAATGAAATCTGTATTCCATTTTCCTCCACTTCCCTTATTTACAATGTTTAAACACTTGGAGAGAGAAGGAGAGTTCAGACAGGACATAGGGGGTTTTTTACCTTCTTTATGGATTAAAAGAGTGACTGAATTACAGGTTGATTAATTGCATCTGTTAGAGATAAATGAACCTTTGTCTTGTCAGACTTTAGGACTAAATAAACTAGTCCAAACTAAAAGAAGCAATTCAGTAAATCTGTGTAAATTTGGGATGTGCTATTTGCATTCAAATGTATACATCATACATAATCTTGTCCAGCTCCACTCTCAGTAAATGAGCCCAGAAAAATTACCTGATTGTGATCTGTAGGTCTGTGTTCAGCTGTTGACATTTGGAGGAACTGAGCAATGTGCAGGCTTGGGAGTTGTTCTTAATAAGTAGAGAAGGATAAGGAGAAATGGACTAGGTGGAGGGATGGGAGAAGAGAGAGGGGAAGGACCATATAATGAGATGACAAAACCATTAGAGAAAAACAAGATGCTGTAGAGAGTAGGATGAGTGAGAGCCATCCAACAGTTCAAGTGAAGGCAGCTTGGTGTTCTGGGGCTCCTTATTCAAGAGTGCTCCCATGACCATATTCCTCCACACTATCAGCACTGGGGCTGTACCCCAGGGAAAGAAATGAGTCCTTGGGAGTGATGGGGCCAGGGCTGCCAGGCCATCCTTTTGTCTGTCTGTCCTTCAGACCTAAGTTTGATTCTTGGGGAATATATGGAATTACCCTGAGATGTGATATGTCCCTGATTGCCTGCACTCTAGAAAACCACACATCTCACTGCCTCTTCCTATGCTGTGTAGGAGTTTGAAGTGACCACACTTTGTCAGTATTGGTATTCTGTATTTGTAAACTGGAGAAGAGAGCTATGCATGGAAAGATAGGTACATGGCAGCAATGATCTCCTTCCAGTGGTGATGGTGTGTTAGTACCTCTACCATGAACTGTTATTCTCAGTGTTTATAACTTGGCTATAAAAATATATCCTGCAAAGACTTTCAAAAGGGAGCATAAAAAACGTAATTCAGCCATCCCATAGCAATGCAGTTTTGGAAGAAGATACATATTTAATGAGATTGGGTGTTTCAAAGATTAAATAATGATTAATTTTCAAACATGTACATTTACAAAATCGAATTTTCTAAATGAATCATTGAATACCGCAAGTAGTTGCTTGCATTAAGCTTTGCTAACAGTGATGTTTCAATTCTTAAGTGTTAATTTATTTGTAGCTTTCCATTAATGATATTTTCATTACTTAATTAAAAGTTCATATGGCGTACACTGGAATAATGTGTGTTTGTTATTGTATTAGCTGGTATCCAGAAACTTTGTCACATACTCTATTACTCAAGAAGCAAAAGATCCCAGACCAGACACCTTTATTCTACACTTTCATCTTATATGCCATAACCATACTGTAATGACTGTATTGATGGCCCTGCTCAGTTTCTTTCCATCTCCTAACCAGACAGCAACAACTGGGATGCATTAGCAGTTATAAAGTTAATTGGAAGAAAAGCAGCTACATGCTCTGTACATGTGTTAGTGACAAAATCATAAGGGGAAACAGTGTGAACATACTAATGACCTGGTGGGGGGCAGCTTGCTTAATTTCTTGAATTATAGCCCTCTCTCTCTCCAGCTCCAGCTGGGAGAAATAACCCACCCCTTTTGATGGACATCCACCACCCTCTGTGTACACATGCAGTCAGCTCATATTCTGTTTATAAATATTTGCCAACAATGATCCATCCCCCGTTACTAGGCAATCTTCAGCCAATTCAGAAGTCCTTTCCATTACTGGTGAATTACTTCTGTGAGCCTTAGGCAGAATCTAAGGCTGTCCTTCCTCCCTGCCTTCCTTAGTAAGGTACTTGGATATGGTAATGGATAAGAGAGCTGTTCATGCAGTATGAGCAGTGAGTGCCCTTGGTTTCTACCCTCAAAATGAAGATAGCCATTAAATGCAACATGTTTTGGCATTCCTAAACAAAACAAAAAATTGAGGGGTAGGAATGCTGATTTGAAACAGAGAAGTCAATGTACCCTGCTGTGGGTTGCTTTTTATTTAAATGTATGTATTTTCAAAATTTATTTTTATTTCCAGTCTTGCTTGAAATAGAACTCTTCAGGCAGTACATGTGGGTTGTTCAGCTGTAGAAAATTTCATGCAAATAAAAAGAAATATATCTGAAAACTCATGCTTTTGTGTATTCTGTTTAAGCAGTCAGAGCAGAAGAGTGAATTATTTGGAGTTTGATTTTTTTTTTTTTTTTTTTTTTAATCCCAGGCCTCCCTGTATCATGATTTAGCACAATAAATGATCCTCAAGGTGTGCACAAATACACTTGGTAAAGTAAACCATAATAGAACTCCTTAACAGAAGGCATTTGGTGTGATTTTTGCGTTGCCACAGCTGTTAAATGGACATTCTTGCACTGCAGAGATGCTGGCAGCTGTTGTGTTTTGTCTGTCTCTGTTGTGCTCTTGATACACAATTACTAGTTTTCTATCATGTGAGGAAATTGCACAAATAGCTTCTATGCTATTCTTTCCCATTGTAGCCATGAGTTTGGTATGTGGTAGACTGCAAATTTGGGCTCATTTTTCCACTGAAGATCCCAAAGGAAGGAATGAATCAATAGTCACTAGCAGCTTCTTGGGCTGATTCATTCTTTGACGCTTTAATCTTGAATTTCCCCTCTCATCCTGAAGGAGAACATAGGTACAATAAAGAGCATCTGCAGCTATCTTGCTGACTTGATTCTGATAAATAGCTCTCTTAAACTTTGAGCAACACTCTTAGGAAAAAAAGATTGATGCTGTCTCAAGTTTTGTCATAACCCATTTTCAGGTCAGCTCTTGTGTGCTGGTATTGAACTTGCACAAGATGTTAAATCCTTCATTATAATCATCCTCTTTTGTCCACTGCTTTGCCTAAAATTGCACTGAAAAGAAGTGCAACCAATGTTCTGCTTTCTGCTAAGAATGAGTAATATCTTCTTGAGAGACTGGTAATTGCTTTATATACAAAAGCAGAAATTTAATAATAACCAATCTTTTCATTGGGTAAAGTGCAGCCCAAGACAGTAATGTTTCATCCTTTGCTTGTTTGCTTTTCTTCCTGTTGCTTGAAGAGCAAATATTGAACTTGAGAAAAATCTAAGGCAGTTTTAAATAGAATTTCTGCACTAAAATTTACTAAATTGGATGAAGAAGTTAACAGAGCTTTTTTTCCCTTTAACTACAACTGTGTTACCTTATTAGATTTTAAAATGCAAGTATTGTGAATTACTGCTCAAAATCAATGTGTTTTATAACTAGGAAATACATTGCTGTCTGCTAGTTAATTTTTATATATATGCATGTGTATATATATATATATTTATTGAAATGCAATGGATATAAAGAAGAGCCATCCAGATGACTGGGCTGACAATGTGTATGTATGAACTGTACAGCAGCCAGTTTGATTTCACAGGAGTTACAGCATAGTGTTCAGAAGCCAAAGTCCTGTTACAAAAATATCTTTACCATATTCACTAGCATATTCCATCTGAACATTTTGAAGTATTAAATTAATTGTGATTAATTTTTGCCTTGTGCCATTGTGATAAGGAATTTTTTCCTATCATAGCCTCCTTAATCAAAGAGGAAGTCAAATTATCAACTGCTACCACATGAGAATATTCACTGGGGTGATATATCATCCTCTTTAGAAGTTTGTAGCTGAAACTGAAGTTGTCCTTTTGCTTTCAAGATGTAGTTATAGATTTTAGACAGTTCCTGCAGATTTCACCTGCTGTCTGCTTGCTGAGTTAAACATGAGCATTCTCATTCAGATGTTCAGCTGCAGGCTGCCTGCTGGTACTTTCCAGCCCAGTTTCCATGGAAATGGAAATTAGAGGGCAGAAAATAAAGGAAGAATACGTATTTTCTTAATCTTCTCGTTAATCCGGAAGTTCTCTTACCTTGGTGTCAAGGTTGTTTTGCTTTTAGTTGGATAGGCATATGATGCCAACTTCTGGAAATTCAAAAATAAATGAAACTCATTATCAGAGCTGTTACAAGAAATACCTGTTACCATGACTCTGTAGAGATGTTGGAGATCACTAGAAGAGGATGAAGAAGGAAGAACTGAACTGGACTGGGAAAGAATAAACTGATGAAAGGATGTGTGACAATACCCAGTGGCCATTTTAGACTTAGTACTGCTAGATGTCTATCTAGAATAAGGAACTATACACTTTACATCTCAAACTAGCCAGAAGACTGCCTTATCTTATTGGATCTGTATATACCTAGGATTGTTCATCTTGAGCCACTAAAATCTGGTCTCCATGTGAGCAAAAATGTAGGCAGGTTAGGCTAGACTCATACTTCAAAGGGGCCAGGTCTATTATCTCAAGACCAATAGGACCTCAGACTTCAGTATCACGGCAGCTATAGATCTAGTCAGTGCATATTAGTCCACTTAAAAATAATTGGGCAGGTTAGAAGACTCTGGGTATGTGTGAACAAAAAATGTTTTAAGGCTTCAGCTGGCACAGATCTCTGTGCCATTCTGCTTGTAGTGTAAAAAGAATGATCACAGCACACAGCGCTGGTGCTGCAGTCTTTGCATGGTGTCCTAGTTGGTTGCAAGCATAGCACAAAGATCTTTTGGCGTTCCAGGTCCCTTACTACCACTAGTTCATCCAGGGAGATGTTTTTCCACTCTTATTACTGTAATGAGAAGTCACAGTTTTGCTTCACCCAAAATTATGTAGTCTTAAAACCAAAACACTGAACAAAATACTTCACTGATGTTTAGATGTCACGTTAAATGCTTTGAGATTGATAAAATACGCTCCCCTGAAGGGCAAGTATTGCCTGACCCCTGTGCTCTCAGGACTGAGTGTAAACCCTTAGCTGTAAAATAGCACTTTCTCAACAGTCTCACTCTGAGGGGAAACAGGGACTGACGAAAGAATTCTGACTTGGTGAGGCTTAATTCTAGAGGCAGATGAGACATGCGTGTTCACAGTCTTTGCCTAATGTCGCAAGAGTCCTGGTAGCTAAAAGTGTGTAGGAAGGAAATTCTCTCCAGAAAAAAGAATCCCTTTTAAGAAAGCTTATTTGACCTTTACTTCTGAAATGTTTTGTAAAGCATTCCAATGTGTACAACTCAGCTGCTGAAGGAAGAGAGAACTGTGCATCCTCAGATGCAGAAACAGCAGGCAGCTCTGATAACTGGCCATGTTAATAATGTGAGTAGGTCTTGATAAATGAAAGTTGTAGTAGAATGACTGATTTCTATATGCCACAATTTGGGATTTTTATTTTTTCTTGCTTACATCTATTTGTGAAATGGTTGCCCAGGAAGTATGTAAATCACATGGACTGAGGGGCTCTGAGTGTGTGAGTGTAATGTACACGGGCACTCTCTTGCAGAGGAATATGGTTTTGAAGTTCACTGCCAAAAGGTATGTCTTGGCAAACACAGTGCAGTGTGTGGGTAGAGGTAAAGAGTGTGTAATTGAGCAGAGAAATCAAAATACAGACATTTCTACTCATACAGTGAGTAAGGAATAATGTTAGTATGTTTTTCTAGAACAACTATAAGTTAATGGTGAGGATCACAGGGAATTCTTATAGATCTCAGAGGAATATCTCAGCTATAATGCTGAAGGACTCTTGAATTAATTGGCTTTACGTGGGTTCAATAGACCACACTGATATTTCATTACCCTTAGAGAAATTTGACTGTAGGCCAAAAAAGCTATTCCTTTACCTTTTAAAGCTCTCAGGGGTACCTGCACAAAAGTATCTGCATTCCTTGCTTCAGTAGCATCCTGCCTCTCTAGCTACATTGAGGCACCTCTGAAGCAAGAACAGACCTCTTGGCTGGTATGCATTAAATACATAAGTCAGTTGTGCAAAGTATAGAAGTAATAGACATGTTTTGTTTGCTACCACTTTTAAAACATTTTTATTATATTCCTTTTTCTCTTAAATTGCAATTTAACTGTGTAGTAGATTGTGATCTTAAAAAGGTATCTGTTCCTGAGCTTTGAAGACACCCTGTCCTGAGAGGAGTAAGCAATCAAAAGAGCATTGGAAATGACTACCAGTCTTTTATTCCAGTGTCACATCATTTGTATCACAGTTCTTCAATTTGGTGGAAGTTCTTCAAAGTTTTGAAGAGCAAAACATTTTTTTTTTCAGGTTTGTGGGAATAATGGAATTTATCATGGAAGTTTTCTTGGAAAAAGAATGTAAGTTAGAAAAAAATAAGGACTAGAACTCACACTGCTAACTTCTTAAAAGAAATCTGTTTTATGAAACTCTTGTTTGCTGTATTTTGTCCTTCTTCACCCGCCTCCCATTCCTCCCACCCCTTTTTACTAGAAGAGTGGGAAAGTATGGGGAATTGGATTCTCTATCTAAGATGCCCACAGGGTTAGATAACTTTTATTTTCATAAGATGCCTGAACAATCTTTGCCTGCTCTAAGGCATGCTTGTTAATTTGAAATAGTCTGCCTCATGTTTTAGACTAGTATTGAACTCCCTAGGATAGAATAACAGTTTAAAAGAGACGTAGTATGCAAGCATCTCCATGATTAAAACCATCAGAACTCTCTTTCATTCTATTTCTGCATTTTCCAGAAAAGGACATCCCCCTTCCACTGATGTACTGGTGGAAGCTTCTTCCAGATGTACATTTTTTCTTTCAGCTGACTTTATTAATGTACAGTTTTTCATGTCCTTCCTAAATCTTCTTGTATTAGCTGGTTGGGTGGGAGTACTAACACATATATTTTGTTATCAAAACATCTGAGCTGTTCATGCTTTCATTCTACAGTGATATTCTCTATGTTTAAGATGGTTTACTTTGCTAGAATGATTTTATTTGTAGTAACGCTGTATGACGTGGTTCTCCTGCCTTTTGGGATACTATAGGAGCTATAAATAACAGTGGCTAATGTCTACATTCATGCACAACAGGAAGCAATTTAACCACTTGTCTCCTTTCTGTCACGATGGGAAATATCAAACATTTCTGCATCAATAATGCATGTGATCCCCAAAGCCATTAGTGGTGCTTATTGTAGAAGTATATTACCAGAGGCAGTGCTGCACCCTCTGCACTTGAGATTAAACGGTAGCAAATGCTTCCATGCGTGTGGTTTAGTCGTCTCAGTGTGACTGTGCATTGGTTAAGACAACAGCTGTACCTCCAGAGAATCTCTCCCAGTCTGCCAGCCAAGAGGAGCAACACTGTTAGGCAGGGAAAAGCAGGGGAAGAGCTTGGGAACAGCAAAAATGGATACATTAGCTTATCCTTCTTGACACAAAGATCATTGGAGCAGGGAAGGATCAGAGAAAGTGAAGATGTTTCACCATAAAGGAGGCTGATATTTCAGTATATCTGTGAAAGTCATTGTACATGATTAGATGCATGTTGTCGCTTGTAGGTTGTATTAATTTTATTAAAATATGTTGGTTTGCTGGGCTTAGGTAGTTAAATGCTTAAGTGAGAGAGTTTGAATATGTACTTGACCAAAGCTGCTGTTCCAGAATTCCCCAGGTCTTATCTGGACACAGTTTAAAATCAGGGAAGAAGTGAGGGTAGAGAGTACAGTACCAGGGAAACTATGAGAAGCATAACTCACAACTGTTCTCATTTGACAGCAAATCCTGGGGATGAATCATCTGCAGATTTTCAGTGGTATATATAGGAAACCTAAACTTACCAAAGAATAGCGATGGGATGACAAAAAGCCATGGGGGCATTTGTGGTTTTTCTTACCTTATGTAATGGCTTCTTGAATGTCCTTTATAAACCAGGGACTGATCCTCTGTACTGTACCATTAACACTTGTGAGCCATGAGCCTCCATACTGAACTTGGGCAGAACAATGCTGGAGGCTTCAGCTGACAGAAGTATAATTCATGAACCACCTTCACAAATATATTTGGAAATTGTGACTCACAGAAATCAGCCCACAAGGCATAAGAAATTACATCATGGTTAAGCTGCAGGTGATTATAAATGTAAGGGATAAGATAAGCTTCAGGGAAAGGCATGTATATATTGAAAATTCTTCAATACTTTTTGCTCCCCTTCTAATTTGGAGGGCAGTTGGAGGAAACAATGCAAAACTGAAAATCTGAAGAGGAAGGGTCAGCGTGGCATGGACTGTTAATACCATGTGTTACAAGATGTGTCCTTTCTTTCATTACCATAGAGACTTGGATTTCATCTACAGACATGAGTATCTCTCCATTAGGACTAGTAATCAATGCTTCATATACCTGAGTGTGAATCTTTCTGATGTATTGTACTTGCCCTAAATATATATAATGATTCTTTATCAAAGATCATTACAATTTGTTGCCCAGTGCTAAAATTTTCTCTCTCCTGTTTCTATGGAAACTGTAATACTGATAAGACACAGTAAACAAATGCACTGTATCATAGCCTCCCCTTTAGCAGGACATTCATTTTGCTGATACCTGTCCAAATTTGTCTGGTGACAGGTATTGTTCATTTAACCATTCAAACAGTAAAGTATCTATTTAATTTTCACTGAAGACTTATCTTCTAGCTTTGAGGGCTTTTACTTGCTCTTAAATCATTTTCCTAACACAGTGGTGAGTTGGTATGTACCAGTGGTTGCCACTGCTAATATTTGCTTAGCTCAGAGGAGAGCAGTGAGTGCTTATATGAAGTGCTTCAGAAATAGGAAGATCTAAAAGTGTAGAAGTACACTTGTTGCTAGCTAATGGAGAAACTAAAAGCTTCTTTTGCCTTTGGTTCTTTTGAACATGCTTATGTGGCATGGTCTTTTGGAGAAAGGTCAGCAGGTGGCCTGCTGTCTAAGAATTAGACAGGTTTTTGTGGAACAAGTTACACATCACAAAGTGGAGTGTCATCTTCCCGAGCCATGCCCAATTGCAGTCTTGAAGTATTTTACTCAGCAAAAAGTTCTCTGTAGAGAACATTCTAGAGTGCCAAACACAGCCATACAGTGAGGAGACTGACCTCCTCACCCCTGCTCTGGCTGGGACGACTGGCAGGTTGCAGGCAGAAGCAGGCAGTGCATCCCCTGCAGTGCTGAGGACCGTGTGTCTTGAAGGCACATGCCAACCCAGGGAGCTTGAGTTGAGGTGGCAAACTCCATACTCACTGATCATACAATAAAATCCCTGCTTGATTGCTGATCTTGCCTTCTGTTTTAGAGCCTTCCTTCTGTGATACCAGTTTCAGGGTGACTAACCATGCTGAAAAGGATACGGAGGCTTTCAAATATTAAAACTGAATAAATTGTTCAAATGAGTCAATAAACACTATGCTTATGCTATACTTCTTGAGTGGTTTATGGTGAGTGAAAAGTCAAAGCTCAAATAGCCAAGGTTTGGAATGGAGAAGCCTGCTTGGTTTTCATGTGCTGAAGAGATTGGAATATACTCTGAATTCTTCCCCTGGGCGGCAGGGAGGCAATGAGACAATCACCTTTGCTCCAGTTTGTAATGTTAAATACACATTAACAACTTAAAGAGCTGCCATAGCATAAGCAAAATACTTTTTATTTTCTATGAAAAGCTTATGATGCTTGTTTAATTGAAGACCTGCTATGTTAAATATCTGACTAAATCAGTTGATAACTTTACTTAACGGCAGTCACTTCTAAAAAGGCTTTAGAGAAACTGATGAGAATGGTGTGCTAATAAGGAAAACTGGTGAAACACAAATTATCACTCAAAGCCTTGGTGTGCTCGTGGTAATGGTAGTGGTAAAATTTTTAGGTCTTTCTTTTCAGATTCTTTCGCAGTACTGTGAATATCGTTACTGTGACAGGGACTGGGATAGTCTATCTGGATTTTGGATACAGTAGTGGCGAACGGTGCTCCTCAAAGACACAGAATTACTTTGATGTTCAGTGAGAGGTAGGCTGTTGGATGAATGGTGTGCAACTACTTCTTTGTGTGCAAACACAAGTGTCTTAGTATCATCCTAAAGAAAGCCTCTTTAGGCAGGGCATCAGGTTTGACAGGGGCCCTTGAGATACTTTTTACTGCTTCGGTGAGACTGGCTCCATGAGGGAGCCTCCTGTGCTTTTTCATAACTATTAACTCAAGAAGCCAATGAAGGCACAGGCAGAGATTTTTTGAAGGACTAATAGTATTTTATTTTGCCTTCTTATTTTTTCATGGGGGGCAGGCCATAAGTCTCCATTATGATTGTTTTTCCATTTCTAGTGTTTACTTGAAAAGAGATAGATTGTACCATACATAATTCAAATTGTAAAGGGGGCTTATAGAAAGACAAGAAACACATTTTACCAAGGCAGAGAGCATTGGGCATTGTTTTTAAACTGAAAGAGGGTAGTTTTGGATTGGACATAAGGAAGAGTTTGTTTACAATGAAAGGGGTGAGGCACTGAAAGAAGATAAATGGTGGATGACCCATCATTGGAAGCATTCAAAATTAGGCTGGATAGGGCTTTGTACAACTTGATCTAGTGAAAGATGTTCCAGCCCATGGCAGGGGGTTTTGGACTAGAGGATTTTTAAAGATCCCTTCCAACCCAAATCATTTGATGAATCTATGTTTTCTTAAATTTGATTGTACTTGTTATTTGAATTAAAATTCAAGAAGGGGTAAACTCTGAGATAATTTGATTGCTTGTCTTTTCAATTTTCCTGAGATTCACCTTCATATTGGAAGACAGATTATGGCCTTAACTTTATGACACCTTCAAAATGTCATCCTTGCAGGCATGAAGATATTACTCTGTTGGAAACCACTGCAAGTGATAGTTGCTGGGCTGCATTCACTGTTTTCTGCTAGAGCTGGTTTCTGACTTTACTCCAGTAATTTATGTGAGGACGCTGTGGTCATCTTTCTTCTTTTGAAACTCCATTGTTTAAGCCCTTGTGGAAGACATCCTATGCCATTTCATCATTTTAATTTTTTTGAGTTGCAATTCAAAAGCATCACAGATCACAGATATATTCACTGATGTTCTGTGTTTTCCTTTTCCTTAGGACCTTTCATAAGTCCGCATAGCCAATAACTCAAATCTTCTTCATTGTTGGTAGTTATTTTCATCCCTTTAAAAAAAAATCACAGCTTTATCACTTTGTTGGATATTTTGCTGATTCTCATGTCTAATGTTTTGCAGTTCCCTGTAGGATTTTTTGTTATTGTCTCTCTAGTTTTGCTGCATGTATTTGATATTTTAATTTTCTTCTTTTTAACTTATCTGATTTTTTTCTGTCTTTTTTTTTTAATCATATAAGAAACAGGTTGCTATTCACTATACTTCCTCTTTATTGATGTAGTTAGCAGATTCTTAGCTTTTTGATGTTGTGTAATTCTTGGCTGCAAAATCCAGAGCTTCTTTAACTGTTACTGGCATCTTTGGCATTATAGCAGACATATGGCTTCCTGCAAAACTGTGTCGTTATTTAACTTGGTTTTTGTTGCCTTCCTGTTGGAGCTTTTGACTAAGGTATAAATACTACTACATAAATATTTCTTTCCCCACTCAAGAAATCTGATGTTGGCTTAACACTGAGCATTCTAGGAGAACCTAGGAGTTTTAGCTTGCAGTTAAAATATTTTGGTTTTTCATTCCCCCCTTCTTCCTCCTGGTATTGGGCATGTGTGCACAGTGCATTAATTTTTGAATTTTGTCTCAAGCCATGTGGATAGGATGGTATGGAAGTGCCAAGAGTGAGGTAATTTTTCAGCAGAAATGAAGATATGGGTTCCCTTTTGTTGTTGTTGTTGTTGCTATTGTATATTGATTTGAGATTCTTTTTTTTTTTTTTTCTGGATAGGTGATAAAGTTAAAGATGGAATTTTCATTCATTCTTTTAACTTCACTGTCTTTTCTACTTGCACTAGGTAGCCAAGGTGGTCAGCCAAGGTGAAGGCAGGGCAATCACAGCATAGTGTTGTTGTTTTTTAGACTGACTTTGCAGACTCCCACAAATAGCATGGCTTCTCTAACACAATTGATTGCTGTTGCCAGGGGTCTGTTTTTCAGAAACATCTTTTCCTTTCCAGGTATTCTGAATTGGTATTGCTCTAAATTCTTAGATGATGATATGGGTTGTCCATAATTTAGGATCTCTGGTACAGTTGAGTAGTGCCTCTGTCTCTTCATAAGCATGTTTTACATTTATTGTCTTCCTAATGGATGGTAACTTTTAGATTATGACACAATCTGCCTATACACACAATTTCTTACAGAATTACTAACTAATTTTGCATGTAGTTTGACGAAATAATTTTATAGTGATTTTGACTTTTTAGGGAATGTGATATATGCAAGAATTCTGCCTGAAGGCATATTATTTAATCTGGTAGAAAACTGCATTTTTCATTCTAATTATGTCTATTTGATGTGATGGCCACAGGTTTTTTAAATCCTTCAGATAATCAGAGAAGACCTCTAGGTCTGGAAGTTCTGACTGGAACTTTGGACAATCCCTTCTCCTTGTCCAATGCAAGTTCTATTCGTGCCTGCCTAAAGGTAACTCCTGATGGTTTTGCTGCCTGTGACAGGTTCCACAACTTTCTGAAGCAAAGTCAGTCTGCATTTGATTAGTCTTACTATTAGATTTTGTGCAAAATATTTCAAACTGAATATACCATGTTGCAACTTTAAACAATATTATTGTTGGATTCACCATGGACATAGAGAATATTTGATTTTTACCTGTTTTTGCAAGAGTATTTTATGTACCTGGGAACTAGTGCCCTTGATTTGAGCCTTCTCTGTTCCAAGAAAAGATGTTAAAATAGTTTCTTGGCCCTTTAACCATTTTTTCTAAACTTCTTAAAGTGAATCTGGTTTGTACTTTTTGTGGAAGTGGAAAAAGTGAATCTGGTTTCTACTCTTATTTTCTTAAAGGGTGATGTGACTGCATTGAAATTTCTTCTTACAGAGGTATGAAAATGCGATCACTGTTCCTAGATAACAAGAATGTTTGTCCTGTAGTTATTTTTAAACCCAATTTAAAAAAAATAAACATTTGCCTCTGTTGCCTCTGTTTCCGATATTAGGTGTAAAGCAAATGACATAGGCCAACATACCAGCCACAATGAAATAATCCTGCTTAATCTATGTGAATTGGATGCATAAGAAGAAAGTCATCATTTAAAAGCTCAATTTTAACAAGTCAATTAATGTGGATTGTCTTCCATTTAAACAGGAATTAAGGTGTGATAACTTCTTAATTCTCAACTATATTCTTGTCCTCCATTCTTTCCTTCCCCCATCCCTCCATCTGTGGTAAAATGAGCACTTTAAAAAATATTCTCATTTCTGTATATCTTCTTAGCTGTGGTACCCAATTCATTCTATTGATTCATTTAGAGGTGATCTTTGCAGAAAGTCAAGAAAAACATTTAGCCCATTTTCATTAGTTTTAACCTTGAAATTATTAGCAGGATAGCTTCATTGATGTTATAAACATTGACTTTGGGATCCACTTACAATATTTAAAGTTCAACAGCTAATAAGTCAATCATACTAAAATATGAGTTAACTGGCAACAGTGATCCTTGACCATTTCTGCATTTCATTGTGGCATATATTTATGAAACAACTGCCATCCCAGTGATAATCCTTATTTCAGTCCTTAAATGTTTTTCATTTAATATACTCACATTCAGATTATACACTGGGAAGTAAATCTGTAGGAGTTAAGTGCCTGTTTTCTTATGTTATGCAAAATAAATGCGGCTAGACATATTGCTGCGATGATGATTTCCAACATCAAGTATTTTATTCAAATGAATTAAAGGGCATGAGTGCATCTAGCAATGGCTGCATACTTGCCTTTCATCTAGGTACTTTTCCTCCTTTAATTTTCTTAATATTAAAACATAATCAACTTGTTTTTTAAGCTGTGTGTGCTAGTTAGGTTTTTGAAATGAAGCTGTCTGAAGAAGCTAAGGCTGAACTCTACCTTCTTGAGGTATTTGGAAGTATCTGCTCTTTTTTTTTTTCTCCTTTTATTTTATGACTGACTATTTGTTTGCAATTCAAAAGTACCTTTATCTTCTTCTTGGGATGTTGTGGGAAATCTATTAATGTAATATTTTAGAGTTTAGTGAGTTTGTCTTTCCTCCGGATCACCTCAAGTTGGCTAAAAAAAGCAAAGATTATTTACAGATATGGCTGTGGACATTAAAATGATATTGAACGGGCACCTGGGCTTTCTGTCACAAGAGAAGAAAGCTTCTGTAGGTTTTACTCCTTTCTTTATGAGGACCTGATACAGCAAAACACTTAAAAGTATCCCTCAAATACATTAGTGAAAATTATGGTGAAAATTGGCAGAACACAGTTTAATGGAGGATTTTAGACAACTCAGAAACAACAACAAAAAATTATGGCAGAGGAGTAAGCCCATTGTAGTTGAGGAAAATTACATTACTGATTATAAAATAAATTAGGGGTATTCAATAAATATTTCTATTCTGTATTCTACCTTTCAGATGTAAGGCTTTGTGCTATGCAAGTCAGTAGTTTTTCTGTGATAGCAGAATCACAGAAATAACATTAGTACAAATGTTATTTCTGTGATATACAATATACCTACAAATAACATTAGTATCTGTAGAGTCAGGTCATTTACATCCCAGTGTGTAAAAAAGCTGGTTTGAAAGTTTTCTGGTTCATTGTTTATACTAGAATAATTCAAGGACAGCTGAGGAAGCTTCTCTACACATGGCAGGGGGGATGGAACTAGAGGATCTTTAAGGCTCCTTCCAACCCAAACCATTCTATGATTCTGTGAAAATTCTCTATGTGTGCCAGTATTATACCAGTATTCAAAGTAACAATCAGGATTGCTCCAGTAGCAAATTAGATTAATTTTATATAAAACCTGAATCCTGTCTAATCTGTTTGGTTAGTAAGAAGTTACAGAGTTACAGATTTAGACTCTGTAATGGCTTTTCACATTTTTAAATGATAGTAGGTCTCGTCATAGAATCACAGAATGGCTTGGGTTGGAAGGGACCTTAAAGGTCCTGTAGTTCCAAACCCCCTGCCATAGGTAGGGACACCTTCCACTAGACCAGGTTATTCCAAGCTCCAATTAACCTGGCCTTGAACATTTCCAGGGATGCAGACGTTTTCTTCCAGGTTTCAGTTAATTTCAGCCGAATGCATATAGAGTGCTGCAAGCTTCCTGACCTGATGCAGATGATTTTAAAAAATATCACTCCATTATAGCAGAGTTATGGGCTAGATACTGATTGAAAGACCGAACTCAAAGTGTTGTTGTGATGGCAGTCAAAAGAGGTTGTGTTCAGAATGACTGTGAAACAAATAGAACCAGGCTCAGCCCAATTCAGCACTCAACTGGAAGTAAATAAATTTTAAAAAAAGTCTTCTAAAACTTTCATGTGGAACAATTAGAACACCATGACTAGAATGTATGTATAAATTAATGTCATTCATGTCCACAAAGCTGGACACTTTGTTTAGAAAAAAATTAAATGGCCAATTAAGACCAAGAAAAGGAGGTCATAAAACTAGAATAGCAGAGAATATCTTCTTGGAAATTTCAACTCTTTCTCTTCTCTGGTGCTGGACATGGGATGCAACACTGTTTTAGGGTCATGCTGGGAGTTGAAGGGCTTAGTTACTGATTCAGTATTTAAATAGAGGACTAGGGAACAGGAAGGGGGCTTCAGCATTACAGTGATGTTCTTGATATTAGTACATAACAGTTTTCTTGCTGGTCTATTTTAAGCGACCTTGGAAGAGCACATAGGCATGTAAATAAAAGGAAAAAACCCTTAAGATCTGGGTAAAATGCCTTACATCAGACTCAGATTGATCTTTGGCTTTTCAGAAACACAGGTGTATTTCAGCTGAACCAGATCAGTCCAGAGTGAATGCATCATCAAATACAAGGTTCTTCAAATTGTCAGAGAAAAGCAGAACAAGACAACTACAAATAGGGCAATTTTTTTTTTCTATGGTGAAAATGGAGATAGAAATGGCTGGTGAAACTTATTTCCCATGGCAGATTCTTCATCTCTGGCCAGCTCCCACTCATACCTGTTTTGTTTCATACCTGAGAAGTTTTGGGTTGACCCTTTCAGCTCAAGAAGCCAATCCTGCTGAGTCAGAGGTGTATTTCTCAAATATGTATGAGACATGCACTATAATACCTAGCCAAATGACAACCCTTTAGAACACCAGGCTTCTGACTTCGGTTTATGGGAATTTGCAGGGCACTTGTCATTGAAATACCTTGCTAGTGCATGCCAGGTAGATGTAAAGGTCTTTATTTGGGCCACTTTGCTTATTTACTTGTGTAGCAGGGTCCATGTACTGATGGCCTTTAAGACTAATTGCTGCATGCCAATTTTGCTAAATATAAAACTAGATATTAGCTGTAGCACTAAATTTGAAAAAAAAAATCCAAATTCCCTTCTCCCTCTCTTGATTTTGTCTACAATTTTTTTTTTTCATTCTTATTGTGTAAATTTTTTTCTGGACATTGGTGTTTCAGGAGCCAAGGTGCAGAGGCTGCTGTCAATACAATCACAGCATACATCCAATGTGTGCCTCTTTAAAAGGTCATGATTTAGGCAACCAAGTCGACTGGAGTTTTTGTGAAAAATGTAGATGTCTGAAGCAAAATGGTGACTAAACTAGAAGATTTCAGTATCTTTTCTAGGTCTTTGTTTCTTTGGGAAACAATGCACTGTATGGAAGTTGCTTTTCTGGTAATTAAGGGCTTCAGGAGCAGGCTGAAATGGTTTCTTTATCACATCCTGTTACCTGAACAATGTAGCTTGCATATTGACCTGAGGATTACACTTAAATTACTATCTTGTTCCCAGCTGTCTGTAACATCAGAGCTTTTAACTTTTGTCTTGATGTTAACATGGATGGATCTTTCTGGCTCTGAAGTGATCAGAAATCACTTGTTATGCAGATGAACAAGCTGAAGAGGAATTTCATAGCAGCAATTCTGAATTAATCAGAAGTGCAATGAGGATTAACAGGATTGTCAAGCTGTGCCTTGCTGAGAAGTACACCCATCCACTAGGTACATCTTTGCCTACTTCCAGTGATCCTGCATCACAAAATATTCAAAACATTTCCTAATCTAGTTTTGCACACAAGTAAATGCATCTACTGTGTCCTAACTGCTGAATTCAGTAAAATTTTAAAAGTATGAAAATATTACATGCTCATGATGTATGTACAATGAATGTGATTTGCATGGGACTAAATGCTGAGACATGCTTCTCAAAAGCATTTAAAGTGTTTCCTGAGAAGAATGCAGTATTTTTAGTGTTGCAGGTGAAAGTTCTCTCATTGTTACAGTGGGCCTTGTGCACATATTTAAATAATGTTTATAGATAAAGGGCTCAGGCTATTGCCAATTTGTTGATAAATTCAGGTCCAAAGCTATTTGAAAAAGGAAAGTGCCCATTTCTTAAAAGTATTGCAGTATTATTGCATTTAGTTCTATTTCTATGAAAACATCCGTCCTGGTAAATGTAATGTAATGTGTAAATTAATTTAATGTGATGGGATAAAAAGATATCTCTGGTAACTTAAAAACTGAATCATTAGAATTTGAATCAATGCTTTTGCAAACATTTCTCATGGACAAGTCATGCAATCAAGTAAAGCTGTACTGATTTTAAGTGGGTTCCTGAGAGATTACAGGTTTTCTGAGCAGGAAGACATAGCAGGATTGATTTTCAGATCTTATTTACTTAATTTCTTTGGACATGTGTGCATAATTGGTGGATATACACTTAATCTCACATTTGAGATAAATAATCAGGAAATTAGGAGAATGTATTCTAATTTTCTGCCAGAGGTGGATTACTTCATTGCACTTCATTGAAATGATTGTTTTGTAAGCTTAATAGCTTAATTCTGTCACAGAAGTTCAGAAAATTGTTGTTTTACAAATCATACCCAGAGTAGAAAACTGGTAATTTCCACATCTGGATGGATTGGAAAATAACTTTGTAATGTTCCTAGGCTTTAAGGATTTTATAAAATATTTCTTTTCCACACAAATATGAATACCAGTTTTCCAATGAGTTCTAATATTCTGGTTAGCCTGTTGCTTAAAAGTGAATCTACCTTTGTAGGCTGGAAGCATTGGCAAGGCAGGGTTGTTGTATCATGCATGGCAAAAAGATTGATCCAAGACTAGTGGAAATCAAGACTATTGACAATCTTTTAACTTAATTTTATAATGGGAATAATAACATGTGCTTTGGAGAGTGAAAATTTTAAACATTATTAAAAACTAAAAGCAATTACAGTGACTCAGAAAAAATAAATACAATAATTGAAACTGGAAAAGGCTATAATGAGATTATAATGGTACAATAATAATAAAAACAAATAGTAAGCAAAGGAAGATTATGCACTCAAATATGTAAAGCTCCTGACAATAGCTGGTGAAAAGAAAGGGTAAGATGGATAGGGAACATTTTGGAAACTGATGGTGCAGTAATTAGCTGTGAGCTGTGCTGCAGAAGCACTACAAGCAGTAAGAAACTGCCCTTTTGGAGAATAGGGCCAAACTGAGCTATCTCTATATGTAGGCTGAGTGGGGCAAGAGGAAGGCAATTTGGGGCTGCAATCCCCTTTTTGGGGGTAATCTGAAAATAGAATGTGTTTGGAATTACTCATGTTTAGTCATAACCTAATCTCCCATAGTACTAATTCTGACCTGTGATAATATTTTATTTCAGCAGTGATATTAGAATTCAAAAAGTGAGCAATTAAGGAAGAGAGAGATTGAAGTATTGTTTTTATTTGTACTGTGGTATCTCCCAAAGGTTTTCTGGAACTTCTGGTTACTCTTATTAATTTTTTTAGAAATGCACCATCACAAACGTGGGCTGACACTGCCAGAGCTGCCTCCACAAGGGCACTGTTGAGAGGGGATTGGCCTGGCCACGTGCTCCCAAAGTGATTTATGTCAATGCCAATATGGGAAGAGACAGTCCTGAGCTGGGCTGATGAACCTGTATTCCCCCAGTGTTAAGGTCATGGAAACATCTGTGCAAGCACATAGAAGAGGGGAGCAAAGAACCAATCCCAAATAAAACTCACTTTTAATGTGTATTAATTCCCAGTTGTGCAGCCACAAGTCCCACTGTAAAGCCACAAGAACCAAGTGGTCAAATGTTGGGGTGCAGAGCTGCCTCTCAGCAATACTGCATGAGGTTCCAGCTTCCAGCACTCAGAGTCTTAGGTATTTACAGAGATCTATTAAAAGTAAAGAAATAACTTTTTTTCTCAGACATTATTCACTAGATCAAATTTATGATTTATCTCTTCATGTCATGTCTCTCAGATTTAAGTCCAAATAACAATGTGGTTTACACTGAAAAAAGTATTTTGTTTGACCAAGAATTGCAAAACTCCAGGATTTTTTTGCTTTTACAGGGTCAGTAGCAAGATATTTGTGTCCCTCACAGCAGTTTGAGAGGAGCTTTTCTTCGTCTTAGAATATGCACAGGTTCCACTACCTAGTGCATTTTTTATACAGATTTTGTGTTGATTTGTTTTTCAGGTTGCTTCTCTGAGCTCTTCTTTTCTCCTTCCTTTTTCTTACTTTCCCATTTTCTTTTTCATTCTCTTTTCCTTTTTCCCCCCCCTTTAAATTAGAAACTGCAGGTATGTTTTCAATCAGGATATAGGACCTAGGCTACTTCTGTACTAGCAAACAAAAACATGCGGTGCAAACATCCTAATATCATCCACAGATCCAGAGATATTGTTATTTTCTAATCCACAGATTTTAATGTTTTCCATGTTGTTGAATTGTTAGCATAGAGGGTTTTTTCCTCTGCAGTTTTTGCTTGGGGCCAAAACTATCTGTGTCTCAGGCAATTCCTAGACAAGGACAAGTGGTAGCTGAAGCTAAGGACAGAACCCACCAACAGCTTCTTGGGTGCAGCCACTCTTATTTTAGAGGAAAGAGAGTTGTCCATAGAATTGTGTGGACAGGTTGTGCATGTTACC
The DNA here is from genome assembly GCA_013397555.1 of Urocynchramus pylzowi. Taxonomy (NCBI): domain Eukaryota; kingdom Metazoa; phylum Chordata; class Aves; order Passeriformes; family Fringillidae; genus Urocynchramus; species Urocynchramus pylzowi. The sequence goes on along the minus strand of VZRH01001874.1, from coordinate 502,845 downwards.
CACACAGTAAGCAAATGTTCCTTGGTGAATTTTGTTTGCCAGTGTTGATGTAGCACAGGCCTTTGTGTACAGAAAAGGGATATTGTGGAAGGTTGTGAATGACCTGTGGGCCTGGGCTGAATAACAACAGGTCTGTCTCTGAGCTGGATTCAGAGGTTCTTGCTGTGAAAGTAGAAGAATAATGCTGAGTATCCTAAATTCCTGATCATGATCAGGTTCGTCCTTTCTGTCTCACTTCCAACCTGTCCCAGCTCTGGTTCTCCATTTTGGTGCTATTTACTTCCTCCTCTGCCCATCTTCCTCAGGCTCCTCACTCCTGGTTCACTCCTTGCTGAGGAAATTTGAGTCTCTAACTCTGAACTTCCCATTGCACTCAATACTGGTGTTCCCTGGAAACAAGACGTACTTTGAACCAAATTTTTTAGCTTGAATGTTATTACTGAGAGGACTCTTTTTGTTTTTTTTTTTTTTAGAAACATTTCTGAGTGGTAATCTGAGCCAACCAAAGCAAAGCTTAGCTTAAAATGTTTGGGTCAAGGCAGTAAATTATATATTTTCTTGCCTTCATGCTCACTTTGCACCAGAAAAGCTGTCTGAAAAGCTGTATATCTGTATAGAAAACTTAGTGCCTGGAAGAACAGGTCACAACCTCTTGGCAAGCTTATATACACCTCATAAATATAATATGAGGTGTATATTAGAAAAATAGTAATAATTATATTATTATTAAATATAATAATAATAATAGACGTGGCTCATATATGGGCATTTGAGTCTCTCAAGAAAATTCTTAATATATGACCAAGAAGCTCATATGTGCTGAATTCTTTTTCTTTCTCAGTGGTCTCACACACATCTGATGTCTTCATGATTACAAAGCAGTCTTTGTACTTCATGTTTAAAAAGGCAAACGAAGCTGACAGTGACTTACTTTATATAGAGTAGAGGCTCTAAAGGTCTTTTTCAATTGGTAACTTTTTTCAAGCCATATTTTCTGTACTGATCTTTGGCCATTTTCTTCAGTCAACCACTTTTTGTGTTCTTTGCATCTTGGCACAGTGATAGTGCCTCTGCTGGGGCTGGTGGGAACGCGGGATTTGAAAAGGGCACGGATACTGAATCATGCACATCTTGTATTCTGATGAAAAAACATGTACAGTGTCTTACAAGTTGCTCCCAGGAGGATTTTACTTAAATGTTAAGAAGACACAGTAGTAATGCACTAGCAGCATCCATGAGAATAGCTGAGGATGAGCTAGCAGTACTGGGAATGGGCCAGGTAGATCCTGCCACTGTCCTGCCAAGGCAGGGCTGCTGTTGTGTGTCCTCCAGAGAGGCCAAATGCTGCCAGTTTGTTCTCAGCTTCTGCCAAATGAACCTAATTAAAACAGGAATACGCATTTTATACTGGGGCTATGTGTAGCTACCTCTGTGCTTTAAGGAAAATGGCAAAATTTCATATAAACCGAAAATTTGGAGGAACTGAGAAGGCAGTAATTTTTCTGTTCATAGATTTGTTGCTGTAGGAGGGAAGATTATAAACATGTCACCTAGACTAGTGACATCTGAGTTAGCTAAACTGGTTTGTGTGCTCACTGAGCAGTCTGTGGCGATCTTTTTGACATGGAGGAGAGTGTGGAATACCTCCAAGATCACCTATGACCAGTATTTTTGACCTCAAATACAAAACTATAGAGTAACAGTAGGATACTTTTGTGTGGAGAAAAGACTTGCATACAGCATTTTGGCTTTTTAGTGTATGAACTGCTTCCTCTTTTTTGCAGTTTATGTACATGTAGATTACAATTCACAGAAATTAAATTAGGTCATTGTTTTTAATTAGGATACAAACAGAAAATAATTTTTTCCAATTTCTGTCAAATGTAAAAATCTTCCAATTAAATCTTAGTAAGAAACTTTTTCTTGTTGTCTGTAGTATTAATTTTCTGTTATGTGGGAATAGAAGAAAAAGAAAGAAATATTATTGTTATTTCTGTTAAGGTTCCATACACATTCTTCATGACAGCACCTTAATTTTGAATATTGTAAGGTGAATGGAAATGAACCTTTAATCTGTCCTGTTGGATATATGACTAAAAGCCATGTTAGGACAATAGCAAATGGAAATTTCTTTTAGTGAAAGCTTGAAGATTGAAAAAAAAGGCATTTTAATATTCTTACTTTAATATTTTCAATTAATGTAAGTATCTTTTATCATCTGATATTTGTGGAGACTTCTGGAGAAGTCTCAATTTTATTACAGCATGGTTTTATAAAAAAGGAAAAAAACAGAGGCAGCAAACATTATTCCAGTGTTCACAATACTCTGAAAGTAGAAGTAAAAAAAAAGGGGGAAGTCTTTGAGCAAGAGAGGCTGAAGTTTTACTTTCCGTCATATTAGATCTGTAGCTACTTCACCCCTTTGCACCCATTTGTATGCAGCTGGACTGGAGGAAACCTCTGCAAGGAGATCTGGATGGGTATCAGTGGTGCAGAAGAAAACATTCTCCTTTATTAAAATGTGGCCCATTGCAAAGTAGGAGCCCTATGGAGAGCAAAGGTACAGTGATGTTCTAATTAGAATAGCTATACTCATGTAAATTGAACATCCAGCATTGGAAAATTATATATAACTGATTAATCTCAGCATCTTGAAAATCAGGTTGTTAAATGAAATTTAGTGTCTGGGAATTTGATGTTTAGTTGTAGTTCAGTTTCTCCCACCAGAGGCCAGCAATGTAGATATTTTGCCTAAGAACATCTATTCTGTCGCTTGTTCCTGAAAGAAAAAAAGGTGCCCTTCAGTGATATTTGATGAGCATGTTTGGAAACCTTAGTTCTAAAATAAGGAGAAATTATTTTTCATACCTACTAGTTCAAGCAATGCATCCCATGTAAAAAACGAAACACAGAATCATTTCAGTTGGAAAAGACCTCTAAGTTCTGATCAAGACCCATCATTAACCCAGTGCTGCCAAGTCCACCATTAACCACGACTTTATGCACCATATCTACACATTTTTAAAATATCTTCAGGGACAATGATTCCACCACTTCTCTGAGAAGCCTGTTTCCATGTTTGACAACCCTTTTGGTGAAGAAATTTTTCCTAATATCCAAAATAAACCTTCCCTGTTGCAACTTGAGGCCATCTCCTCTCATCCTAGTGCTTGTTAGTCAGGAAAAGAGTACAGGCTACAGGCAGTTGTGGAGAGCAGTAAGGTCTCCTTTGAACCTCCTGTTCTCCAGACTGAATAAACACAGCTTTCTCAGCTGCTGCTCAATCAGACTTGTACTCCTGACCCTTCACATGCTCCACTGCCCTTCTCTGAACTTGCTCCAGCCCCTCAGTGTCTTTCTTCTAGTGAGGGACCCAAAACTAAACACAGTTTAGTTTTAGGATTCAAGTTGTGGCCTCACCAGTGCTGAGTACAGGAGGACAATCCCTGCCCTGGTTCCTGCTGGCCACACTATTGCTGATACAGGCCAGGATGCCAGTGGCCTTCTTGGCCACCTGGGCACACACTGGCTCGAGTTCAGCTGTGGTCAACCAGCACCCCCAGCTCCTTTTCCACAGGGCAGCTTCCAGCCACTCTGCCCCCAGCCTGCAGCACTGCAGGAGTTTACTGTGATCCAATGGCACTTGTTCAGGTTGAACCTCATAAAAGTGGCCTCAGCCCAACAATCCAGCCTGTTCAGGTTCCTCTACAGAGATTTCTTCTGCTCTTTATCTCTCCAGTAGATCAACACTCCCACCCAACTTGGTGTGATCTGCAAACTGGCTGAGGAAGCATCCCCATGTCCAGTTCATTGATGAAGGTATTAAACAGGGCTGGCCCCAACATTGAGCCCTGGGAAACACCAATATGTGGGAAGTCTTTGTGGAGAAACCCACAGCTTTCTTTTAGGAGTAGTTCTCATATGAGGTTTTCCACCTGCCTGTGCAGTTGTCAGGTGAAAAAGTATCTCCAACAAGCTCTTCTTTCTTGGGCTCTGTGCAGCTTTATCTGCTTGCTGGCTAACAACAGAGCACACTGTTCCATTTACATCCAGTCCATGGGAAGCTTGTTGACTCTTTTCTTTAAAAAATACATGACAGATTCTCTCTACCCTATTCTTTTCCCATTTCTGCCTCTTCCCTTTGCTGTGTGTTAATGTCAGGTGCAAGCCCCAACCTGACCTACCTTCTGTGTCATCTTGTACAGTGCTTGCCAGGAGAGCTTGACTGCTGTGTGCATTGAATGGAGAAATTTGGGTCATTATGAGCCCCTTCCTGAAGTATGATGAGTTCACTGTAGTGGTCCAAGGGGAAGTTACTCAATTCTGCTACTTCTCAGTGATGCAAGAGCTTTAGCAATCACTGTAGAGCTTTCAGCCACCTTTCCCTTGGGCTTTGGAACCAAATACTTTTTTAAAATAGGAAATTGAAAAATCCTGTTTATTTTATTTAGTTCTATACTGACAAATTATGACTATCTTGTGTCTAAAGCTCCAGTGCAATGCCATTTCATTCAGGGGCGTTAGCCACAGCTCCAGTGTCTTTCAGTAATGAAATGATTTTTGCAGCTTCCTGAGGAAGCTGATTTAACTCTTAAAGTTAGTGATAGATGGGTCATCAGTGTGTACACACTCAGGACACTGCATAACAAACAGGAAAATAAGCCAAGGGAAGTCGCAGTGAACAATCTAAAGGAAGCTGTTGATCACAAAGAATACTTTATTAGTAAAATGGATCAAAATTCTGAGAATACACTTGGTCATCATGCATTAACTTCCTACAGTATGAAATAAAATTGGTGCTGGTTCTGCATGCCTGGTCATTGTAGGTCCTCCCAGCCAGGAGGCTCTTCAGAACACCACTAAGCCATTGCAATTTGCGCTGCATGAAAAAGCTGTCCTGAAATGAATCACCCCAGAACCACCCGTTGTAGCACTGAAATTACCCTGATTTGGTGAATGCCATCTTTCACAAATTCCCTATAGGCTGAAATGGATCAAGACATTAACATGAGCTTGTGGCTTAAACTTAGGACATTGAAACAAGAGATATATCACCATCAGGTAAGTTTTCTCCATAACAGAACTATCAGAAGCCTTGCATTTCAGACATGTCTTTGCACATGGCAAGATACTACATATTTTATTTGGTGCACCAACAAGATAGATACTTTTAGATATTGTTCTTAGCTTATACATAAATTTGGAGATTTATTATTCCTATTTTGGACAGAAAGTGCACTTCTCAATGTGTCTCTGCTTCGACTGTACTCATGAATAGTTGATTAATAAGAGGTTTGTATGTCTATCCATAATGCATACTTGCCTAGTCAGACCTCTTCTGTTGCTTCTATATATTTCACCAATAGATGGAGTAGAAAGTGCCATAAATTCTTTAAAGATTCATTCAGATGATAGCTTAATTCTAAGTAATTGTGGCCTGCAAGAAGTTGTGTAATATGATACCAGCTTTTAAATTTGTAAATAAAATAAAAATACATGCAAATGTCTTTACTAAACAAGGCATTTGACAAAAAGACTTCCTTTTACCTCAGCTGTTCTTTGGTGTTCTAGCATTAAAGAAAATTTTTGGAATGTACTATTGTACACAGCTGTTTGGTAGGAGGAAGTGGGGGTGGTCTTCAGTGAAACATAAGTTTTGCATGCAAAGAGTACTATTTTTGTTGTGCATTAATATTCAGTTTTGTTAAGGTGGATCAAGATGAAACAAGTTTTGTGATCAGCAGATTCTTGAAAGTGATCAATTAACTGACATTGATTTCCATGATTAAATGTTCATGTTTAGTATATAGCCTGCACAATTAATTGCAATGTGTACCTCTCAGAGAATAAAATGAAACCAACCAGGATGCAGGGATTTCTATTTTTCTTTTCTTTTCCACTATTGTATTGTCATGCTTTATTATTCCTGAGTATCCCTATCATGAAATGTGAAATTAGGTTTGTTCAGATTTATCTAATTGGCATTCTTAAGCTTTGTGACACAGGAACTATGAGTTTAATGTAAATGTTATTTTTATTCATTTCGTACTTCAGTAATGCAGACTTCAATGTATAAAAGAACCAGGCTTACAGAACAGAGTTTAGACAGAGTGAATAATAAAATATGCTTTCTCTTTAGAGATTAAATGAATAACCACTGTCTAGTTTAGTAATTGTAACTGTCTTGCTCTTGCCTGATTCTTCTCTCTCTCTATTCTGTCCAGGAGTGTCTTTCTCCAAGACAGTGATTTGCAAATTTGATTGCTAAATGATGATCCTATAATGCCACTGGAATCTGGGCAATGAAAACAGTCCTAGAAATATTATGACTCAAGCATTTAAGCTAGCTTTTACAGTCTCTCTTTTTACTATCCTTTTGTTTTTTCCTTCCCTTTATCTCCCAGAATTGAAAACCATCTGGTAAATATAGGCTTGAAAATTCAATTACAGCAGAAACATTGGTAGATTCTTATTCTTTCTCAAAGTCTGAAAATGAGGAGGGACTTAAAGGGAAAAAGCTGCCTTTGCCATGGGTGCTCTTCACTATCAAATGCTTAAGGGAGAGGGAGGAGGCCCCTCTCCAAAATTCCTCTACCTCAGAATCAGTTCAGTCATAATTACATGACCACATTCAAAAAGGTTCAAAGCCCCCACCTGGCAAGAGCATATGGTGATGTAAAGGGATATTTAATCTAGTGTGTTTCCTTTTTGTTGGAGTGAGGCAATGACTTGTTCCAAGCATCAGAAGAAGCCCCCAGCTGGTGTCATCTCACTACCTTACCTCGTGTGCATGGGCACACAAGGGAGCAAGTGCTACGTGACCCTTGCTGAAGTTAAAAGAGCTGAAGGGTTGACTTGAATTATTGATGGATGCAGTTCCCATGCAGGTTATGCCAACTCTGTGACCCTCTCACCCACCCAGATCTTGTTCTGCTGTGTCTCTTGTACCTATCACAGGACATGACAGGGACAGCTGGTGCCAGGGTAGAAATTTCACTGCTTGAAATTTCTCAGTCTGTGGGTAGAGCAGAGCTCTCATCAGGAGCTGGGGTGTCTTCTCTAAGCCTGTGGAGGTAGGCTAGCACCACTGGGCTAGAGAGAGGTAATTCTGATTCGTGGTTTAGCAAAAAGAGTTCAGTCTCTTCAGGGAAAGGTAAGTCAGAAGATTTTGAAAATGATAATGTACTTTCTAACCTGAACCCCTTCTGTGATAACTTAAAATGCAATAGCACTAATAAGCCATAATTAGCAATGAAGTCCCTTCTCATTGCACCCAAGAATGTGCTGTGAAGAGTTACGCCTCTTCTCTTCTGAAAGTTGTTGGAGCTCTCCCCCTCTCCCTGTTCTCCTTGAGCAAGAGCCAAGAGTGATGTCTGCCTCCATTGTAAATAATAATAGACCTGGTGGGAATTGCCTGAACCAACAGTTGCCTTCTCTTAAAAAGGGAAATAAGTTTTTACTGAAGTTCATTTCTCCTGGCAGCTTGGGAAGAGGCCAGGTTGTTCATGCTGGTGGTTGCTCATGCTTCAATCTCTTCTGCTGCTTATAGCTTGAGTTTGCTGTTGTTTTGTACATTTTGCTACTCTCTCAAGTATCTTGTCAGAGATTTTATACCAAGTAGTTTATGTTTGTCCTTTTCACCCAGCTAGATATGGCTCTAAATAAAATACCTGCTCTGAAAGAAAAGAAAATTGGGAACTAGAAAACAAGTCAACCTTTCAACTGAGCAACAAACTGCAGTCATATGTTTGGGGACAGATTTTAACCCCAGTCTTGAACCACAATTCATCTGTATTTTGACAAGCTCCTGGCACAGAACAGACAAGGAACATCAAATATGGCTTCTGAAAGAGTGTTTGTGCTGGAGGACTTTTGCAATCCTCCTGTCTGGGACCTGAGGCTGCAGACTTGTCATAGATCCTGAGAGCTGGACTAGTCATTTCACAGAACTAAAACAGAGTTACAAGATTTTTCTTGTGTTATTTTTCCTTTAATTCAGAACCATTGAATTACCAGTTTTCAATTATATTTTTAAAGCAGGGTCTTAAGTGCTTTTTTTTTTTTTTTTAATATATAAACTTAAATATTGCTTTCATGGCACATTTTAACTTCAAAAGATGTCTGGAATTTTGATATACATTTTGCAGTGAGAGTAAAATATGAGTAGAATTGAAGACTTAAAGACATAAAATATTGGTAATTCTGTTGATTATGAACCCAGAATATCTGTTGCAACTGCCTTGCTTGATCTTTTATATAATGTAGTTCATGTGATTTCCTTTAAATAATACTTGTTTGAAATTGACCCAATCTTTTAGGCAGAAAAATATCTAATTATGATTTTAAAAATAGAGTCATTTTTATAAGAACTTCCCCTTTATCATAGTGTTCCTGATGAACATCTGAGTGACATACTTAACAGCAGTTTACTTTAGTGCCATTTCAAAGCCCCAGTAAAATATTTTGATCATCTTACTACAAGACCATAAAGGATACTTCGTGTCTTTAAGGGATATTATATTAATTAAGATTTAATGATTCCCTTTTTTCTTAAAGTAGTAGTTCTGTAATTTTCAGTCAGATAGTTGTTATTGTTTTTGTCTTTATATCTTCTTGTGTACTTGGATTTCCTGTCAATGGCTTTGTTTGGAGTAAAAAACTTCAAAGAAAAACACAGCAAGACACAAATCACTTAGAGAGTTCCTGAAAATAATGTCAAATTTTATACTAAAAAATTTGAAATAATTGAATTCATAAATATAGTATGCAATTGTAGGCAGAAGACAGACTGCTGGATTATTGGTTGTTGGATTTTTTTGTTCATTTTTCTTTCCCCGTGTGTTAGAAAATTGATAGTGTCCAGGATTTCAGTGAAGCAACACAATTAAAAGTTCAATGTTTTCCAAATAAAATAGTTTTTTAATTGTTTTTTCTCAGGAAGGACTTCTTACACCTCCACATTTATAAGCATTCTTCTGTGCTTCAGCTAACCACCCACTCACTTTCTCTCTTTAAAGGATCATCTATCCCAATTACCATTGAGACTTTTCAGTCTCTCATTAAATTTGGAGCAGTAGGCAATTTAATCAGGTGGTGATCAGTGTGATATTTCAGAACATGACCTTTACAAAGTGTATCTAACAAATTTGGATATTCTGTGTTACCAAACATATACTTAGTGTTTAGTTAGTTTACAGTTCTCTTTGGGGAAAAAAAAAAAGTGACTCATAGACATCACTGGTAAGCATAAA